>JAJJWX010004855.1:0-600000 GCA_023529315.1 Papaver bracteatum
TTAAGAAAAATAAATAAGAAAATTGTTGTGAAACTTGAATTTTCAGTACTTTATTTTACAGAGTTCATGCTTAATTGAGAAAACTGAGTAATCTTGGTTCAAGAAGTTGATTAGGCTACCTACTCTTGGTTTGTTCTTGGCTTCCACATATCCACCACCAGCCATCTTATCGAGCAGTAGGCACACTCGCCTCATTTTCCTATATTCTTCCAACGTACTTTGAAGTTTAGATATTGTAACATATTCCAGTGGAAGGACATGATAATTGATATAGAGCCTGCATTTGAAATAAATTAAGATTAGACATCATAGTAGAAGGATTACAACTATGCCTGATCAAACTTGATGGATGAATTAATAAGTCACCAGCACGAGGCACCTTTGATTCACATACAAAGCCAAACTCACTTTCACGTACTAGTAATCTTATTTGTTCCCTTGCAGAAGTTCAAGTTACTACTCAACTTGGTTTGCACGTTCAATTAAGAGGCCTTACATGCCAACGCGCAGTTTGCTTTAATGCACAAAATGCACGTTGCCATGGGAAGCCTGTAATTGCTTACGCACACAAGTACATGTTTTGTACATTGCATACAGGATCATTGTCAGTAGTACTATAGCTTCTTGCAACCAAGACTAGTTTTTCAAGGAATTTTTTGGACGAAGGCTGAAAGAGAACTGCAGGCCATTGAACAGTTTTGAAATGTACAAAAAAGATATCAATCTTCACTTAATGCTATGGTCAATACTTAATAAGCAGGGGACTTGGGAGGATGAATCAAATGCCAAAAAATATAATATGCCATTTTTTTTGTTTTGACTATGAATCCCTAATCAGGAACAAAAATATCAGAAATCTCATATGCTGGAGAAAGAAGTTACTTACCCTTTACTTACTCAAAGTCTACCATTTTGGAGGCCCATTTTGACATCCCATGATCATCAAGTCCAACTTCACAAGGATCTTCATAGACAAGTTCCTCTTCAATCCATACACACCATAGGGATTTTACCTAGAAGTGTGGATTGAAAAAGTGAAAAAATCCCAAAAGTGTGACCAAATTTGAAATCCTTCCAAAGTGTGACCATGACTAGGTCAACGGACACATATGCCCCGGTCTTTTGAAAATACGGATTTTGTCCTTAGATGTCCACATATAGGGTAAGGATGTACACATCACAGAAGGATGTCCACGATCGGGGTAAGGATGTGTACACATCTAAACGGATACCCCACCATGAATAGTGTCCGATGTCTACATATTGTATGTAGACATCCGAATCTAGGCATAATCATTATATGTAGACATCGAGAATAGTGTCCGATAGGTACGTAAAGGATGTGTACATCCGGACACTATTTATAAATATGTGGACATCAAGCCAATCGTATGTGCACACTTGACTATAATGTGTAGACATCGACTATAAATATGTGGACATCCTTACCCGATGTGTACACATCGGGCTATAAAAGGCACGTTGAGTATTAGTGAAAATGGAGTCACTTTTTAGAAGATATTCGTTTTCAGTCACACTTTTGGAATTTTTTCACTTTTAGTCACACTTTTAGACATTTCCTCCATAGCAACACAAATTCCAATCCACAAAACTGGATTAAAAAAAAAAGTGGAAAAAAAAAATTATCTTATCTTGCATGTGAACAAGTTAAACTAAGATTAAAATTCCTATTAAACGATGTTATGTAAGCAAGGATAAGAGCATAACTATGAAAACTTACAATTGATTTTGAGAACCCATTTCTCATCTAACATGTAATCACATTGGTCACATTTGGCTTCAAGTGTTCATATGTGGTTACACCAGATATTTTAGCAAAGTCGTACAAATGATGCTTGTATAACCATTAAAAGAAAATCGAACAAGCTTTAATTTCATACATGGGAAACTTGGATGGTGATGAAACGCCAGATGATGTAAAAAATGCACCTTCTCTTCAGCTGAAAGGGGGCATACCAACAGAGAACCAGTTTACTAGTAGCGCCAACTGGTGCTGCCCAAATCATTGCTTGAAACTCCTATGAATCAATAGATCATACAATATCAGTAAACGATAGATCAGCCTATCACCTCATCCAATGTGCAAAGAAAAAGCAAATTTACTGACTTAAAGCTTAAAAGGTAAATTTTCTGATTAACAAGTAAAATTTACTAACTTATTTCAAATTAGATCACTTTTTTCCTTCAAATTTTAGATTAACAAGTAACTTTACTTACTTATTTCAAAACAAGTCTCGAGGTAAAGGTTAAGCTTTTGAATTAGGAAACACCTCTTTTTACTCTAATGTCTTTTTGTAGATAAAATTAATTAACATAAATTGAATTTGACAAGCATCAGTTATACCAACTCGGGATAAGCAATTGAATCTCACATCTCACAAAGATTATAGTAACAATAACCAACGTTTTAAAATAGTGTTGTTGTAAAGCTATGCATAATAAGAGTCCCACCAACATAATACACTTGATGCACCCTACATCCCCAAAATGATTATATGATCCACTAGAAAACACCTCTCTACGAGCAGTTTAAAAAAAAAACATAAAACTTTCCACTCTGAAAGGTTTGGTGAACATGTATCACATTTGGTCCAGATACCTCATTTTCTTCAACTTTCCTCCATTGGAAAAAATGTAAGATGGTTTCAGAACCCTGAATGTGCTCAACCAAACAGAACATGGAAAATCATTTAGTATAACATGAGGGGAGTATTATCTATGTCAGAACCAACAATACATAGAGTTTTCAAAGAAAGATTTTTCTCTCGATTGGAAAGGCAGGGATGAACATTATGGTTAACATCATTCATGCTTCATAGGATGCTCTGATTTACAAAATTTTATATGTTATTTAGAGGTAAAAACTGAATGGTTACCCAGATATACTGAAGTACTAGCTTGTAAGCTACTACTAGTCACTGGATTCCGCTCCTCAACAAATACCACGATTTCTATGGGCACCAACTCCTGCATCACAAAATCAAGCATATACAACGAAGTACATTAATTAATTCATAATATATCGAGGCTGATCTGGATCATAATTGTCGGTTTATGGAGAACAAGCTTACCAACCTCTTAGGATTCTTGTGTTTAGTTTAAACATAATTCAACTTCAACATCACAAACATCATTCCGGATATATTGATTTCTAACTTTAATGCGTAAAAATAGCCCCTTCTGGAAAGGGGCTACCGAAAATGCCACTCTTAGATGAATTACACAGAAAATGCCACTTTGGGGATTTTCTGGACGTTTATGCCCTTCTAGAAAAGGTCTACACATTGTTGACAGGATCAGCTATCACCTCAGCAAAAATTTCGAGTGAGCCAGCTACCACCTCACCATAGATTTGACCGAGACAAATCTCGTTATTTCCGTCATTTTTCAATTCTGTCTCTCGTTATTTCCGCCATTTTTCAGTTCTATCCTTTCATCTCCTTCCCTCTCCCACTCTTCCCTCAGTTTTGTTCTTCAGTCTCTCTCAGTTTTCATATGATTAAATCATTTGTAACATTGATGATTAAATCTATCTTACTTTTCTCTCAGTTTTCAGATGATTTAATCCGCTGTAACATTGAATTTCATTGATTTCATCCCTAACCCTCTCAAACCCTTCCCTCATTCTATCTTACTTTTCTCTCAGTTTCTTCTCAGATTCAATCCGCTGCAAGATTGAATGTTTCGTTGATTAACAGGAAAAACAGTGGACGATTCACAGCAAAACACCAATACCCCATAACAGAAAATCCAAAAAAACCCTATATTTTTACATACCCAAATCGCCATCTATGAAGAACTAATAAATACGGATAGAAATTAGGTATTTCAAAGAAGAGATTGGGGAATAATATTTGGATAAATGGAGAGCCAAGAGATTGCAGGATAGAAAGATATAACCCCACCTTCAAAACCAGCCGAAGAAAAAAAAAAGGGTATGATTTAGGGTTTAATTTTACCTGTCATCAATCTGAAATTAGGATTCAATTTTGTTGGATATGAAATGAAAGTCGTCAATTTGTGGTTAGTTTAAGATTTTGAATGATAAGTGGTTTTCTGAAACTTTATTTGGTTAATTGAAGATGAGATTTTGTCTTTAGATTTTTGGGGTTTCTGAAACTGAATCTTAGTTTATTTATCACGTTTATGTTAGTTTCTGGTATTACCATAGATTATCATTTGTTATTCGGTGCTACAACATTCTTAATAGCAAACTTGTTATGTTAGTTTTTGATATTATCATATCATTTCCTGGTTTTGTAATGACAAACTTGTGGTTTAATATTTACAAATCAATGGTTCTGGGGGGTTAAATTTTAGAATTTATAATATACTCTGGGAAATGAGGGATCATATCATGATTTATATTGAAGAATCAGGGCACTCTGATGTTGATTTAGTGTATCTTTGCTTATGACATTACAAATTTTAGAATTTTTATTCTTCTGATGTATGGCCATCGACTATGATTCTTCCACTTGATGCATAAGTGGTTACTACTGCTGTAATTTAAGATTGCATTTATTTGGCTTGTTGAGTGTGAAGGCTCTATCCTTTCACTTGTGTATACCAAAGATGGTCACAGTAAAAAATAGTTGATTTTTCAATTGGTAGCGTTTAATTCAGTCATGTTTTTTCTACTAAATCCATCTCACATGTATAATGCATTTCATCAACTTTTAGTCTTGTTTCTTTGTTAGCCTGTTTTGGTCAATAGACCTTTCGGATTATTTATGCTGGTGCTGGTATGTGTGTGTTCCACATAGTTTTAGGTAGATAGGGACTTAGTTTTACTTAATCACTATATCTTTGTGTCGGGAGTGTACTTCGAGTAACTAAAGAATCTGAATTACCACTATGTTATTACTAATCTGGACTATATTATGTTTGTAGGTTCCAAGTTATGGGTGCAGGAGCGAAGAAGAAGAAGTGTGTTCAAAAGTGAAATTTGGTGATCATGTGGATAAAGCGAGTGTCCACTGCCACTTGTGGAGGACAAAAGAGTGGTATCTAAGGATGGTGTTGAAAGGTAGATATGTGACAGTTAGCCCTATTAAGGCTAACCATTCATTTTACGTGTTTGTATTGGTAGTATTGTTTTTAAGCCTTCTTCAGGCATATGCTCATTATCATATCTAGTTAAATACTGGACACATCTAGGTTAGTTGTTGTTATGAGTTCGATCGATAGTCGACTTTCTTAAGACTGAAACATGCAAATTAGATGCCTCTATGCAAATCCTCTTTTTTCCATGTTTCTGCATTATTCTTTCTAGGTGTATTTGGTATAAGCTGCTTGTAAACGGAAACTAGACCATTTGTTTGTTGGCCGTAGTTATTGGATTAGTTGGAATCTATCTTTTAATGTGTGTGCTTGCCCGTCTTAAATACTTAATTCTAAGAACTTGCATGGTGTTATTGGTGTAACTATTTATTTCTGTATTGTAGGATGTATCTTTACCCTGCCAAGTACAGGGACAGTACATGCAAAGTAACAACTTACTCAAGCCCAAGGGTTTTATTGAGGGTGCTTGAGATCTTTGTCTCTATTTGAACAAGAGAAATTTAGGTCAAATGCAATTGGTCCCTTCTTGGACATGCCCGTACAAAGGTTTCTTTGGGACCTTATTTCATTTCTTATTAGCTAGGAAGATCTGCATGGGTGATGAAGGTGGTGAGACTGATCGCGAAGAAATGCATGTAATGGTTTGCGGAAAAGAACTAAAAGGGTTAGGTCTTATTTTTCTTAAAGCCTTCTTTTGTCGTAGTCATGGGCTTACGACCATTTTAAAATCTTGAGGCCTACTAGGAATACAAATTGGCCTCTAGATAAACCTACAGGAGGAGATACCCTTTTGGAGGGACCCAACACAAGGATAAAGAGACGGAAATGGTCGACATGAGGAAAAAATTGGATGCCTTGACAATTGAAGATGTGTCTTTTGATCAAATTTGAAACTTGATGAGGATGGAGAAGATGAAGTTGGTGATAAAGTATTTTCGATGTGGCAACCTATACGAGACCTTTGTTTCATGCAATGGGTTCGTCATTTTAGATCCTCGTAGAACGCTCAGCCAAACCGGTATTGTCCAGAAAATTATTCTGAAGAGACTCGTTTTAGACTGGCGTAGCTACCTCCAAATTTAAGGACAAACATGTGAAATTGAACTATGACAATGGACCAGCGATCGAGCATTGGAATGCTCGTTCGAAGAAGTAAACCAAATGAGTAGAAGACTCCTTGAAGCTTCTCATGGGACTTCCCAAACATATCGAATTACATGGAATGGTATCGAGAGTGGGCTCATCCTTATGTGGAAAATTTAGATCCGGAGGCGCAGAGATAATTCAAGAATGCAGAGAAAGAAAGTTCAAAGCATCAAGGAATGAATAACATGATTGGGAGAAGATGGTGGTACGTATACTATTAATTATGTTTGTATATGATGTTTGTTTTTAATTATCTATGAATAATTAAAGTACATGTGTTTGATATGAAAAAATAGGTCGATCGAGTTAATTGCTGGCCAATGACATCACCCGTATGATTAATTTGGGTGAGGGGTTAACGGTAGCTGATCTTATATTAATGCGGAATCGAGTTAGAGGCATAATTATCCCTGAGAAATGAGGTTTATATCTGATGAAGCGAGAATGACCAAGGAGAACTAAACGGGATATGTCTTCTTTTTCTTCCTTTTATTCTAGCTTTCTTTTGTCGTAGTCATGGTCTTACGACCATTTTGAAATCTTGAGGCCTACTCAGAATACAAATTGTCCTCTAGATAAACCTAAAGGAGGGAGATACCCTTTTAGAGGGACCCAACACAAGGCTAAAGAGATGGAAATGGTCGACATGAGGAAAAAATTGGATGCCTTGACAATTGAAGTTGTGGCTTTTGATCAAAATTTGAAACTTGATGAGGATGGAGAAGATGAAGTTGGTGATAAAGTATTTTTTGATGTGGTAACCTATACGAGACCTTTGTTTCATGCAACCGGGTTCGTCATTTTAGATCCTCGTAGAATGCTCCGCCAAACCGGTATTGTCCAGAAAATTTTTCCTGAAGAGACTCGTTTTAGACTGAGCGTAGCTACCTCCCAATTTAAGGACAAACATGTGAAATTGAACTATGACAATGCACCGACGATCAAGCATTGGAATGCTCGTTCCGAAGAAGTAAACCAAATGAGTAGAAGACTCCTTGAAGCTTCTCATGGGAATTCCCAAGCAGATGCGAATTACATGGAATGGTATCGATAGTGGGCTCATCCTTATGTGGAAAATTTGGATCCGGAGGCACAGAGACATTTCAAGAATGCAGAGAAAGAAAGTTCAAAGCATCACGAAATGAATAACATGATTGGGAGAAGATGGTGGTACGTATACTATTAATTATGTCTGTATATGATGTTTGTTTTTAATTATCTATGAATAATTAGAGTACATGTGTTTGATATGAAAAAATAGGTCGATCGAGTTAATTGGGTGGCTAATGACATCACCGTATGATTAATTTGGGTGAGGGGTTAACGATAGCTAAACTTAGATTTATGCGGAATCGAGATAGAGGCATAATTATCCACTGAGAAAGGAGGTTTATATCCTGATGAAGCAGAACGACCAAGGAGAACTAAAATGGCTAGGTTTTCTTTTTCTTATATCCTTCTTTTGTCGTAGTCATGGGATTATGACCATTTTAAAAGCTTGAGGCCTACTCGGAATACAAATTGGCCTCTAGATAAACCTACAGGAGGGAGATACCCTTTTGGAGGGACCCAACACAAGGCTAAAAAGACGAAAATGGTTGACATGAGGAAAAAATTGGATGCCTTGACAATTGAAGATGTGTCTTTTGATCCAAATTTGAAACTTGATGAGGATGGAGAAGATGAAGTTGGTGATAAAGTATTTTCTGATGTGGCAACCTATATTTTCTGATAAAGTTGTTTCATGCAACCGGGTTCGTCATTTTAGATCCTCGTAGAACGCTCCACCAAACCGGTATTGTCCAGAAAATTGTTCCTGAAGAGACTCATTTTATACTGAGCATAGATACCTCCTAATTTAAGGACAAACATGTGAAATTGAACTATGACAATACACTAGCGATCGATCATTGGAATGCTCGTTCTGAAGAAGTAAACCAAATGAGTAGAAGACTCTTGAAGCTTCTCATGGGACTTCCCAAGAAGATGCGAATTACATGGAATGGTATCAGAGTGGGCTCATCCTTATGTGGAAAGTTTGGATCGGAGGCGCAGAGACATTTCAAGAATGTAGAGAAAGAAAGTTCAAGGACATCACGGAATGAATAACATGATTGGGAGAAGATGGTGGTACATAAACTACTAATTATGTTTTTATATGATGTTTGTTTTTAATTATCTATGAATAATTAGAGTACATGTGTTTGATATGAAAAAATAGGTCGATCGAGTTAATTGGGTGGCCAATGACATCACCCTATGATTAATTTGGGTGTGGGGTTAACGGTAGATGAACTTAGATTAATGCGGAATCGAGTTAGAGGCATAATTATCCCTGAGAAAGGAGGTTTATATCCTGATGAAGCGGAACGACCAAGGAGAACTAAAAGGGCTAGGTCTTCTTTTTCTTCTAGCGACAACTAGGACCCCCCCGACCAAGTTCAATCTAAGCAAGTAAAAGTAGCGGCGGAGGTGAAAAAGGTGGAACAAGTGCTCGAGGTGAAAAAGGTCAAGGTACTGGAACAAGTGCAAAAGATATAGAGTTATAGAACAAGTTGTGGAACCTCAGGCAAGGTTGGGGTGTACGTTGGGTTGGGCAAGCCATCCCAAGCCCGATTATAGCATAGGCCGGAGACCGACGGGCTTGTAGTCCTTATTACCCATTAAGTTTAACAGCCATACTGAGCTGGGAAATAGCAAAAAATTAATTCCAGGGCCCGTCCATACCCATGAAACAATACAGGACATGCAGATCATGCTGGGCAGGCCTCGGGCCCAAGAGATAATCCAAAATATTATAGTACATAAGTTTTTTTTTTTTTGGCTTGATGAATGATGATATATCTGTAACTCGTTCAAATGATAGTTCAAGCAATTCATATTCATTATTGTGAAATGTAATTCAATTTTTTTTATAACCCCAATAAATTGTCCAAATATGAAATTTTAGTTCTTGAGAAATCCATCACACTTGTAGAAAACTTTATTCCAGGCTATCGGCAGTCACGCAGGCCAGGTAACTAAACAGGCTACCGGGAAGGCTAACGGCCGGACACCAATATTTGAACAAAAACCTAGGTCCGCTCACTTATAATTATCGGGAAGGCCGGGCTAGCCCGTGACAGGCTGTCGGGCGCCCATGGGATCCTTCCGGACCCGGACAGTACATGGAGAGCTGTGCTTCCGTGGAATTCTTTACACCCCTAAGGAAAGGGACGATTTGGAAGAGTTTTTGGAAAGCACGTCGGAGGAGGATCAAGTGAAAGTGAATGACTATTTACTTTTTATTATATTACTTCATGGATCTTTTATTATCTAAGACTTTGTCTATTTACTTTTTTTGTTGTTTGGTTATGGATTTGGATGGATGAATTCTTAAAACTTTGGATTGATTAATGAATGTTAGTCTTTACAATTGTTTAATCTAAGAAAATTTAGGAAATAATCAAAATTCACTAAATTTTTGTGCACTTTCGGCTAGGTCGATACTTCACATAACCTAGCCGAAGGTGCATATAATCCTTGTCAAATATACTTGCACAGGATTGTGGATGGAAAGTCTCGGCCGTTATAAATTAACGGTTAGGAATACCTGGCCGTATTTCACTGGATAATCAAAATTTAACTGAAACTTGGTTACGGCTACGTTTCCGAGCCGTGTATTTGTTTGCGGTTGGCACTTCGAGCCGTAAAACTGACATAAATTTGCAGTTCTGGTTTACGGCTTGGTGGACATTTGTATTTCTGTGCGAGCAAAGAAGAAAATTACGTCTTGGAAATTCCTATGTATCCGAGCCGTAATTCGGACAAAAAATAACAACTAATTTTTACTGCTTGAACTAACGAGTAGTAAATCTGACACACCACAAATCCCGCAAGTTTATACAGAATAACGGCTGGGTCTCCCCTGCTATTTCCAAGCCGTAAATACCTATAATTATGAATACCACATCATATCGGCTAGTTTTTTTGAATTTTGGAAAATAGATCCAATTGAAGACTGATGTATAAAATGTTCTAGCTGTTCAACCACTTATTTAAACTTGAAATAACTCCACCTCCATATAACCACCCATTCCAAAAACAAAATCACACCTTCTACATCGGCAATCTACACCAAAACTCCTACAAACTCAATGCAATGTACTCAAAGGAAAAACCAACTTCACTTTGGAATAAGACTTATCTCTTTGCAAAAAATTTGTACTATGCTATCCAAAGAAGGGAGAAGAACGAAATCAAGGTGGTTTAGCCAAGTAAATCGTATTGGAGTAATTTTTTTGAGAATTTTTGTAGTAAAACGGGTAACACTAACAACCGCGATGGGGTTGAATTGTATCTTCGATTTTAGGACATAAGAAAAAATATGGAAGAATATATGGCTTTACGTCATATGTGCAACCAACTTCGACTTATAGATGGGACTGATAGAGAAGTCGTGGCTCAAGCTTAGAAGGAATGGAGAAAATGGAAAGGTTATGATTTCAACTTGGAAGCTCAATTCGCCATCATCAAAGACTTCGTAATACATCGAAAGGATGTTATTAAAACCAATTTGGTAACGGGATCTATTAGGTATGTAATGGGTTTTATTATGGTCTAATTAATGAAAGTATTATTAATTTTCAATCGTAGTATGTATTCATGTTGAAAATCAAAATTTCTCACTTACTGATTCAATTACTTGACGGAAATATAAGAATTCCCATCCAAGTAAAACAGACTCGAGGAGATTCTCGTTGAATAACGCTAGAATTTCTTAATTTTCCATCCATTATTAATGTTTACGTCTGGAATTCATCATATCCAAACCGTAATTGCTTCATTACGGCTGGTTCGATACAATTTCTGAACGTAATAAAGATCAAATTCCATATTTTTTCCAGATTTTTGACGGATTTGAATTGATGAAATTGATGTTGGGAGTTGATTATAAGGTTATCTTGAGTTTTGTGATTAAGGGTTTCATCATTTTATTCAAATTTGTTTTACCAAAATCACCATTTTCCTTCTTCAAAACTCAAAAAAATCAAGTTTTGATTTGCAAAAGATTAATATTTTGATTAGTCTAATCGATTCAATAAGACTGATTAGTTATCTTAATCAAGTTCATTAGCACTAATCAAATTAAGGGTAGATTAGATATTACAAAAAATGATGGATAAGGGGTCCTATGGTTTGTTATTCCATGACCCCATTAAGCCACCAAAAATAGGATTCTAATTTAATCAATCATGCATCAATCAAAGATTCAATCGCATCATTAATGAATATAAAAAAAGGTCCAATGTTCGGTTACAGTTCTCGGAATCATTTTTTTCCTAATCACACCTCCATTCTACCAAGTAAAACTATACATACTCATTTTATAAATCAAACCTAAATACTCAATTTAGAAAAATAAAATAAAATTGATCAAATTGGTCGTGGGAACTAACCTTTTTGAATCCGACGTTGTGTCCTTGCAAATAAATTTTTTAGTGGTCCTGTCCAAAAGTAAAGAATCACAAAATTGTTAGAATCAAGAAAAGAATTGAAATAAAAATCGAGCACTAACAAAAAAAAAAACTCATTTTCATATTACTTTTCTTAATTTTATTCTTGCCATAATATCATGCGCTTTAGGCCACTATTTGAAATCTCAGGGTTTCCTATAAAGTGGTGGTTACATTTTGTTGGATTCTCTTTTACAAGCACCATATAAGCGTGTGGAAATTTTGTGAAGCCCAAGTTTGGTTTCTCTCTCTTTTAGAAACTCATCATTTAGATAATATATATTTGTGGCCCAAAATACAAGATCAACGGCTAAGATTACTAGTTTTAGTTTGTGTTTAGAGTTTCATATTTCATGTAGGACAATATTAACCTTTTTATTCAATTTGACTAAACTAATTTATTTTAGAAAATAATCCAATTTTTAAGGTCAATTGCCATGAATATTTCCTCAATTTTTTCTTCCACGAATGTCGCCCAATTTGTTTTGCATTATCTCCGGTCAATTACTTTTAATAAATAGTAAATTCGTTTTAACCTATCTTCCGTGTGTGGTACGTATTTGGTTACCTTAATTTTGGATCACCTTAATTTCGGATCACCTTAATTTCGAGAAAGAGCAGATCACCTTAATTTTGGAAGCTAGAATCGAATATTATAGATGATTATTTGGCAACTCTTTTGTACCCATGTGACACCATTGGATACTTTTATATTTTCCTTCCTTGGAAAGCATGATAGAATCCTGTTGTGTCACGTATTGTGGCTAGGCTAGTAATTAAGTACAAGATGCTTAAGGAAATTTATTCATCATCAGTGTAGGTAGGAGTAATTAGATAGATACAAACGATTAGACAGATTAATATTCAAAAGAAAAAACAACAACCAAACAAAAAAAAAGATTTTACTGTTATTAGTTCATGAATTATACTCATGTTGTATGAAAATCGGATTTTTCACTATGAAAATAGGTGATAGGTAGATTTTTCACATGAGAATATAGTGAAAGATGGGTTCATCACTATGAAATAGGTAAGGTGTCCCACATGAGAATACTATGAAAAGTGGATCTATCAATTTAGAAAGAGGTGATGGGTTCATCACTATGAAATAGGTAATGTTCCTTGGGATAGCAATGAGTCTTGTATTCTTACATGAGGGAACAGAATGTAAAATTGTGGAAAGAGGCATTTGAATTGCGAAGCAATTGATTGACGAAGAGGTACACACATTTACTCTCACTTACTCATAATGCTAGTTCTTCAATTAATATTCTTTAGCTGGGAATATATGGCTCTTGAATATGTGATGCAATAAGGTTACTTAGTGAGAAAGCAGATGTATACAGTTTCTGTCTAGGGGGAATGCTTCTAGGAGCCAAATCAAACTCTAAAGGTATTTGATCATGTAGATTTGATAATAAGCTATCGTCTTAGAAGAATTTTTTTTGTCGAAAAATTGCACTAATTAAAAATGTTCTTTCATGTCTGTCTTTGTATTTCTTGATGGTATTTACAGCTACAATCTCTATCATTAAGTGTCTAGAAAAGAAGATGAGGGATTTCTTATGGGAAATTGATGAAACTCACAAGACCAGGCATTTGGTGAAATGGCATGTGCACTAAAACTGCGCCTCTAGCAAACAAAAACCAGTTTGCCAAAATAGAATGTGGAATACAAACTTAATAAATCAAAACCGATTTCAAAATTTAACATTATGCTCATGCAATTCACTAATTCAGATAATAAGATTCTCAAATAAAATCAATAAAACAAAATTGGGGCTTTAAGTCAGGTATACTCTACTCGATATTCTCAGTAGACTCTAGTTTGTCTTTCACCGGTAGCATCATTCTCGAACTCCACATGTACCCGAGGCTTCTTCCCTTTCCACATAGCATCATACATATCCCTTTTTATCGTGCACCACTCCAGACTCGTCTAGTGATCTCTTTCGATCAACAATATCTTCATCATCTTCGTCGTCCTCCCCAATACCATCACCAAGACCAAAATCTTCCATGTCATCTTCTATATCAAGCTCATCGTCTTCCATTTCAACAAATTCTACTTGACTCCTCATCCTCCTCCACTTCTTCTTCTCCATCAAGAATATCATTGAAATATTTTTCAGGGTAATTGTAAATATCAGTATCTAGTCCAGTTTTAAGGCGTTTCGTCACCTCTTTCTCAATCACCATCTCAAAATTGTCTTGAAGCGGTGGTTCTTCTTCCGGTTCTTCTTGCGGATCTTTTTCAGGCACTGGAGTCTTCTTATTGTCCTTATAGATTCCAGCTTTAAGACGTTCCAGCACCTCTTTCTCAATGCCCTTTTCCACCTGAGAAGCATGTAGAGCCTTCTCTTCTCTTCTCTCCTCTCCTCTCTCTTTCCTTCCTCGGCATAGTCATCACCTTCTCCCTCGTTTTCAAAACAAGCTTCCTCATACGTATCCGCATCTGAGTCATCTTAGTAAGACGCTGCTTGATTTTGTGCACAAGATACTTTGGCCAGTACATCAGATTCTTGTCTATGATTTCCAGTGCCTTTTCATAATGCTTCGGTAGTTTAAGCCTTTCCCATAATTTACCAGGCATATGAGATCTTTCGATTGTTTTCATGTAGAGATAGAATACTCCTTTATCTTCTCTGATGGTAGCATATCGGCTGTTAGCAAGAGGACATGAACTTCTATTGCAAATACCGGTTAGATTATAAGGGTTTCTACAGAAATTACCAGTTTCGATTTTGGACATGAAACTGCAATGGTTGTGTCTAATCACCTGCCATATCACCTCATCGTGCTGCATCTTGATCTCAGTGATCTTCGAGCTTCTTCTGCAACAAACGGAAAAGAGAAAGGGTGGTTTCTTTTTAATGTCTATGGTTTTATACGGGAGAGAATTTGGTTACAGCTAGGGTTTAAGGAATAATAACGAATTTAGGGTTCATGGGCTTGTTGTCATTCCCTTAAAAAGCTCGGGCTAATACGCTCTCCACATGACACAAAATCCATCCTGACGTAACTCTGACCTAATGTTCGCCTCGCCTAGGCGTCCAGAAGAAAATTACGCTTACGCACACATTTTTGCGCCTAGGGCGGTTTCCTTTTGGGTATATTAATTAAATATCCTTAAATTTGGAACCCTTCAAAAATACACTTATCACATTATAAATATACAACTCCTTTTATATGTAAACTTTATCCATTTAAAAATAAATTATTTTAGTAATCTAATTCAAATGACATTTTTCTTTATTTAAAAAAAAAAACAATAATTTTTTATCTCTATCACTCCATCAACGCCTCCAACTCCACCGATGGCAATTTACCACCACCACCACTCCACAACCATCACCACCTCCACCACCACTTCACAACCATCACCAACATTCCACCATCACAACTCCATCACTCATCGGCACCGCCACCGCCATCGCCTCCAAATCCACCACCGTTGCCGCCAAGTTGATAACAAATATCAACAACTGAAGTTGACACCAAATTTTGATGTCAACAACCGAAGTTGGTATCACCTATGGTGTCAACAACCCAAATAGTTACCTAAATTGAAAACTCGGAAATTATTTAGGTCAAGATTACATGTCAACAACCCAAGTTGACACCAAAATTTGGTGTCAACAACAAAACTTGATCCCAAAATATGGTGGCAGCACCACCTCCACCGCCGGCATCACTACCACCACCACCAGCATGTGAGATAATAACTAAAATGATCTCCATCTAATTTTTTATTAATATTGAAAAGGTATTTATATGATTCAAACATAGGACACGAAGTTATAAAAAGGTTTTTATACTAGAAGAGCTGCAACATATAATCAGAACATGAAACAAGCAGAGGAGTTAAACCTCATTTCTGTGGACGGGTTCTGAGTTGGTCCTGAATCCTAGATGATTTATTCTGATGAGTATCCACCGATCTTTCTCGAGTTATTGTAAGATCAGAACCGACAGAGGTGCCTGTTTGAATGACACGAAACTATGTTATGACATGTTAAATTCAACCACAGAATCAAGATTCAAGAACAAGGAAAAATCATAATATAAATTATTATTACCGATAACTTGATCCCCAAAGCCTTCTTGACTTCAACTAGCCTCTTGTCAGTCATTTCAGATTGAATGACACGTGTCCTTAAGAAAAATAAATAAGAAAATTGTTGTGAAACTTGAATTTTCAGTACTTTATTTTACAGTTACACGCTTAATTGTACTGACTTAAAGCTTAAAAGGTAAATTTTCTGATTAACAAGTAAAATTTACTAACTTATTTCAAATCAGATCACTTTTTTCCTTCAAATTTTAGATTAACAAGTAACTTTACTTACTTATTTCAAAACAAGTCTGAGGTAAAGGTTAAGCTTTCGAATTAGGAAACACCTCTTTTTTACTCTAATGTCTTTTTGTAGATAAAATTAGTTAACATAAATTGAATTTGACAAGCATCAGTTATACCAACTCGGGATAAGCAATTGAATCTCACATCTCATAGCATTATAGTAACAATAACCAACGTTTTAAAATAGTGTTGTTGTAAAGCTATGCATAATAAGAGTCCCACCAACATAATACACTTGATGCACCCTACATCCCCAAAATGATTATATGATCCACTAGAAAACACCTCTTTGAGCAGTTTAAAAAAAAACATAAAACTTTCCACTATGAGCAGTTTCAGTGAACATGTATCACATTTGGTCCAGATACCTCATTTTCTTCAACTTTCCTCCATTGGAAAAAATGTAAGATGGTTTCAGAACCCTGAATGTGCTCAACCAAACAGAACATGGAAAATCAGTTAGTATAACAGTAGAGGGAGTATTATCTATGTCGAACCAACAATACATAGAGTTTCAAAGAAAGATTTTTCTCTCGATTGGCAAGGAAGGGATGAACATTATGGTTAACATCATTCATGCTTCATAGGATGCTCTGATTTACAAAAATTTTATATGTTATTTAGAGGTAAAAACGAATGGTTACCCGGATATCTTTGAAGTACTAGCTTGTAAGCTACTACTAGTCTTGGATTCCGCTCCTCAACAAATACCACGATTTCTATGGGCACCAACTCCTGCATCACAAAATCAGCATATACAATAAAGTACATTAATTAATTCATAATATATCGAGGCTGATCTGGATCATAATTGTCGGTTTATGGAGAACAAGCTTACCAACCTCTTAGGATTCTTGTGTTTAGTTTAAACATAATTCAACTTCAACATCACAAACATCATTCCGGATATATTGATTTCTAACTTTAATGCGTAAAAATAGCCCCTTTTCGGAAAGGGGCTACTGAAAATGCCACTCTTAGATGAATTACACAGAAAATGCCACTTTGGGGATTTTCTGGACGTTTATGCCCTTCTAGAAAAGGTCTACACATTGTTGACAGGATCAGCTACCACCTCAAAAAAAATTTCGAGTGAGCCAGCTACCACCTCACCATAGATTTGACCGAGACAAATCTCGTTATTTTTCATTTTTCAATTAAATGTCTCTCGTTATTTTCGCCATTTTTCAGTTCTATCCTTTCATCTCCTTCCCTCTCCCACTCTTCCCTCAGTTTTGTTCTTCAGTCTCTCTCGGTTTTCAAATGATTAAATCCATTTGTAACATTGAATTTCATTGATTTCATCCTAACCCACTCAAACCCTTCCTCATTCTATCTTACTTTTCTCTCGTTTCTTCTCGATTCAATCCATTTGCAAGATTGAATGTTTCGTTGATTAACGGAAAAAAACAGTGGACGATTCACAGACAAAACACCAATACCCCATAACAGAAAAACCAGAAAACCCTATATTTTTACATACCCAAATCGCCATCTATGAAGAACTAATAAAATACGGATAGAAATTAGGTATTTCAAAGAAGAGATTGGGGAAGAATATTTGGATAAATGGAGAGCCAAGAGATTGCGAGGATAGAAAGATATAACCCCACCTTCAAAACCAAAATCAAGAAAAAAAAAGGGTATGATTTAGGGTTTAATTTTACCCGTCATCAATCTGAAATTAGGATTCAATTTTGTTGGATATGAAATGAAAGTCGTCAATTTGTGGTTAGTTTAAGATTTTGAATGATAAGTGGTTTTCGAAACTTTATTTGGTTAATTGAAGATGAGATTTTGTCTTTAGATTTTTGGGGTTTAAAACTGAATCTTAGTTTATTTATCACGTTTTTTAGTTTCGGTATTACCATAGATTATCATTTGTTATTCTGGTGCTACAACATTCTTAATAGCAAACTTGTTATGTTAGTTTCTGATATTATCATATCATTTCCTGGTTTTGTAATGACAAACTTGTGGTTTAATCTTTACAAATCAATGGTTCTGGGGGATTAAATTTTAGAATTTATAATATACTCTGGGAAATGAGGGATCATATCATGATTTATATTGAAGAATCAGGGCACTACAGTGACTGATTTAGTGTATGCTGCTTATGACATTACAAATTTTAGAATTTTTCTTCGTCTGATGTATGGCCATCGACTATGATTCTTCCACTTGATGCATAAGTGGTTACTACTGCTGTAATTTAAGATTGCATTTATTTGGCTTGTTGAGTGTGAAGGCTCTATCCTTTCACTTGTGTATACCAAAGATGGTCACAGTAAAAAATAGTTGATTTTTCAATTGGTAGCGTTTAATTAGGTCATGTTTTTCTACTAAATCCATCTCACATGTATAATGCATTTCATCAACTTTTAGTCTTGTTTCTTTGTTAGCACTGTTTTGGTCAATAGACCTTTCGGATTATTTATCTTTGGTCTTTGGTATGTGTGTGTTCCACATAGTTTTAGGTAGATAGGGACTTAGTTTTACTTAATCACTATATCTTTGTGTCGGGAGTGTACTTCGAGTAACTAAAGAATCTGAATTACCACTATGTTATTACTAATCTGGACTATATTATGTTTGTAGGTTCCAAGTTATGGGTGCAGGAGCGAAGAAGAAGAAGTGTGTTCAAAAAGTGAAATTTGGTGATCATGTGGATAAAGGAGTGTCGGCTGCCACTGTGGAGGACAAAAGAGTGGTATCTAAGGATGGTGTTGAAAGGTAGATATGTGACAGTTAGCCTATTAAGGCTAACCATTCATTTTACGTGTTTGTATTGGTAGTATTGTTTTTAAGCCTTCTTCAGGCATATGCTCATTATCATATCTAGTTAAATACTGGACACATCTAGGTTAGTTGTTGTTATGAGTTCTGATCGATAGTCGACTTTCTTAAGACTGAAACATGCAAATTAGATGCCTCTATGCAAATCCTCTTTTTTCCATGTTTCTGCATTATTATTTCTAGGTGTATTTGGTATAAGCTGCTTGTAAACGGAAACTAGACCGGCTGTTTGTTAGCCGTAGTTATTGGATTAGTTGGAATCTATCTTTTTAATGTGTGTGCTTGCCCGTCTTAAATACTTAATTCTAAGAACTTGCATGGTGTTATTGGTGTAACTATTTATTTCTGTATTGTAGGATGTATCTTTACCCTGCCAGGTACAGGGACAGTACATGCAAAGTAACAACTTACTCAAGCCCAAGGGTTTTATTGAGGGTGCTTGAGCTGCTGTCTACTGCTGAACAAGAGAAATTTAGGTCAACTGCAATTGGTCCCTTCTTTTGGACATGCCCGTACAAAGGTTTCTTTGGGACCTTATTTCATTTCTTATTGGCTAGGCAGATCTTCATGGGTGATGAAGGTGGTGAGACTGATCGCGAATAAATGCACGTAATGGTTTGCGGAAAAGAACTCTCCTTTGGAAAGAAAGAGTTCGCACTGATTTCTGGGCTTAGTTTTAGGAAGTCGGCCTATAATTTTGCTCGTCCCGCCACGAAGCCTGTACTTAAGATGAAGCATTTCCCTGATGACGAAAAACCAGTAATTGGATCACATTTGTCGGAATTACTTTTTGGAAAAGAGGTACTGGAATCTGATGAGAAGGTGAAATTATCATTATTATATGTTGTCCACAGGTATGTCCTGGGAAAGGCAGATGACAAAGTAGTTGAGGATGATCACTAGTACCTGGTGGATAACCTTGTCGACTTCAACTCTTATCCCTGGGCTGAAATATCGTTCCGCAGAACTATTGATAAAAGTAATGCTTCCTTAGTTAAACAGATTAATAATGACAAGCCTGTTGGTAGCGAGGTGACGTACAAGTGCCAAGGAATGGCCCATGTCCTGGTGGTAAGAATCAGTTGGGTTTATTTTTTCTAGTTGTCTAATTGTTTGCGATTGTTTTTTAAATGTTTTCCTTATTGACCAAGGTTTGGGGTGGAAGTGTTCGGGAGTGCTTAGTAAGTTTGGAAAAAATACTAAGACTGAAAATTGGCGCCCCCATATGCATAGTGTAACATGCAATTCAGTAATAAACCATAAAAAACTAATTAAGTTTTTGGAGCAGTCAAAGGTAATGAAGTAATAACTATCTTACTTTCTTTATTTTTTTGTTCGCTGTATTGTTAATTTGGTTGAGTGACTTCATAAAATTTCAGGAGCAGGTGTGTGATAACATTATGTGGCATAGAGAGGATGCAAAGAAGTTGGTAATGTTTGGGTTATGTGAAGGTGCCTTGGTAGATGAGGGTGAGGACGAAGAAGAAGATCCGTTAGAGAATGAAAACGTGATGTAGAAAGAAGATCTGTTTGAGAAGGATGAGGATGAAGAAGAAGATCCGTTAGAGAATGAAAATATGGTGGAGAAATAAGATCTGTTTGAGAAGGGTAAGGAAGAAGATATGGTACAGTCTGAAACTGTTTTTGAACCCAAGATTGTTGTTGGTGATAAGGTTCCAGAGGAGGGAAGCATGGATGAAGAAGCACGTGTGGCACCTCCTAGCTCCCAATCTGATGTTCTTTGTTCTAGGACATTTACTTCAGTTATTGCTTCTTTTGAGTCTTTTGTGAAAAATGCAATGATTGGTCATACAGAGGATTTGAAAAAGACAGTGTTTGGTGAAACAGAGGTATTTAAAAGTGCAGTGAAGCATCAGTTTGAGGAGTTAAGCATCCAGTTAAATGATAACCATAAAACAATGTTGGATAATGTGGACTGCTTAACTGCGGAGATCAAATCAGTGAAGGATAAGATTGTTGAAATCCAGACATGCATTGCATTGTCAAAGACAAAAACAGTGAGTTAGTTGGAAATTTTTGTTACGTTAGTTTTTTAGATGGTTACAAATAGAATAAATATGTTTAGATAAAAGGTTATATCTATTCCGATATTAAAGTTTTATTGAACTGATATTATGTTGTTCTAACATATGTATGTTTTAACAGGGGACTCCACATGAAGGATATTACGAAGAAGGAGATTTGAATGGTGAGGCAATGCAGAACCTAGATGTGAGTGCTGGAAATGGATCCAACAAAGGTGGATCAAGTCCACCACATATGTACAATCCTCCGAATAAGGATGTTGTTGTGAGCCGACCTGTTGTAAGTATTTTGTACTTTTTTCAGAAAACTATCATGGTATGATATTTATGTTGTTCTAAATTATGTATGTTTAATAGGGGACTGCACCTAAAGTACATTACGAAGAATGAGATTTCAATGGCCAGGCAATGCAGAACCTAGATGTGAGTCCTGGCGATGGATCCAACAATAATGGCGAGGAAATGCAGAACCTAGATGCGAGTCCTGGCGATGGATCCAACAATAATGAATTAAGTCCACTATATCCGTACAATCCTACAAATAAGGAAGTTGATGTGAGCTGACCTGTTGTAAGTATTCGTTGCAACTCTTTTCATCCAAGTCACAAAAATGAACTAGTTTTGTTGCTACATTAGCACAAAAATGATGCATCAAAATGTTATCTTGAAACTATTTTTGTCCATTGTCGGATATGTGGCGAAAACATTTGTAACATCTCAACATGGAAAAAAAGAAAGCGTCGGGAAAAGAAACCATGCAGTGTCCCTGTTGCACCCATTATCGATGTTTCTGATGATGTTACTAAAGGTCAGGGAAGGGCTAAGAGGAAAATAAACCTTGCAGCTCCCCTGTTGTCCCCGTATACTCCTACGGGGAAAGTTGTGAAAAGAACGTAAAAAGGTTCCGCTTGTGTCACACAGCCGACAAGCGAAGAGCATGTTATCATCAATTATTTTGAAGCAGTCATATTGGATCAGCGAATAACTAAGCAGGATATAGATGATGTGAATAGATTCATAAACCTCGGGTTTGTCTCCTCCCTAGTATACCCTTTTGTTTCAGTCTTGTTGTATATGTGAAAACTAACAATCATGGTGTTTCCTTGTAATGGATCTTAATTTAACACAGTATCAAGATACATGGCGATAACTATAATGCTGATGGTGCATCACTATTGTCTTGCTATGAGTATAAAATTTTACTACGTTCAACTGGTTGGTTAAGCGGCAATGTGAGTTATTGACTATAAAATCTAATAATGACTATAAAATCTAATAATGAGAACATTATCTTGGTTTGAGAATTTATATGTTTATGGTATGCCTGCATATTATTGACATTGCATTGGAGATTTTGCACAAGTCTTATCCTTCTAACAAATCAACTGGTACCTGGTCATTCTTTGAAACTCACGTAGCGGTAAGTTTTTGTGCAAAATAGATTGGATATTCTCTACTTTTTTTATATTATTGCATGAATACATTGTGACTGAGCTGCCTTGCTGGTGAAACATAAACTTTGTGCTGATGGTGAATTTACAAAAGTTGACAAAATGAGACTTGGGTTAGTTGGACCCCGTAGTGATCGTTTACCCTCTTGGGATAAGGTTGATGTCGTATATGGTGTAGTCGTGTCAAGAAGAATCGGGTCGAGTAACTATTCAAGTAAAGGAAAAGGTAATTAAAATTTATGATTCTATGAAACCGAATCGTACTAATATCTTTGCCAGAGTTCGCACGGAAGTCGGTAAAATTCGTGACTATTTGGAGAAAGCGTGCAACCTCGGAACATGGACATGTACATATGACATCAGTACGCCTAGGCAAAATGATACGTGAGTCTTCACTTGGAATTGATTTTTACTTTAATTTTTAACCTTATACTTGGAGAATTGATCCATATATAATATATGCAGTAACTCTTGTGGTGTGCTTTCCTTGAAGTTTATCGAGCATATGGTTAGGAAGATTCATGTTTGTCAAGTCAATCCTGCTTTCGCTACTCGTTATCGATGTGAACTTGTGGTGCAGCTATTCAAGAAACAATTCATAGTGGTGAATGGCATTAGTGGTGACGAGTAACCTGGACAGTGTGTTGGTCCCTGATTTTTGGATGTTTATAGTTTAAAAATGTCAATTTTTGTAGTTGGAATCCGTCTTATACCACCTGCATATTTGTTTATATTTTGTTGATCATGTTATGATCCTTCAGTTATGTATAATCACTGGTTTGTTCAATGTTTCTCTGAATTCTAGTTTGTTTGCTAAGGTTTAATGAATCCCCTAAATATATAAGTTTTTCTACCAAGGAATTGTAGCCTTCCTTGTTGTTGGTTTTCTGATTTGGTTTAAGTCTTTTTGGAAATTAAATTTCAATTGGGTTCATCTTGTTTAGTCTCTGGGATAATAATGTTGAGAGCTTTAAAATATGAAATCAATGAAAATAACATCATGGATTTTTATAAGAAGCCAAGATCAGTGACTCCTCACCTTGGTCCTCTGTTGGGCTTTTGATCTTCTATGAATTTTGACCAAGGTGGATTTTGTCACTCTAGCATAATATTCAGTTCATCGAAATGAGAACCTCGGGTCTAAATCTAGTAATATACGAACCCGGGATGTCAAAAACATATATATTTCATATTCAGTTCATCCGAAATGACAACCTCGGGTCTAAATCTAGTAATATACAAACTCGGGATATCGAAAACCGATATATTTCATATTCAGTTCATCCGAAATGAGAACCTCGGGTCTAACTCTAGTAATATACGAGCCCGGGATGTCAAAAACATATATATTTCATATTCAGTTCATCCGAAATGACAACCTCGGGTCTAATTCTAGTAATATACGAACTCGGGATGTCGAAAACCGATATATTTCATATTCAATTCATCCGAAATGAGAACCTCGGGTCTAACTCTAGTAATATACGAACCCGGGATGTCGAAAACCGATATATTTCATATTCAGTTCATCCGAAATGACAACCTCGGGTCTAAATCTAGTAATATATGAACCCGGGATGTCGAAAGCCGATATATTTCATATTCAGTTCATCCGAAATGAGAACCTCGGGTCTAACTCTAGTAATATATGAACCCGGGATATCGAAAACTGATATTTTTCATATTCAGTTCATCTGAAATGACAACCTCGGGTCTAAATCTTGTAATATACGAACCCGGGATGTCGAAAACAGATATATTTCATATTCAGTTCATCCGAAATGAGGACCTCGGGTCTAACTCTAGTAATATCTGAACAGGGATGTCGAAAACCGATATATTTCATATTCAGTTCATCCTAAATGAGAACCTCGGGTCTTACTCTAGTAATATAAGAACCCGGGATGTCGAAAACCGATATATTTCATATTCAGTTAATCCGAAATGAGAACCTAGGATCTAACTCTTGTAATATACGAACCCGGGATGTCGAAAACCGATATATTTCATATTAAGTTCATCCGAAATGACAACCTCGGGTCTAAATCTAGTAATATACGAACCCGGGATGTCGAAAGCCGATATATTTCATATTCAGTTCATCCGAAATGACAACCTCGGGTCTAAATCTAGTAATATATGAACCCAGGATGTCGAAAACCGATATATTTCATATTTTGTTCATCCGAAATGAGAACCTCGGGTCTAAATCTAGTAATATACGAACCCGGGATGTCGAAAACCGATATATTTCATATTCATTTCATCCAAATGAGAACCTCGGTTCTAACTCTAGTAATATACAAACGGGATGTCGAAAACCGATATATTTCATATTCAGTTCATCCGAAATGAAAACCTCGGGTCTAACTCTAGTAATATACGAACCCGAGATGTCGAAAACCGATAGATTTCATATTCGATTCATCCGAAATGAGAACCTCGGGTCTAACTCTAGTAATATACGAACCGGGATATCGAAAGGCGATATATTTCGTATTCGGTTCATCCGAAATGACAACCTCGGGTCTAAATCTAGTAATATACGATCCGGGATGTCGAAACCGATATATTTCACATTTTGTTCATCAGAAATGAAAACCTCGGTCTAAATCTAGTAATATACGAACCGGGATTTGAAACACTAGTACAAATATGGGCTTTGGTGATGATTCAATATTCAAAACCATGACATTTGACTTATGGACTGTTACAAAAGAGGAACCTATGAGATATAGGTACTTGATTTCTTACTAAAACTCATACCAATAATAGTGAACAATGGTGACAAGTTTTAAATCATTATCGAACGATTATACAATGACAGTTCTTGTAAGAAAAGGTCACTATATCTTGATGTGTAGTAACAGTTTATAAACTGTTACTATTCTTAATCTATTATAACTGATATATATAAAAACTGTTATCTAAATGTAAATATCTAAGTCACAGTTCTTTGAATTACTGCCACTTCCGTTTATAATGACATTTCTGATCGAAAACCGTTATCGTTCATATAATTCAACCATTCAGCGTTCTTAGGTGCACATTAAGCGTTCTCAGGTGCACGATGTTGGCATTTTGAATCCCCCAAATAGTTATTATCTACTATGGAGGTTTTGTTAGTGGTTTTGTTAGTGGGTCTTTCTCAATTTCGACCCCTCATTCGCCTCTCATATTTCTTATTGGAAACCCCAAAAGAAGAAGAAGAAGCTTAACCAATTTCTCAATACCATCACCATCTCGATCTATTAAATGAAAATCCTAATCTCTTTCGGCAATTCTTACCATTGTACAAGTATATCTCATCATTTCTCTCTCTTCTCATGGTATTTTCTCTTATCATAATCTGGGATCTCATCTAATCTTTTACTGCAATATAGGTTTTAATCTTTGTCTCAATCTTATGTATATCGATTGCTCTGAGATTTTTCTATTTTATTCTTGTGTACAGGAATCAAGCCTTAAAGCTCTCTCTTCCTTAACTCTAATAGAAAATTGCCTGAATCTCTCAATTGATTGCTCTGAGATTTTTCTATTTTGTTCTTGTGTACAGGAATCAAGCCTTAAAGCTCTCTCTTCCTTAACTCCAATAGAAAATTACCTGAATCTCTCAATTTCTTCTCTCTGGAAAAATCATGTATCGAGTTACTTGATTGGGTGCTTGATGGTGGTCGCGATTATTAAGTATGTGATTTATTACAAGGTTTATAAGTTTTCGGTTTTGTATTAGTGAAATTTCTAGGATTTGGGTTTATCTTGCTTTTTGTGAAATTTATAGGATTTGGGTTTATCTTGCTTTTTCAGTTGATTTTGGATAAAAGATGATATTTTCATTTTATATTTTAGGATTTCAAGCTTGTTACTCTGATTCCCTAATTGTTAATTTTGTGTGCAAAGTTGAATTCAAGTATATCTGTGATCTTCCCTGGGTAGAGTTTCTAAATGTTAGTGATGTTCATCTACTCTAAATGTTAAACTAGTTCTTTCAATGTTCATTTCTTTCAATTTAAATGCTGCTACTTTCAATCTAACATGTCACATTGGGAGAAGGGACCATTTGTGCGATATCAAAGAAGGCACTATTTGTGCAAGATCAAGCGGTAGATGGTTTAGATTTAGCTCGGTGTTGATCCTTGCCAGAGGTTTTCAATTAAGCCGTTGAGATCTCATCTCAAGCCTTCTTATCTTTCGATTTTGGAATTAAGGTGTTCTTAAATTGGAAGATTGGTAGAGAAATCTTTGAAAGTTTGAACAAATACCCCCTAAGAAAATATTCCAGCTCATGAGTGAGTTCTTAAAAAACAGCCTCAAATCGGTTTGGGTGGACAAACCACATCGAGAAGGTTGAAGAGTATTTGAGAAAATTAGATATACTTCAATAGGTCCTACAGGTCGAGAGACCAATGAAAATGGTTTTTCTTTCGAAAGGCTTGGTTGAGCTTTGATTGAACTGTTACTTGTAGGATTCTTCCACTAAGAGTATGATTGTCCCTAAAATCCTAGAAGGCATTTCAGGAACGGCATTGGCAGTATCACTTTTGCGCGATGGATGGAGCGTAAGGGTGTTCTCATCTGCAGGTTTTTTTTTTTATTTTTTTTTAATCCGTTTGTCAAGATCATGTTATTGTGTGTTTTCCACAGCTAGATAAAATGTCTGAGAAGTTTCAAGAGTCCAGTGATGCATTACACCATGGAAGGCTAGGGAAAGCAATCACAAGTTGTTTTGGAAAAGGTAATGATCCTCGTAATTTACTCTAGTCTATTTTTCTCCAATACTCCAGTTAATTTAACTGGTTAGAAAGTGTCATGCTCTAACACGACACAGACAAGGCATCAGCCTCGTGTGCCCAATTCGATACTGTGAGGTGACAACTGAAAGGGGTACACGACATACATAATATATTTAAGAAATTTGACCTAAATATATAAGATAATGAAGTTACTCTAGAGAAGTAAGAAGAGATGTCTTGCACACGCACACGTATAACCACACGCCCACATATATATGATTAATTTGAAAAGGTAGTGGAACTTATTCGTAGAAGGAACAAGAAATGTTTTAGCTGGATATTGGATACTTAAAACAAGTTAACATTTGTAATAAGTATAAATACTTTACTAGTCTGGTCCTTAATGTCTTCCTGCAATTGTTTTTTAATAATCTCTCATTGTTTTGGTCTTATTATATATAGTAGTGATATAGTACGTTTGCTTTCCTGGTTCAACACAAGCCATTTCTTGATTTTCTTAGAAGTTAGATCTTTTCATTCATTCACGTGATTTCACTTTGTCCAGTACAATTTGTAGAGAAATAGCTATTAATTATTTGCAGTGATGCGTTCTTTTGGTATTAACATTGAACCCTTTTTGAAGCCATCATCGGTATCCGTTTAATGTGTTTTCAGGTGTTGTTTGAAATCGAGGAACATCATCTGTACTTCTTGAATACAATGATCCTTATTAGTCTTGTTGTTTGAAGTGGACCTTGGTATATTCTTTGTTATCGTATCGGACTTGGCTACTGAAATATTTAAAGGTTATTTTTTTAATTAGGCCCTCGCTTATAGTGTTACGAACTAGAATCATTTCATGTCTTCCAATGTAGTTAAGTTTCCATCTATCATCTCTAATGGCGTTTGTCATTTGTTGCGTTGGACTTAAACTTTGATGAGATCCTAAATTATTTTCTACCATAGGTTAATGTCTGGTCATTTCTCACATGGCATCCAGTTCATCTTATCATTCTTTCGTTGTACAAATAATCAATTGGTATGTTATTTCTATGACCCAGGGAGTGAAAATATTACCACACTTGTATTTATCCCTATAATATAGTTCTTTATCATTAGTATTATTAATGACTATTTGAACATACTGCTTATTTTTTTAGAAATACTAAATCCGCAAGTGCTCGAACAGTTTCAAATGGAGAGGTAAAAGATAGTACTCTAAATAAGCAAAATTTTGAATCCTTAATAGTGCTTGATTGAACTACTATGATGGATTTTTCTTGGATAAAATTTACTATGATGATTGATAAATCTTTTGTTGTGTTTGTGATATTGTGTCTTTTGCGAGTTGTATCTTGAATAGTTGAATTCTGGGATATATTGTTTCTTAGTAGATGTTTTCCCTTCCATTTTAAGAAAGCAAGCAAAAAATTACCTCGGACGACATACATGAGGCTCGTTTCTTTCCTTGAGCCTAATTTGGCATGTTCAGTTGTATGCAGTGTTTTAGATTGTGTTTACAATTATTACCTATCTCATTATATGAGAAATGTGATTCTTTCCTATATGCACAAGTGATTGTGAGACTTAAATCGCTTCAGGAATTCTCTATCATGACTGCACCTACAATTATTTTTTCTTAAGAACAGTTCTTCATCGATGCTTTCATTATCTGGTCTCAAAGTAAGCCTTAGTTTCTTTTCGGTCTAAGAATTCTTCGGATATAGAGTAAATTGCTGCAATACTACATGACTAAGTTCTAGCTGTCTCGTGTAATGTTTGAACCCTTGGTACGTTTTTTTCTTTTTCCTTATGCATGTAGCTATAGCCATATATGGCTTCTGGGAATTTAAGATAAACTTTAAAACAAGGTTTCCCATCAATGTGATATTTCACTTTTCTTTGTTGCATTTTTCATAGTTGATTCGATGGGACGCATTATTCATCATAATGCTTTATCTTCCTGTTTTCTCCACCAGAGTTCATGAAATTGATGTGGGCTAGGATAAAGGGTGTTCTGTTTACTTTGCTTATCTGCATGTTTTGAAGTTTACGGTAATGACTGCGACTACAGAAATACTTCTGATAATGGCGAAAACAAGACCTCCAATCAAAGAGGCAGTGGAATCTACTTCAGGGCGATGAAGTTCAAGAAATATGAAGCGCTAAGCTACTTTAGAACATTGGAGTTTAGTGAAGTTTTCTATTGTAATAAAAAGTACGATATAAATTTCTTATTAAAATTTTATCTTTTGTTTTCTCATTGTATTGAACCTTGAATTTGAAATAACAAGGTGCATGCAATACAATTGTTTTTTCAGGTCCGTCTTTCAATTTAAAGTATCACCGATAACTGTGACATAACTCACTGTAAATTTTATTATATTATTATAATAGTTTTATGGAGAATATGTTACTGAAAAGGGTGTACGATAACGGGGTTCATGAGAAACCTATTTCCTTTGCACAAAAAATTAAGTTTTTGATGACAGTTTTTATTGAGAAGATGTTCTTGTAACTTCTCAACGATGTGATTTTATGAAGAAATCGATGCATTATTATAAGAAATTGAATTTCGATGACATTTTTATGTAAGAACGTTACAGTAAGTCATTGACAATGACAAGTTTATGGTGAAATGGTTACCTTATAGTCATGATTACGTAACAGTTTCTTATAGACCTTTTGTAACTGAGGGGCTTTGGTGACAAGTGGATATTTTTTTGAAAACTGTCACATAAGTATTTTGGTGACAGTTTTTAACTGTCACCTAAGACCATTTTTGTACTAGTGAAAACCGATATATTTCATATTCAGTTCATCCGAAATGAGAACCTCGGGTCTAACTCTAGTAATATACGAACCCGGGATGTCGAAAACCGATATATTTCATATTCAGTTCATCCGAAATGACAACCTCGGGTCTAAATCTAGTAATATACGAACCCTAGATGTCGAAAACCACTAGTAAAAATATGGTCTTTGGTGACAGTTCAATATTCAAAACCATGACAGTTCACTTATGGACTGTTACAAAAGAGGAACCTATGAGATATAGGTAACAATTTCTTACTAAAACTCATACCAATAATAGTGAACAATGGTGACAGTTTTCAAACTGTTACTGAACGATTATACAATGACAGTTCCTGTAAGAAAAGGTCACTATATGCTGATGTGTAGTAACAGTTTATAAACTGTTACTATTCTTAATCTATTATAACTGATATATATATAAAAACTGTTATCTAAGTGTAAATATCTAAGTCACAGTTCTTTGAATTACCGCCACTTCCGTTTATAATGACATTTCTGATCGAAAACCGTTATCGTTCATATAATGCAACCATTCAGCGTTCTTAGGTGCACGAAGCGTTCTCAGGTGCACGATGTTGGCAGTTTGAGTCCCCCCAAATAGTTATTATCTGCTATGGCGGTTTTGTTAGCGGTTCTATTTTGATAGTGGGTCTTTCTCAATTTCGACCCCTCATTCGCCTCTCATTTTTCTTATTGGAAACCCCAAAATAAGAAGAAGAAGCTTAACCAATTTCTCAATACCATCACCATCTCGATCTGTTAAATGAAAATCCTAATCTCTTTCGGCAATTCTTACCATTGTACAAGTATATCTCATCATTTCTCTCTCTTCTCATGGTATTTTCTCTTATCATAATCTGGGATCTCATCTAATCTTTTACTGCAATATAGGTTTTAATCTTTGTCTCAATCTTATGTATATCGATTGCTCTGAGATTTTTCTATTTTATTCTTGTGTACAGGAATCAAGCCTTAAAGCTCTCTCTTCCTTAACTCTAATAGAAAATTGCCTGAATCTCTCAATTGATTGCTCTGAGATTTTTCTATTTTGTTCTTGTGTACAAGAATCAAGCCTTAAAGCTCTCTCTTCCTTAACTCCAATAGAAAATTACCTGAATCTCTCAATTTCTTCTCTCTGGAAAAATCATGTATCGAGTTACTTGATTGGGTGCTTGATGGTGGTCGCGATTATTAAGTATGTGATTTATTACAAGTTTATAAGTTTTCGGTTTTGTATTAGTGAAATTTCTAGGATTTGGGTTTATCTTGCTTTTTGTGAAATTTATAGGATTTGGGTTTATCTTGCTTTTTCAGTTGATTTTGGATAAAAGATGATATTTTCATTTTTTTCATTTTATATTTTAGGATTTCAAGCTTGTTACTCTGATTCCCTAATTGTTAATTTTGTGTGCACAGTTGAATTCAAGTAGATCTGTGATCTTCCCTGGGTAGAGTTTCTAAATGTTAGTGATGTTCATCTACTCTAAATGTTAAACTAGTTCTTTCAATGTTCATTTCTTTCAATTTAAATGCTGCTACTTTCAATCTAACATGTCACATTGGGAGAAGGGACCATTTGTGCGACATCAAAGAAGGCACTATTTGTGCAAGATCAAGCGGTAGATGGTTTAGATTTAGCTCGGTGTTGATCCTTGCAAGAGGTTTTCAATTAAGCCGTTGAGGTCTCATCTCAAGACTGCTTATCTTTCGATTTTGGAATTAAGGTGTTCTTAAATTGGCAGATTGGTGCAGAGTACTGAAAGTTTGAACAAATACCCCCCTAAGAAAATATTCCAGCTCATGAGTGAGTTCTTAAAAAAAAGCCTCAAATCGGTTTAGGTACAGACAAACCACATCGAGAAGGTTGAAGAGTATTTGAGAAAATTAGATATACTTCAATAGGGCCTACAGGTCAGAGACCAATGAAAATGGTTTTTCTTTCGAAAGGCTTGGTTGAGCTTTCAGATTGAACTGGTTACTTTCAGGATTCTTCCACTAAGAGTATGATTGTCCCTTAAATCCTAGCAGGCATTTCAGGAACGGCATTGGCAGTATCACTTTTGCGCGATGGATGGAGCGTAAGGGTGTTCTCATCTGCAGGTTTTATATTATTTTTTTATTTTAATCCATTTGTCAAAATCATGTTATTGTGTGTTTGCCACAGCTAGATAAAATGTATGAGAAGTATCAAGAGTCCAGTGATGCATTACACCATGGAAGGATAGGACGAAAGCAATCGCAAGTTGTTTTGGAAAAGGTAATGATCCTGTAATTTACTCTAGTCTATTTTTCTCCAATACTTCAGTTAATTTAACTGGTTAGAAGCTGTCTGTAACACTGACACATACAAGGCATCGGTCTCGTGTGCCCAATTCGATACTGTGAGGTGACAACTGAAAGGGGTACACGACATACATAATATATTTAAGTAATTTGACCTAAATATATAAGTAAGAAGAGATGTATTACACACGCACACGTATAACCACACGCCCACATATATATGATTAATTTGAAAAGGTAGTGGAACTTATTCGTAGAAGGAACAAGAAATGTTTTAGCTGGATATTGGATACTTAAAACAGTAACATTTGTAATAAGTAGAAATACTTTACTAGTCTGGTCCTTAATGTCTTCCTGCAATTGTTTTTTAATAAGCTCTCATTGTTTTGGTCTTATTATATATAGTAGTGATATAGTACATTAGCTTTCCTGGTTCAACACAAGCCATTTCTTGATTATCTTAGAAGTTAGATCTTTTCATTCATTCACGTGATTTCACTTTGTCCAGTACAACTGTAGAAATAGCTATTAATTATTTGCAGTGATGCGTTCTTTTGGTATTAACATTGAACCCTTTTTGAAGACATCATCGGTATCCGTTTAATGTGTTTTCAGGTGTTGTTTGAAATCAAGGAACATCATCTGTACTTCTTGAATACAATGATCCTTACTAGTCTTGTTGTTTGAAGTGGACCTTGGTAGATTTACTGTTATCGTATCGGACTTGGCTACTGAAAGATTTAAAGGTTGTTTTTTTAATTAGGCCCTCGCTTATCGTGTTACGAACTCGAATCATTTCATGTCTTCCAATGTAGTTAAGTTTCCATCTATCATCTCTAATGGCGTTTGTCTGTTTGTTGCGTTGGACTTAAACTTTGATGAGCTCCTAAATTATTTTCTACCACAGGTTAATGTCTGGTCATTGCTCACATGGCATCCAGTTCATCTTATCATTCTTTCGTTGTACAAACAATCAATTGGTATGTTATTTCTATGACCCAGGGAGTGAAAGTATTACCAAACTTGTATTTATCCCTGTAATATAGTTCTTTATCATTAGTATCATTAATGACTATTTGACCATACTGCTTATTTTTTTAGAAATACTGAATCCGCAAGTGCTCGAACATTTTCAAATGGAGAGGTAAAAGATAGTACTCTAAATAAGTAAAATTTTGAATCCTTAATAGTGCTTGAATGAACTACTCTGATGGATTTTTACTGGATAAAATTTACTATGATGATTCTGCCCGATAAATCTTTTGTTGTGTTTGTGATATTGTGTCTTTCGTAGTTGTATCTTGAATATTTGAATTCCTGGGATATATTGTTTCTTAGTAGATGTTTTCCCTTCCATTTTAAGAAAGCAAGCAAAAAATTACCTCGGACGACATACATGAGGCTCGTTTCTTTCCTTGAGCCTAATTTGGCATGTTCAGTTGTATGCAGTATTTTAGATTGTGTTTACAATTATTACCTACCTCATTATATGAGAAATGTGATTCTTTCCTATATGCACAGGTGATTGTGAGACTTAAATCGCTTCAGGAATTCTCTATCATGACTGCACCTACAATTATTTTTTATTAAGAACAGTTCTTCATCTGATGCTTTCATTATCTGGTCTCAAAGTAAGCCTTAGTTTCTTTTCGGTCTAAGCATTCTTCGGATATAGAGTAAATTGCTGCAATACTACATGACTAAGTTCTAGCTGTCTCGTGTAATGTTTGAACCCTTGGTACTTTTTTTTATTTTGCCTTATGCATGTAGCTATAGCCATATATAGCTTCTGGGAATTTAAGATAAACTTTAAAATAAGGTTTCCCATCAATGTGATATTTCACTTTTCTCTGTTGCATTTTTCATAGTTGATTCGATGGGACGCATTATTTATCATAATGCTTTCTCTTTCTGTTTTCTCCACCAGAGTTCATGAAATTTATGTGGGCTAGGATAAAGGGTGTTCTGTTTACTTTGCTTATCTGCATGTTTTGAAGTTTACAATAATGACTGCGACTACAGAAATACTTCTAATAATGGCGAAAACAAGACCTCCAATCAAAGAGGCAGTGGAATCTACTTCAGGGCGATGAAGTTCAAGAAATATGAAGCAGCTGGAGATACTTTAGAACATTGGAGTTTAGGGAAGTTTTATATTGTAATAAAAAGTACGATATAAATTGCTTATTAAAATTTTATCTTTTGTTTTCTCATTGTATTGAACCTTGAATTTTAGAAATAACAAGGTGCATGCAATACAATTGTTTTTTCAGGTCCGTCTTTCAATTTAAAGTATTACCGATAACTGTGACATAACTCACTGTAAATCTTATTATATTATTATAACAGTTTTATGGAGAATATGTTACGGAAAAGGGTGTACGATGACGGGGTTCATGAGAAACCTGTTGCCTTTTCACAAAAAATTAAGTTTTTGATGACAGTTTTATTCAGAAGATGTTACTGTAACTTCTCAACGATGACAATTTTATGAAGAAACAGATACATTATTATAATAAATTGAATTTCTGATGACATTTTTATGTAAGAACTGTTACAGTAAGTCATTGACAATGACAGGTTTATGGTGAAACGGTTACCTTATAGTCATGATTACGTAACAGTTTCTTATAGACCTTTTGTAACAGGGGCTTTGGTGACAGTGGATATTTTTTTGAAAACTGTCACATAAGTATTTGGGTGACAGTTTTTAACTGTCACCAAAGACCATTTTTGTACTAGTGAACCGATATATTTCATATTCAGTTCATCCGAAATGACAACCTCGGGTATAAATCTAGTAATATACGAACCCGGGATGTCGAAAACCGATATATTTCACATTTTGTTCATCCGAAATGAGAACCCAAGTCTAAATCTAGTAATATAGGAACCCGAGATGTCGAAAATCGATATTTTTCATATTCAGTTCATCCGAAATGAGAACCTCGGGTCTAACTCTAGTAATATACGAACCAGGGATGTCGAAAACCGATATATTTAATATTCAGTTCATCCGAAATGAGAACCTCGGGTCTAAATCTAGTAATATACGAACCTGGATGTAAAACCGATATATTTCATATTCGGTTCATCCGAAATGAGAACCTCGGGTCTAACTCTAGTAATATACGAACCGGGATGTCGAAAACCGATATATTTCATATTCGGTTCATCCTAAATGAGAACCTGGTCTAAATCTAGTAATATACGAACCCGGATGTCGAAAACCGATATATTTCATATTCCGGTTCATCCGAAATGAGAACTCGGGTCTAACTCTAGTAATATACGAACCCGGGATGTCGAAAACCGATATATTTCATATTCAGTTCATCTGAAATGACAACCTCGGGTCTAAATCTAGTAATATACGAACCCGGGATGTCGAAATGCTCCATCACCTATATGGCTTGAATTCTGCTATAATGGATATCCATATCTAGACGTGAACTAAAATATACACGACATTTATTAATATACTCGGTCACAATGAAGGTTGTTAATACCACGAAAACACGAATTGAGTTTAGCAAAGAAACACAATTTAGCAAAGAATTTCATGATCCGCATGAATAAAAATAGGTTTATGTGAACCATTTGATTCCTAATCCGTATGATACACAATAGATGGTTATTGGCCATTGATTGAGGGAGAAACCCTAAATGTCGCGAATTTACCCTAAAGATTCACAGTAATTACGACCGCTGCCACCAATATATGTAAACCATAACCCTGCGTATCAGTTTTCTTTTCTTTTCACCTTCTCCCCTCTCTCTTCAGCCGGTTCATTTGCAAACGAGAACTGCATCAGCCAAAAAATCTCCTCCTCTTTTTGAACTCCACCATTACCAACCATTTAAGCCCTATATGACAAAACCTCATTATGATTATTAACCTTCAACATCTCTCAATTTTGCAATGATTATGTTTGATTTTACAAAATCAGCTGATCTGATTAGGGTTTTTATTAAAATTTCATTTTTCTTTTCTTTTCTTGATTTCTTACTTGTCGATTTTTTCTTCATGGGGGTTTAATAATTATTGTTTTATCTGGTTGTTTTCCGATGGATATAATAGCATTCAGATCTTTTACGGGTAGATCTCAATATCTTTAGTTTTAGTTCATATCGGGTATACTTGATTTTATCGCGATTTAGGCGATGTTTATCGTTTTTATTCGATTTAGGTGATGTTTATCGTTTTAATAATTCTGATGTAAGGTTTGGCTTGTTGATTTAACTTTTTTTTTTTGGTATTCTTATGCATATGCTTGGAGTTAGGGTTTAATATGGGATTTACTGGTTTAACTTTTTTTGTCAAAGAAATATACATTTCAATCGACACTTTTTATTCAGAATTTCTCATTCAATTGTTGTAACACCAGGGGTTTTATTTCATTTTTTGAAATTCAATTTTATTTTTGTTTATGTAGATTTGATGTGGAAGGATATGGATAAGAACTCATTCAGTTTACATCAACAAGCTCGGTGATTTTTGAGTCTGTTGTTTTGAGTGCATTGTCAGGTGGTTCTTCATGTGTTGGTACAAGGTCATGGATGAGATGGCTTACAGGTATACAAATGAACTCAAATTGTTTGATATTATGTCTGTGGAACAATGAATTGTGTGATAATTTAGTAACTTCAATATGGAAGTTGTGTATTGGTGTTGGTGTGATTTTTTTTTTTTTTTGTGTTGCTGTTTTTGCAGGATGAGAAACTAAAGAAAGAAATTGAATCTCAAGGTGCAAAGAGAACTATGTTGGAACTTGGAAACATGCCCAACTGAAGCTGAGAACAAATTGAAGCACTTCAATTTGAAGCTAGTGAATGTAAAGATTTCAACTAAAGCTAAGAAATTGATATGGAAGTTGTGGATTGGTGATAATGAATTATTTTTGTTTTTGTTGTTGTTGTTATTTTTGCAGGTTGAGAAATTTCAAAGTGCCTCGCAAGTACTTGTTCCTGCTCACATTTAGATTGTACGTATTTTAGGTGATCGGTGCCCTTAAAGTTTTACAAACAAAGATAATCTATTGTTGCTAGTATTCTCATCATATATTCACTAACTTCTTTGTGATTCAAAATGTTATGTAAAATGGTGATTTTTGTTAGTTTTTGATGATTTGGGGAATATGATCTTTCAATCTTAGTGCGTATCTATTTCGTCTTTCTTGGTGATTTAATTTTCAATCCTTAGCATCAAATTTCAGTTTTGTTGACATGTGTACTTTCATAGAACTGAAAATTCTGTGTCAATGTTCTCCCTTTTTAGAAGAATCAATTTTATTTCATGTTTATAGATTGGTTTGGTTGATGATGGAGGTAAAGACTAATAAGAATATCTAATTTTAATCTGTTTATGAAGGTGTTATGTAAAGTTGTAACAGCGATTTAATGCCTGGTGATCCTGAACTCCATTTAGGGGGGTAAATGACCCCATCGGTGTTGCACAACAACTTCGCATTACTACCAAGTAAACTGAACAGAAGATAAAAGGTATACTACATTACTACTCATACATAACATAGCTTTAATTAATTTTTTTTTACCATAATACTGCAAGAGAAAATGATTGATTTTACTACCTATAAGTTACATATTATTCCCCTGTAGAGAAGAATACTTCTTCCGATTAATCAATCTCCTGTTAAGTGCGTTATTCTCAACTCTTATAGAATTAACACATTTGACCAGATCATCGTATGTATGGTGTAATAGGTCTCCAAGAGGTGGCAACGGCGTAACTGGAAAACCCAACTCAACTGTTTCCTTTCTTAATCTGCGTCCTTCTTCAATCGCATCATACCATTCCTCGCAGCACATAACTCCATTGGTAGAAGTTTCCAGATTTGGTAAAGACATACTTGAAGAAACCTCATTGGCTGGCTTTGGTAGGTTGTTGGTTTGTTGTTGTGACTTCTTTTAAAGGAATTTTAGAAAACATTTTTCAAGCATGATTTTCTCGCATCATACCAATCCTCACATGACATAACTCCTTGCTTTAAAGTAGCCGGATCTGTAAAGACATACTTCAAGAACCCTGTCCATGTTGGTTTGGTTGCTTTGACGCTTCTTTTGAAGGAATTTTAGAAGAACATTTTTCCAAACATGATTTTCTCCTTGATCTTGAACTCATGTGATCAAAGTGGGTAGTTTAAATTGCAAGGAGTCACTCTGAATGTGGGATGTCATATATTTATATATATATATATATATATATATATAGAATAGTAATGACAAGAGAAAACATCTTCTGCTTCTAAGTTTGATTTATTTTTACGAGTTTGATTTTTTTTATTTTTTTTTGTAATTTCTTTATTCAAGAGGCAATGGTTTGTCCTTTATGGAATCTTTTTTGCACACTCTTTGGTACGGTATGGGGAGTAGTCAGAGAGGCAATGTTTGTCCTTAATGGGACAAGATTTACATCTGGGGGAGTAGTCAGAGAGGCAATGGTTTGTCCTTAATGGGACAAGTTTTACAACTGGGGAGTAGTCAGAGAGGCAATGTTTTTCCTTAATGGGACAAGCTTTAATTTGGAGGAGTAGTCATAGAGGCAATGGTTTGTCCTTAATGGGACAAGTTTTACAATTGGGGAGTAGTCGAGTGATGTTTGTCCTTAATGGGACAAGACTTTAATTTGGGAGTAGTGGAGAGGCAATGGTTTGTCCTTAATGGGACAACCTTTACAACTAGGGAGTAGTTGAGAGAAGCGATGTTTGCCCTTCCTTTCCAGTAAAACATCTCTTTTGGACTATAAACCATAAGTTCAAAAAGACTAATTGGAAAACATGAAAATGAATTATTTTTTTCGGTTATTACATGAGAGGTGAACATGAGAGGCTTGACTATATGTGGTTGGCATTAAATTCTCCATATATAAAAGTATAAGTATAAATAGACAACATTCATATTCGTTTGTCTTAATCAACAATAGGCTAAATAAAATCATAGTTATCGGGTATATTTGTTTAACAATGGCGAGGTCCTCTCAACAATCCATCTTAACCTCGTTAGTTTCAAACTGTAGAACAAGAAATGTTAACCCCACTTATACTACCATATATGGGAGGAATGATGACTTGAAAGATGATGCCTTGAAAAAACCTATTCGGCGTGTAGTAACTAATTTCTACACAACTTCAAATGGAAGTCAATTCTGTAAGAGTGGTTTGAGTTAGCATAGGAGGATCGCCAGTTACGTAAGGAATGCAACAAGTTAGGGATCCCAGTCCTGTATCATGTATCATTCCTTATCATGGAAATGTACGTATGGATCAAGGAGGAGAATTTTGGACAAGTGTTTGTTTGAAGATCTCTCTTTGTTGAGTTGATGAATGGTGCAATGAGGGGAGATATCCGAAGGCACAAGGACGCAACACTTGAAAAGAAAAGTGATGAAGAATGGTTTAAAAAGTTAAATGTCAAAATTAGTTTATTTTATATTTAAAAGTGCTTTTTATTAGGTATGATGGAACTGTTTTTACTTCGTTGTCCTAGTTTATGGCTATATAATTTTGGTTGTTTTTCAATAAGAAAAGTAAATGAAAATTAGCACTTTTACAAGAGTGCATAACCTAGCTAGCAGTACCAAAACAACATGGTGTTCCAAGAAGATAAAAAAAAGAAACACGTAAGAAAAACTGACACACTGGTGGGGGTTTTGTGTTCCATCATTATGTTTCAATAACTTGTTCTTACATGGTATAGTCAGTTCACATCTCACTCAATAGTCAAATTTTAGAATAATTACTATTTGAAAATTATCTTTTATCTTTCTAGAAAGATAAAGCATATGAGGTTAGTAGTCTGCATTTTAGATTAACATGAATCATGCATTAACGTACATCAATAAAGCTACTAACACTTTTAATCAATAAAAATTAGAAATTAAGGATTCTCAATATCTAATACAGAAGAACTACTTTTCGAAATTTAAAGTTCATAAAATGTGAGAAAAACTGATTTTCCCCAAGGATGAAAACATAACTAGCACCAAAATACTAATGATGCCACTAGACTATTTCAAACAAATATAACAAAGTAAGCAATGTCTGTAATAAAAATCACTCTAATACTAAGCCTTGGGACAATGTCTGCTGTTAGCGTAATGCCCAATATGGTGACACCTTGAACATGCTCTTTTCTTTCTAGGTTTTTCAATGGAAGACCTTTTCCTCTTGATGCTATGACGACCAACACGGTGTAGTTTTTGGAGGAAGCACCACACGCTCGGCCACCTCGGTTGGGACATCCCAAGTTTAGGCTCAACACACCATATATTTTAGGTTCATACATAGATCTCCAAACAGAAGTTTTATAGTATTCCCCACAAAGGTCTGTTTCTTTTTTCTTATCGTCTCATCTTTAATCGCTAGTACGTGGGGGACACGACAAATCTTTGATAGTCAAACACTTTGCATGTGCAAGACCTTCGATCAAGATGACGGTGTCTTTCCTTCTAAATAGTCACCCTCATCCACTTCATATTAAGTCCCCATCGACATGGCAATCCACAAACCTATTTGCCACAACCCACTTTGTTCTTTGATTATATCATCTGCATGTTTACTCAAAGGATGTGGCCAATCACAAGCTACTTGTCTACTCTTTGAGAACCATTCCATGGGAACCTGAGAATGTAATCGACTAAATGGCAGATTGGAAGACCTTTAACATCAGCTATTTTTGAATTGAAAGTTTCAGATGTTTGAAGTCATGAGAGTAAAGTAAACTTTGTTTTAGCCTTCACCCCGGCCCACATTTCCGGTCCAAGATTCACTACAAATGTGTCTTGCAATGGAGACTCTGGTCGAACGTAGGTCTCTCATAGCAAGTTCATATTCATCATCGCTAAACGCTTTAGCAGCTCTTATAAATGCCACCAAAGCCGCGACTTTGTGGTAAGTACATTTGATATTTTCTCGCAATGACAAACATTAAAGGACAGAACACTGTAAGTACAACATAAAGCATGCATATGTTTCTTGAAATGTACAATAAAGGTATAAGATTAATCAAAGAATTTTCCTATATATTGGAGTTATGTAAAGAATGCGACAATGAAGGTGAAGTCCATATAGTGGCTCGCAACTACATTAAAAACAAAATCCAACCAAAAGGGTAAGAGGAAGAAGAACACCTCCAATATATAGTATAATCAAGCTATCAAGGTGAATAAGAACATGATAATTTGGAATTAAGGCTCCACATTGTTGTCACCTCTTGTCATGGAATTTGAATCGAACCTAGTACATTATATGTAATATAATGCTATTGTCATCGAGCTTATCCATTACTACTGTCTAGATACAAACATAAAAAGAGCTACATTCTCGATAACTAACACTAACGTTGCATGCGTTGATTACTAAAACCAAATCTATTTTAAACACAGAACTTGAGAGTTTATAATATATAAAGTCTTGTTAAATACCTTAAAGATGGTGGATGAGAATACTTGATTAGCACAAGGAAATGCCAACCTTATGGCTCTAGCGATTGATGGGTGCATCAACCATTTGCAATAACAACATCTTCATTAATAGCATACTCATTACCAAGTACTTTGACTAAATTTCTCATAAACCATTCCCAAGATTCATTATTCTCTGAATCAACAAAATGAAAATGAAAAAGGATAGATCGACTGTCGAGGTCCATTCCAACGGTAATGATGAGAACTCCTTGAGCTGTGGCCTGTAAGATGTGTACCATCAACAGCAAATGCGGGTCTGAAATAGTTTTTGAATCCTTCAATAGTTACTCCAAAATCAAAAAAATAAATAGAAAAGAATCCTACGAATCGTTACAATCTCGAGAATAGGTACCCTTGTTCTGAACACTAAGCATGTACTTGTAACCAACAAGGTGTTGGAACGATTCATCGGGGCTACCTTTGATCAGTTCCATACCACGCTTTCAAGAGTTGTATCCCTGCCAATGATTGATAACCACATGATAGTCCCAATTGTTTTAAATGTCCTTAACCAATTGTTTGGAGAGTAAATGCCGTATCCAATTCATAGTTTGAATTTGTGAGTCTTGAAAAGCTCATAGACGCCACTTGCATGTCTTGTCTTTGCATTGGAATAAACCTCTTTGGTTCTTAATTCAGGTCAGTCCTTTTACTTTTACTACCACAAGTGTGCACATCGTTCTTTGCAAAATGAGTCTCCACCCACAAGAATGTAAGGAGCGCTTCATGGCAGACATGAGTTTTTGGGCGATGGAGTCATTCTTGGTTCAAGACATCTCTAGCCTTTGGACCACTCGCTACTCCTGAAAAAATAAAAAATTCAACATTACTGTGACTTATTCAGGACAAACATAATACAAAAGTACAATAATAAAAGGGAGAAATTAACGATACCTTTAACACCACCATCAACCTTGGCGATCTCATTATTGGAATGATAATCCTCAATTCGGAACTCAATTCGAGATTGTTAAGAGGGGTCAACGGAGTGTGGAGAAGCATCTTGGATATGCTGTCATCTCCAGTTGCTGTTTTGGGAGTTAGGGGAGGAATATCTACTTTTACTTCTTTTCCATATTTGATTGTGAAAAAGCCAGGACTCCATTTGGCAGAGCATAAAATTTCAACATCTCTTACTGCCAATCTTAATCCTTTTCTTAATGCGGTTCTCGGGACATCTATGATTCCATACACATCAAAACAAGGTTCATGCAAGAAACCTAAAACATCCATTGCTCTCTTCTTCACATCCTCCAAAGTGTATTTATAAGGTACCCCATAAAGATGTATCATACCTTTGTAGTCATCGCTACCTTTCTTTCTGAACCCACTCACCATTATAATGGATGAGAACAGCTTTACTTATCATTATGTCAATGACAAATTAGGGTTCTAAAAGCAACGCATTTCACAAAACATACTATCGATGATATAAACTTCTTAAGCAAAAAGTGAACTAAAGCATCATAACATTGAAATCACTCCAACTTAACCCTTCATTACAAATACTAAATGAACAACAATGAAAAGAGACTAATACTGAAAGAAGAAAGAAAGTGCATTTTATCTAGTATTTAGTTGCAACTGATTGAATTCCTCGCATTCAACTTCGGGTGGAAAACTTCTAGAATTCTAATTCATCAACTAGGACCTCAGATATGAATCATATGATAATTTTTTTGATCAGTAAAAAGAAATATATTAATCAAGATAGTTGTTTACAAACAAGGAGGAACAAAGTTCCAACCTTCTGATAGCTCCGGACGAGCGCAACAAATGCTACTTCCATAGAGCAAGCAACCTCTAACCATGCTCTTACAAAAGGGCATGCCTAATAAGCCGAAAAAAGGTCATGCTACTTACAAACAAATATGTAAGAGCCCAACAACAAACCCAAGTGTTATACCCCAAATAAGCCCACCCAAGCCAAGAAACCTAAAATTTCAAGTCGATTATCACATTTTTCCGGAAACCAATTAATTGCTGCTCCTCGGCCCTGCTCCACTACCTGCCACCACCGCACCACGTCCACTTTCATCATTGCACCTAAGAGAAACACCAGGTTCTCAATCAAAATCACCACCACTTCCTAACTAAAAGAAGCACCCATTGTCGCTGACAGAAAAGCACCTTTTTCTTCATTTTTAGATCTAGGATTAGGTTCCATGCTTTTTTAATTTGCTTTTTAAAATAGTATTTGGTTTTGATTAAGACCCACTTTCATCATTTCATCAAGAGAAACACCAACTTCTTTGTTTTTAGAATAGATTCAGACAAGGATGAAACAATAAGGGGACAACTACTACCCTAAGCCAAATAATGACAAACCCATTAACAGAAACAAGACTAAGACAACAAACGGAAGGAAATCCCGCTCAGATTTGGTCTTTTGAGAAGAAAAGGAAGTCATTTAGGTTTATTTTGGAAGAAAAAGAAGAGAGGAAGATTTTTGATTTTGGTAGAGTTAGTTTTTTAGAAGAAGAAGAATAAATGAAAGAAACAAAAAATATGAATCATATGATATCATACACTTAATCTTGCTTCTGTGGTTCTCACATATTCTCAGAATAGTTACCAAACAACAAAATTAAAGATAGCCCATACCTTATTTCAAAGTGTAAACTATATCAATAAAGATCATATTGGAAAAATCCTCAATACATATTTAAAAACCCTAAAATTAATTTGAAAGAGCAAAAATTAATCTCACCTATTGAACACTATATATAGCTCCTTCCTTCTTTATCTCGGTGGGATGATTAGTGAAATTTAAAACCATAGCTTTCAAGTGTAGTGGTACATGCCATGGTGAAGAAGAAAAAAAGAATGAGAAGGTTTCCGATAGAGAAGAAGAACCTCGAAGGAGCAAAAGAAGACTTGAAATTAAATATGCAAATAATTATTCAAAGGTGCCGCCCAAATTAGCCAATATAAAATTAAAGGTGCCTCCCAAATTAACCAATAGAAGATTAAAGGTACACTTAAATTAACCAATACCAGGGAGAGCTTTAATATTATATATAAATAAAACAACGGAGAGATACTGCGGCATATTTTTGATTCCTAATCCGTATGATACACAATAGATGGTTATTGGCCATTGATTGAGGGAGAAACCCTAAATGTCGCGAATTTACCCTAAAGATTCATAGTAATTACGACCGCTGCCACCAATATATGCAAACCATAACCCTGCGTATCAGTTTTCTTTTATTTTCACCTGCTCCCCTCTCTCTTCAGCGGTTCATTTTCAAACGAGAACCTGACCAGCCAAAAAATCTCCTCCTCTTTTTGAACTCCACCATTACCAACCATTTAAGCCCTATATGAAAAAACCTCATTATGATTATTAACCTTCAACATCTCTCAATTTTGCAGCAGTTATGTTTGATTTTACAAAATCAGCAGGTACAGTTAGGGTTTTTATTAAAATTTCATTTTTCTTTTCTTTTCTTGATTTCTTACTTGTCGATTTTTCTTCATGGGGGTTTAATAATTATTGTTTTACTGGTTGTTTTCCGATAGATATAATAGCAGTTCAGATCTTTTACGGGTAGATCTCAATATCTTTAGTTGCAGTTCATATCGGGTACACTTGATTTTATGCGATTTAGGCGATGTTTATCGTTTTTATTCGATTTAGGTGATGTTTATCATTTTTATAATACTGATGTAAGGTTTGGCTTGTTGATTTAACTCTTTTTTTTGGTATTCTTATGCAGATGCTTGGAGTTAGGGTTTAATATGGGATTTACCGGTTTAACTTTTGCTGTCAAAGAAATGTACATTTCAATCGACACTTTTTATTCAGAATTTCTCATTCAATTGTTGTAACAGCCAGGGGTTTTATTTCATTTTTCTGAAATTAAATTTTATTTTTGTTTATGTAGATTTGATGTGGAAGGATATGGATAAGAACTCATTCAGTTGCTACATCAACAGCTCCGGCGGTTTTGAGTATGTTGTTTTGAGTCTGTTGTCAGGTGGTTCTACATGTGTTGGTACAACAGTCATGGATGAGATGGCTTACAGGTATACAAATGAACTCAACTTGTTTGATATTATGTCTGTGGAACAATGAATTGTGTGATAATTTAGTAACTTCAATATGGAAGTTGTATATTGGTGTTGGTGTGATTTTTTTTTTTTTTTGTGTTGCTGTTTTTGCAGGATGAGAAACTAAAGAAAGAAATTGAATCTCAAGGTGCAAATAGAACTATGTTGGAACTTGGAAACACGCCCAACTGAAGCTGAGAACAAATTGAAGCACTTCAATTTGAAGCCAGTGAATATAAAGATTTCAACTAAAGCTAAGAAATTGATATGGAAGTTGTGGATTGGTGATAATGAATTATTGTTGTTTTTGTTGTTGTTGTTGTTGTTATTTTTGCAGGTTGAGAAATTTCAAAATGCCTGCAAGTACTTGTTCCTGCTCACATTTAGATTGTCTGTATTTTAGGTGATCAGTGCCCTTAAAGTTTTACAAACAAAGATAATCTATTGTTGCTAGTATTCTCATCATATATTCACTAACTTCTTTGTGATTCAAAATGTTATGTAAAATGGTGATTTTTGTTAGTTTTTGATGATTTACAGGAATATGATCTTTCAATCTTAGTGCGTATCTATTTCGTCTTTGCAGCTGATTTAATTTTCAATCCTTAGCATCAAATTTCAGTTTTGTTGACATGTGTACTTTCATAGAACTGAAAATTCTGTGTCAATGTTCGCCCTTTTTAGAAGATTCAATTTTATTTCATGTTTATATATTGGTTTGGTTGATGATGGAGGTAAAGACTAATAAGAATATCTAATTTTAATCTGTGTATGCAGGTGTTATGTAAAGTTGTAACAGCGATTTAATGCCTGGTGATCCTAAACTCCATTTAGGGGGGTAAATGACCCCATCAGTGTTGCACAACAACTTCAGTTACTACCAAGTAAAATGAACAGATGATAAAAGGTATACTACATTACTACTCATACATAACATAGCTTTAATTAAAAAAAAATTTACCATAATACTGCAAGAGAAAATGATTGATTTTAGTACCTATAAGTTACATATTAGTCCCCTGTAGAGAAGAATACTTCTTCCGATTAATCAATCTCCTGTTAAGTGCGTTATTATCAGCTCTTATAGAATTAACACATTTGACCAGATCATCGTATGTATGGTGTAATAGGTCTCCAAGAGGTGGCAACGGCGTAATTGGAAAACCCAACTCAACTGTTTCCTTTCTTAATATGTGCCCTTCTTCAATCGCATCATACCATTCCTCGCAGCACATAACTCCATTGGTAGAAGTTTCCAGATTTGTTAAAGACATACTTGAAGAAACCTCATTGGCTGGTTTTGGTAGGTTGTTGGTTGCTTCGACGGCTTCTTTTAGAAGGAATTTTAGAAAAACATTTTTCCAAGCATGATTTTCTCGCATCATACCAATCCTCACATGACATAACTCCATTTCTAGAAGTATCCAGATCTGTTAAAGACATACTTGAAGAACCCCTGTCCGCTGGTTTGGTTGCTTTGACGGCTTCTTTTGAAGGAATTTTAGAAGAACATATTTCCAAACATGATTTTCTCACTGATCTTGAACTCATGTGATCAAAGTGGGTAGTTTAAATTGTAAGGAATCACTCCTGAATGTGGGATGTCATATATTTATATATATATATATATATATATAGAATGGCAAACTGAGAAAGCATCTTCCTGCCGCACTCATACCTGAGTTTGATTTTTTTATTTTATTTTTGTAATTTCTTTATTCAAGAGGCAATGGTTTGTCCTTTATGGAATCTTTTTTATAATATTGAAGGAAGTAGTCAAGAGGGAATGGTTTGTCCTTTATGGAATCTTTTTTGCACACTCTTTGGTACGGTATGAGGAGTAGTCAGAGAGGCAATGTTTGTCCTTAATGGGACAAGCTTTACATCTGGGAGTAGTCAGAGAGGCAATGGTTTGTCCTTAATGGGACAAGTTTTACAACTGGGGAGTAGTCAGAGAGGCAATGTTTGTCCTTAATGGGACAAGCTTTAATTTAGGGGAGTAGTCAGAGAGGCAATGGTTTGTCCTTAATGGGACAAGTTTTACAACTGGGGAGTAGTCAGAGAGTCGATGTTTGTCCTTAATGGGACAAGCTTTAATTTGGGGAGTAGTCAGAGAGGAAATGGTTTGTCCTTAATGGGACAACCTTTACAACTAGGGAGTATTCAGAGAGGCAATGGTTTGCCCTTCCTTTCCAGTAAAGCATCTCTTTTTGGACTATAACCCATAAGTGCCAAAAAAGACTAATTGGAAAACATGAAAATGAATTATTATTTTTCAGTTACACATGAGAGGTGAACATGAGAGGCGCCCAGCTATATGTGGTTGTCATTAAATTCTCCATATCTAAAAGCATAAGTATAAATAGACAAAATTCATATTCGTTTGTGCTTAATCAACAATAGGCTAAAGAAAATCATAGTTATCAGGTATATTTGTTTAACAATGGCAGGGTCCTCTCAACAATCCAGCTTAACCTCATTAGTTTCAACTTCTCGAACAAGAAATGTTAACCCCACTTATACTACCATATATGGGAGGACTGATGACTCGAAAGATGATGCCTTGAAAAAACCTATTGTTGAGCGTGTAGTAACTAATTTCTACACAACATCAAATGGCAGTCAATGTAAGGAGTGGTTTGAGTTAGAAGAGGAGGATCTCCAGTTACGTAAGGAATGCAACAAGTTAGGGATCCCAGTCCCGGTATCATGTATCATTCCTTATCATGGCAGCGGCGTATGGATCAAGGAGGAGAATTTTGGACAGTGTTTGTTTGAAGATCTCGCCTTTGTTGAGTTGATGAATGGTGCAATGAGGGGCGATATCCGAAGGCACAAGGACGCAGCACTTGAAAAGAAAAGTGATGAAGAATGGTTTAAGCAAATGTCCGACTAGTTTATTTTATATTTAAAAGTGCTTTTTATTAGGTATGCTGGAACTGTTTTTACTTCGTTGTCCTAGTTATGGCTATATAATTTTCGTTGTTTCAATAAGAAAAGTAAATGAAAAATAGCACTTTTACAAGAGTGCATAACCTAGCTAGCAATTACCAAAACAACATGGTGTTCCAAGAAGATAAAAAAAAGAAACACGTAAGAAAAAAACTGGCACCTGGTGGAGTTTTGTGTTCCATCATTATGTTTCAATAACTTGTTCTTACATGGTATAGTCAGTTCACATCTCACTCAATAGTCAATATTCTAGATTAATTACTATTTGAGAATTGTCTTTTATCTTTCTCGAGAAAGATAAAACGCATATGAGGTTAGTAGTCTGCATTTTCGATTAACATGAATCATGCATTAACGTACATCAATAAAGCTACTAACACTTTTAATCAATAAAAATTAGAAATTAAGGATTCTCAATATCTAATACAGAAGAACTACCTTTCGAAATTTAAAGTTCATAAAATGTGAGAAAAACTGATTTTCCCCAAGGATGAAAACATAACTAGCACCAAAATACTAATGATGCCGCCTAGACTATTTCAAACAAATATAACAAGGTAAGCAATGTCTGTAATAAAAATCACTCTAATACTAAGCCTTGGGACAATGTCTGCTGTTAGCGTAATGCCCAATCTGGTGACACCTTGAACAAGATCTTTTCTTTCTAGGATTTTCAATGGAAGACCTTTTCCTCTTGATGCTCCGACGACCAACTTCTGGTGTAGTTTTTGGAGGCAGCACCACCCGCTCGGCCACCTCGGTTGGGACATCCCAAGTTTCTGGGCTCAACACACCATATATTTTAGGTTCATACATAGATCTCCAAACAGAAGTTTTATAGTATTCCCCACAAAGGTCTGTTTCTTTTTTCTTATACGTCTCACACACTGCTAGTACGTGGGGACACGGCAAATGCTGATAGTCAAACACTTTGCATGTGCAAGACCTTCGATCAAGATAGACGGTGTGCTGCTCTAAATAGTCACCCTCATCCACTTCATATTCGTCCCCATCGACATGGAAAGCCACAAACCTATTTTCCACAACCCACCGTTCTTTGATTATATCATCTGCATGTTTACTCAAAGGATGTGGCCAATCACAAGATACTTGTCTACGCTTGCAGAACCATTCCATCAGGAACCTGCGAATGTAATCGACTAAATGGCATATTGGAAGACCTTTAACATCAGATATTTTTGAATTGAAAGTTTCGCGCAGATGTTTGAAGTCATGAGAGTAAAACGACCTGTTTTAGCCTTCACCCTGGCCCACATTTCCAGTCCAAGATTCACTACAAATGTGTAAGCAGCGGGGCTCGCTGAACGTAGGTCTCTCATAGCAAGTTCATATTCATCATCGCTAAACGCTTTAGCAGCTCTTATAAATGCCACCGAAGCCGCGACATGCGTGGTAAGTCTGTTTGATATTTTCTGCAATGTCAAACATTAAAGGACAGACCTGTAAGTACAACATAAAGCATGCATATGTTTTACTGAAATGTACAATAAAGGTATAAGATTAATCAAAGAATTTTCCTATATATTGGAGTTATGTACATAATGCAGCAATGAAGGCTGAAGTCCATATAGTGGCTCGCAACTACATTAAAAACAAAAGCCAACCAAAAGGGTAAAGAGGAAGAAGAACACCTCCAAGATATAGTATAATCAAGCTATCAAGGTGAATAAGAACATGATACTGGAATTAAGGCTCCACACTGTTGTCACCTACTGTCATGGAGCTGAATGCCGAACCTAGTACATTATATGTAATATAATGCTATTGTCATCGAGCTTATCCATTACTCTGTCTAGATACAAACATAAAAAGAGCTACATTCTGATAACTAACACTAACGTTGCATGCGTTCAGATTACTAAAACCAAATCTATTTAAACACAGAACTTGAGAGTTTATAATATATAAAGTCTTGTTAAATACCCGAAAGATGGTGGATGCAGAATACTTGATTAGCACAAGGAAATTCCAACCTTATGGCTCTAGCAATCGATGGGTGCCTGTCTGTTGCAATAACAACATCTTCATTCATAGCATACTCATTACCAAGTACTCCGACTAACTTTCTCATAAACCATTCCCAAGATTCATTATTCTCTGAATAAACAACAGCAAATGCAAAAGGATAGATCGACTCGTCGGGGTCCATTCCAACGGCTGACAGTAGAACTCCTTGGCGTGGCCCTGTAAGATGTGTACCATCAACCGCAAATGCGGGTCTGAAACAGTTTTTGAATCCTTCAATAGTTACTCCAAAAGCAAAAAAATAATATAGAAAATAATCCCGAATCAGATTACAATCTACATTAATAGTACTTTGTTACGAACACCAAGAATGTGACTGTAACCAACAAGGTGTTGGAACGATTCATCGGGGCTACCTTTGATCAGTTCCATACCACGCTTGCAAGCGATGTATCCCTGCCGATGATTGATAACCACATGATAGCCCCTTTTTATGTCCTTAACCAATTGTTTGGGAGTAAATGCCGTATCCAATTCTTTGAATTTGTGCTTGAAAAGCTCAGCAATTCCAGCAGACACCGCTTGGGTTCTTAATTCAGGGTCAGTCCTTTTGTTACTACCACAAGTGTGCACATCGTTTGCGACTGTGAGTCTCCACCACCCACAAGAATGTAAGGGAATCGTCATGACGCCACTTGCATGTCTTGTCTTTGCATTTGGCAATAAACCTCTGACTGTCGGATTTATAAGTTGTGTACTCAAAATTTCTTTCTACTTTGGCTATTGCAAGTATAAGTTTCAGCTCCCCCTTGCTTTTGAAAATGTTTCCCTCACACATATCATTGTACTTCATTTCCTTCGGGGGTTTAGGAATATCGAGAACCGGCGCTGGAGTTGATGGCGCATCATGAAGACAACGGAGTTTCTTGGCTGATGGAGTCATTACTGGTTCAAGACATCTCTTAGCCTTTGGACCACTAGTACTCCCTGAAAAAATAAAAAAAATTCAACATTACTGTGACTTATTCAGGACAAACATAATACAGAAGTACAATAATAAAAGGGAGAAATTAACGTACCTTTAACACCACCATCAACCTTGGCGGTCTCATTATTGGAATGATAATCCTCACTGGAACTCAATTCCAGATTGTTAAGAGGGGTCAACGGAGTGTGGAGAAGCATCTTGGATATCTTTGTCATCTCCGATTCTTGTTTTGGGAGTTAGGGGAGGAATATCTACTTTTACTTCTTTTCCATATTTGATTGTGAAAAATCTTGGGACTCCACATGCCTGGCCGATATAAAATTTCAACATCTCTTCACTGCCAATCTTAATCCTTTGCTTAAATGCGGTTCTCGGGACATCTATGATTCCATACACATCAAAACAAGGTTCATGCAAGAAACCTAAAACATCCATTGCTCTCTTCTTCACATCCTCCAAAGTGTATTTATCAGGTACCCCCACAAGATGTATCATACTTTTGTAGTCATCACTACCTTCTTTCTGAACCCACTCACCATTGTAATGGATGAGAACAGCTTTACTTATCATTATGTCAACGACAAATTAGGGTTCTAAAAGCAACTGCATTTCACAAAACATACTATCAGTGATATAAACTTCTTAAGCAAAAAGTGAACTAAAGCATCATAACATTGAAATCACCCAACTTAACCCTTCATTACAAATACTAAATGAACAACAATGAAAAGAGACTAATACTGAAAGAAGAAAGAAGTGCATTTTATCTAGTATTTAAGTTACAACCTGATTGAATTACTGCATTCAACTTCAGGTGGAAAACTTTCTAGAATTTTAATTCATCAACTAGGACCTCAGATATGAATCATATGATACTTTTTTTTTGATCAGTAAAAAGAAATATATTAATCAAGATAGTTGTTACAAACAAGGAGGGAACAAAGTTCCAACCTTCCCCAGTAGCTCACGGACGAGCGCAACAAATGCTACTTCCATAGAGAAAGCAACCCTTAACCATGCTACTTACAAAAAGGGCATGCCTAACAGCCCAAAAACAGGTCATGCTACTTACAAACAAATATGTAAGAGCCCAACAACAAACCCAAGTAGTTTTTACCCCAAATAAGCCCACCCAAGCCAAGAAACCTAAAAATTTCAAGTCCAGTATCACATTTTTCCGGAAACCACCACTGTTGCCCCTCGCCATGCTCCACTACCTGCCACCGCCGCACCACCTCCACTTTCATCATTGCACCGAAGAGAAACACCAGTACCAATCAAAATCACCACCACTTCCTAACTAAAATCAGCACCCATTGATGTGACAAGGACAAGCACCCTTTGCTATTTTAGATCTAGGATTAGGTTACATGCTTTTTAATTTGCTGGGTTTAAAATAGGTATTTTGGTTTGATTCAGCACCCACTTTCATCATTGCACTGAAGAGAAACACCAGTACCCTTTGCTGTTTTAGAATAGATTCAGGACAAAGATGGAAACAATAAGGGGACAACTACTACCCCAAGCCAAATAATGACAAATCCATTAAAAGAAACAAGACTAAGACAACAAACGGAAGGAAATCCCGCTCGGATTTGGTCTTTTTGAGAAGAAAAAGGAAGCTGTTAGGTTTATTTTGACGAAGAAAAAGAGAAGAGAGGAAAGAGATTTTTTTTATCTTGGTAGAGTTAGTTATTAGAAGAAGAAGAATAAATGAAAGAAACAAAAAAATATGAATCATATGATACTGTAATACACTTAACGCTTGTAGTTCTCACACATTCTGCATAGTTACCAAACAACAAAATTAAAGATAGCCCATACCTTATTTCAGTGTAAACTATATCAATAAAGATCATATTGGACAAATCCCCAATACATATTTAAAAACCCTAAAATTAATTTGAAAGGGCAAAAATTAATCTCACCTATTGAACACTATATATAGCTCCTTCCTTCTTTATCTCAGTCGGATGATTAGTGAAATTTAAAACCCTAGCTTTCATAGTGTAGTGGCTTCCATGGTGAAAGAAGAAGAAAAAAAGAATGAGAAGGTTTCCCTGATAGAGAAGTAGAACCTCAAGAAGGAGCAAGAAGAAGAAGACTTGAAATTAAAGATGCAAATAATTATTCAAATGTGCCGCCCAAATTATCCAATAAAAAATTAAAGGTGCCTCCCAAATTAACCAATAGAAGATTAAAGGTACCGCCCAAATTAACCAATACCAGGAGAGCTTTTAATATTATATATAAATAAAACAACGGTTGTGCTGTGTGACGGAGGGGTAAGGGGTGGAGTAATGTTAAGGTCCTCACCCGGGTTTATAAAGGTCCCTACCTCGACATCTTACTTGTCACCTACCTGACGCCTAGGTGGAGGAAAAGTCCTTACCCTGGATGATAAGGTCCGGACCCAGGTCATCCTACTTGTCACCTACCTGGCGCCTAGGTGGTTATGTGGAGAAAAAGTCCTTACCCTGGATGATAAGGTCCAGACTCGGGGAACTTTGATTAATTCCGTTATGAGGATTATTTTAATAGTATCTAAAAAGTTCAGTAAAAGGTGCGGACCTTTTCAATGGACCCTGATAATAAGATACCTATAAAACCTATCTTACTTCAATATTTTTTATCTCCATCCAAGATCCATTAAGGTCCTGTAAAAGGGTCCCCACCTTTCTACGGGACCCAGTTATTAAAATATAAATTAAAAATAAGATATTTTTAATTGTTAATTCTTATTCTAAGATATTTTAATAAAAATGTAAGGTCCGGTGAAAAGTCCCCACTCTACGTTCAGGACCCCTACACTAAAACCCACACAGGGAAATCTTTATTTTAATTTTTGAAAGTTGAAAATAATAATAAACAACTTAGGGTCCTCTACTGTTAGGGGCTTAAATGTCATATAGTGGCATTTTTGGAAGGTTTGGAGTTGGGGTGGCACTTTTTGGGAACCCATTTCCAAGAGTGGCATTTTTAGGAATTGAGAACAGTACTAACTAATGTGTGTGTATATATATTAATGTGTGTGTATATATATATATATATATATGAAGTATAACGTCCTCCTACAGCAGAAAGATCCTTACAGTGAGGACTAGTGCATTGCAGGTGTAAGAAAGTAACCGATGGATCAAGCCACTGAACATCTCTACATGAATAAGGGCATTTCAGAAATCAGTTATTCCTCTAACTCATCAGTTCAGGTCCTTCACTCCTTCTCTAACTCTTAGCAACGTTATCTCTTATTTAGGAAGCATTAATGTATTTAATCTTTTATTGATTTTGTGTGTTTCACGAATGAACAGAAGAAAGCTATATACAAAACGAAGCCAGTGGTAGAGGAAGCAATACTGGATGTATTATCGAAGTTCTATAGTAGTACTACCATCTCTGCAACTGAGAAGATTCAGAGTATATGCGTTGCAGATTTAGGTTGTTCTTCAGGCCCAAATGCACTGCTGGTCATTTCTAATCTTCTGGACACTATCTACAACAAATATCGCGAGTCTACCATGGTTATGCCCGAGATCCTCGTGTTCCTTAATGATCTTCCTGAGAATGACTTTAACACCCTTTTCAAGTATTTAAAAAGTTTTTGTGACGAATTAAAAAATACCAAAGGAGATGGTTTTGGACCATGTTTTGTTGCTGGGATGCCCGGCACATTTTATGGTAGACTTTTTCCAAGTAACACTGTTCACTTTGTTCATTCTTCCTATAGTCTCCACTGGTTATCTCAGGTGACTAGTAGTAATATCTAGATATTTAATAGCTATATTAAATAAATTTAATAAATTACTGAAGTTAATAAAGTTAACGTCATCACACAGGCTCCTACAGTGAACGAGAGCAATAAGGGGAACGTTTATATTGCAAAATCAAGTCCTCCATCTGTGGTTGAAGCGTATTGTAGGCAGTTCAAGAAAGACTTTGTCTCATTTTTGAATTGTCGTTCCAAGGAATTAGTCAAGGGAGGACGAATGGTGTTAACATTCTTGTGTAGGAGAAGTTCAGATCCTACCGGTAAAGGGGGGAGTTGCTCTTTACTTGGGCTATTATCCATGGCATTAAAGGACATGGTTTTAGAGGTATACCGATGCATATGTGTTTAATGATGTTGTTTCCTTGATCTGATTGAAAGCTTCACCATTTAAATGTTTTGCACCCTTTTGGAGATACACTTCATACTTCAAAATCTAGGCACACCACTTCTTGTGTTGTGTTGTGTCATTGTGCTAATTTGTCTGGCATAGTACATCATAAGAAGCAACCGTACGTGGTTGCGCCTTACTAGTTTAGCATGTTGTTTCGTACCATAACCATGCTGATACAACCCATATATGAATTTAAACAGGGAGTGGTTGAAGAGGTGAAATTAGACATATGTAACTTTCCGGTTTATTTTCCATCCCTTGAAGAAGTGAAAGCCATAATTCAGAATGAAGGTTCTTGCCGGGTTAATCAACTAGAGACGTTTCAAGTGAATTGGGATGGTAGTGATTCTAGCAAAGGAGGTTCGATGACAGATGTGCTCAAAAGTAGCTATGTCATTGCTAACAGCATCAGAGCCATATCAGAATCCTTGCTAACGAGTCACTTCGGGGAGGAGATAATAAATGAATTGTTTGTTAGGTTCAGGGAGAAAATTGAAGAATATGCTGTCAAAGAGAAAACAGAGTACACTAACCTTGTTATTTCCGTGACCAAGGGCTAAATGATCTAAATCCAGTTATATGCACATGTTTTCTTTTGCATGTACTTCCAGTATTTTGGATAATTTCAAAGTTAAGATTTATTTTGGATATATAAAGGGTTATTTAGATTTTGGGTCTCAACTTTGTGACGCTTTGAGCTTAGGTCCTGGGAAATTTTTAATTATAGTTTGGGTTTTGGACCGTAGTTGACCGTTGTTGACAGTTACATAGCCGGTTAAATATAATTTTCAATTTATTTCCCACTTTGACCCCTTTTTCTTTTTATCTTCTTCAATTTACCACAAACACCAACACTATCTCATCACTTTTGAAATTAACACTGTATTGAGAATCCCTTTTTCTGTTCTGACCTCGTTTATCATTCTTTTCGTCTCTCTTTTGTTCATGATTCAGTCTTTTTAGTTCATTCAATCACTAATTCACCCATGTATTCAGACAGCACAAACTAGAGACGATTCAATTAACTTAAATCCAGGGGATCTTTAAATACTCCCATTTCCCTAGCTTGGTTTCAATTTTGGCAGATTAGGAGAGAAAAAGATAGGAAATTGATTCGTTGTTTTGGGGGATTAATGATAGTGATTTAAGTTTATGTGTGATTCTTAGTGTTGGGTAGTTGTCGACTTTTGAATTCTCTGCTAGGAAGGAGATATAACAAAGGTCAGCACAGAGCAAGCTCATCTTTGACAACATTAACATGTGTATGAATAAAGTCCAGAAAGAAACGTCTTCTACATCAACAGTAGTGTCCAACTGTTGGAATCGAATGGTGATGATGATATTAATTATTAACGTTGTTGGTAGTAATTGATATGTGATTAGAGGATGATCAGCGTAAATGAAAATTAAATTTGTGATTCGTGAAAAAAAAAATGAAAAAGAACCGAAGAAGATGAAAACATTCCTTAAATATAAATTTATTAAAATTAAATTTATTTTAATAACGTTCAAGACAGTCAACTACGTTCCAGGACCCAAACTCTAATTAAAATTTTCTGAAGACCCAAACCCGTTCACAAAGTTGAGACCTAAAGTCTAAATATCCCATATATAAATCGAGTTTTAGTCTGTTTTGGGTTTTTTCATCCGTTCTTGTCTGGGTACAAGTAAAGATTTTTCCCAAGTCTAGTTAAGTCTGTCCAATATATTGTTCAGTCACTTGATTAATTAGTAAGTATAATTTATATTCCATTCTTTTTCTAGAATGGATTTGATGGTAACTAGTGTGTACGTAGCAGCTAGCTGGTTAGTAGTTTGTACGGCTAATGAATGGATTTCTGATGCCTCTTACTGTGTTTTCTCCCTGATTCTATGATATTTCTCCTCCCCTCATTCTGACTTTCATGACATACCTCTAGCTCTTACTGTTTATTATTTCATCTCGTTTAATTCATATATGGTAGTATGTTGTGGATAAGTGTTGCGCTTATCATCGTTACTCAACTAGAAATGTGTTCTCATCACAAATGTCGCCTGACCCCAGATGTATTTATAACCACAAACTCACCAACTTGCATACGTAAACCAAGTACTTCACAGCAAGCAAACCGCAAATTACTTAATTCACTTCCATGTATACTACCGAGAGTTAAGACGTACGTATAATAAACCAAGTTGTTTGAGAGGAACCTCCAGCTTGATCTGTTGATACTTGTGATATAAATAAAGACGTAATTGGAGCATCTAACTTGGAGTTTATCATATGTGTAAGTCTTCAACTACGAATGTAAGACCAAAATCTTCCAAATTTACGAAGGTAAAAATGAATTTGCTTTTAGATCCAAAAATTAAATAATTTATCTTCTCTATTAATAACCATAGATACCTATGACTTGGATGTTAACTCCTCTAAGAGAATGTGTCAACTTGGAGGCCAAATTCCAGTGTCCATATAACATTTTCCGCTGGCAAGACATAGACTATTCTTGGGAAACAAGTTCAAAACTGTACGCTGTGTGCGTAACCATAAAAATGAAGGTATGGTTTAGTGATTTCTGGGTCCATCAAGATATGACTCACAACAATAACGTCGATAGAAAGATTTAAGGAAAAGACTAAAAGTTTAGAAACATGCACAAGTGGTCTTGTCTTTAGTAAAATCGATAAATCATTATCATTTGTACGATACAACCATGGCCACCAATTCGTATATATCCCATGTATCAATGTTCAACGTGATCAACTGTACGATTTATTTTCATCCCTCTCGTACTGTTTATTATTTTCTTCCCGTTTAATTCATGGTTTTACGTTGTGGATAAGTGTTGCGCACTCAACTAGAAGAAAACTGTCCCATTTTACCTCTCATGAGCCACACAACACAAACTATCCACTGACCCCATATTGTTGATAACAACAAACTCACTAAGGGTGCGTTTGGCACCACTAAAATTCAATTCCCCGGGTAGTTCCAAGTACCTAGAATTTTCGCATATGGACACCCTTTATAAGAAAGGTAAGCTAATTGTAAACGGTTGTTTGTTATGTCGCAAAGAGGGTGAAACAGCCTCTCACTTGATGTTCCACTGTCCAGAGGTTACTAAGATATGGTTATACTTCAGATCTTACGTGAAAATGGAGTGGGTAATGCCAAATTGTATCGACTTAATCATCAAAGGTTGGAAGATGAAGAACTTATCCACAGTTGGACAAGTTTTATGGAAAATTCTACCGGCGGCCATCACTTGGACAATATGGAATTCCAGAAATGACTTGGTTTTCAGAGGAATCAACTTCGAAGTTCAGCAAGTAATCGAAAAGGTAAAAACTCAGGCTTATTATTGGTGTAAGAATGTGGAATCTTTGAAAAGCATTTCCTTAGACAATATAAAATCGAACCGGGGGAAATTTTTTGTAAATTAAAGCCCTAGGGTGAATCGTATTGGGTTTTTCTTTTTTCTGTCAGGTTAGTTTTTAGGGAGGTTTTCCTTCCATTCTACTTTCGCTGTGCCGAAAATTGATTTGTGTTTTGTGGAGTCTTCTTTGTTTGACTGTGGGTATTGGTTTCGCTTACTCCCAGTAAGCCTTTCAATATATTCTTACTTTTGCCGAGGAAAAAAAAACCTAGAATTTGATTTCCAGGTGGTTCCAACTACCTCCAGTTCAACTGTGGGTGTTTGGCATCTAGAACCCTAGTTTCTCCTTCTTAACCTGAATCACCAGCACTACCATCTCTTCCTTAATGATCTTCCCTGCAATTTTAAATCTTAACAAACCCATCTTTGTAACAGCAATAAACATTGAATTTCTTCATTTAATCCTTCTATGAAATCCTCACAGCAAAAACAATTTCAAACCCTAACTGCAGATTTCAATCAACCATCATCCATCAACAAACCTAAATCAAGCACATCCATCTCTTCCCTATTGATTTTTTCTGCAATTTTAATTCTTAACAAACCCATCTATTTAACAGCAAGAATTTCTTCATTTAATCCTTCTCTGCAATCCTCACATCAAAAACAATTTCAAACCCTAACTTTTGATTTCAATCAACAAACCTGAATCACCAGCACAACAATCTCTTCCATGTTGATTTTCTCTGCAATTTTAATTCTCAACATATCCATTTTTGGTTTTCAGATTAAGATCGGGTGTTTAATTTCCATGGAGCTTGGTTTCCATGGAGGAGGAAGGTGAGAGAAAAATGGAAAGAAAAAAGAAAAGAAGGGAAGTTTTGTTTATATATGGGTGGAAAATATGGGTGGAGTTGAAACTAACATGGGGTATGGTGGAGATTTATTTTCCACTGAACGAAGGAAATCAAGATCCTGTGAAATTGAAATCCGCCCTAAAAAAACCATACCAAACACTCATAAAATAAACTTCCCCCTCCAACTACCTCCCTTAACTCCACTCCACCCTCAATTTCATCGGTGCCAAACGCACTCTAAGTAAACCAGTTATTATGGTCATTTAGAGATTTCGATTACTGCGCGGATGGCCCAATATCGTTTTCCTCACTTTCTTCTATTGTTTATCCCGACATAATAATAACGTTAATGTTGTTCATTTGATCCAGAAAGAACGTGCGATTGGGGATACTCAAACTAATTGGGGGATAGAGGAAAAGGACAAAACCTGGATCCAAATATCAATTCAGGGTCACCTCTTATCTGAGTATTTTACGTAATACCTAATCTACCGCTCACTAATCAGGAATAATGGTTAATTATAATTAGTAAATTCATAATATTATATTTGATAAAAGATTAGTGCGTGTTTTTATTTGTATTTTGGTAAGTGAGGTGAGAGTAGAAGGAGGGAAAAATATTTGATTGGGAACTTTTTGGGGGAAAATGGAGGATGATTGTGAAGAGAGAATTGTTCCTGCTGAATCTTTAGCTCAACTACAACAAGGATCATATCCTCAATCTTCTGCTAATGACAACAACTCACAATTGCAAGTTTTTGTGGAACCAACACCCTTGAATGATGATTTTTACGAGCCAGAGAGTTTTTTGAAGAACCTACACAAGAAAGTAAACTTGCACAACATACAAGCATCCCCAATACATAGGTAAAGCTACTAAAAGTTTGAAAATTTGATTTTTTTACTTCTTTGTATCCACCATTTTTGCATCTGAAAAAGCTCAGTGCCGGCATGGAGGTGTTATGAATACAATGCCGGCAGCAGCCATACCGGCATAGTATTCATACAACGGCCATGTCGGCAGCCCGATTTCCTCTATTTTGAATTTCAATCCGGCATTGTATTTGACCAAACAACTATACCGGTACAAAAGTTATTTTTTACCTACCACGGAATATGCTACCGGCATGGTTTGATTCTAATCTTACCATGCCGGTACTATATGAAAAACATATAGGAAGAAGTGTCTTCCAAAGCTAAATACTGGCATGGTATATTAATTATATACTATGCCGGAACAATGTACCGACCTGGAACCCCACATAACATGAATGCCGGCAGCTTTACCGGCATGGTTTAATTCTAAGGTTACCATGCCGGTTCCTACAAAAATCATACATGAACGAATTTGTTTTCCAAAACTAAATACCGGCATGGTATTTTAATTATTGGCTACGCCGAAACTATGTACTTGCTTGGAACCATAGATAATGAACATGCCGTCACATAAATTTCTGGCATTGATTTTATATGAAATTTGTATGCCGGAAATAGTTTCAAATTTGTTCTTTAGTTCGACCATGCAGGAACCTTGGACGAGCATGCCGAACCTGTGGTCTAGCATAGTATTTTAAATTTTTTTGGATCTAATTTATTTTCTTTTCATTCAATCCTTAGGTTGTGACATATATTGATCCAACAAATGCAAGACCGCTTGGTCGGGATACTATAAAAATGACTCTGGTATGTTACCAAAGTATACTTTTCACCTAGTATCTTGAACTTTACTAATGGATTGGTTGTAATGAACCTTATAATCTCCCATTGTTTTCCTTATGTAGGGAACAAAATCTCCAATGGAATTAATTACTTGGGCTAAAGAGACGGCTCTTAAGCACATGTGTATGTTGGTGAGGAATACCCAAGATTCAAAGACTCGTTTTGAGATAGCTTGCAAGATAAGTGGGGTATACAAGGAGAAGAATACATGCCGGTACTGTATGAAAAAAAAAACATACAGGAAGAAGTGTCTTCCAAAGTTAAATACCGTCATGGTATATCTACTACGCCGGAACTATGTACCGGCGTGGAACCACACATAACATGAATGCCGAAAGCTTTACCGGCATTGTATTTTTAATTATTGGCTACGCCGGAACTATGTACCTGCTTGGAACCATAGATAACGAACATGCCGGCACCTAAATTTTTTGTATTGATTTCATATGAAATTTGTATGCCGGAAATAGATTCAAATTTGGTCTTCAGTTTGACCATTCCGGAACCTTGGTCGAGCATGCCGGAATTGTGGTCTTACATAGTATTTTAAATTTTGTTGGATCTAATTTATTTTCTTTTCATTCGATCCTTAGGTTGTGACATATATTGATCCAACAAATGCAAGACCGCTTGGTCGGGATACTTCGGAATACTATAAAATGCCTCTGGTATGTTACCAAAGTATACTTTTCACCTAGTATCTTGAACTTTACTAATGGATTGGTTGTAATGAACCTTATAATCTCCCATTGTTTTCCTTATGTAGGGAACAAAATCTCCAATGGAAGCAATTGCTTGGGCTAAAGAGACGGCTCTTAAGCACATGTGTGTGTTGGTGAGAAATACCCAAGGTTCAAATACTCATTTTGAGATGGCTTGCGAGAGAAGTGGGGTATACAAGGAGAATAATAGCCACAAGAGAAAGGGTTATGTTTATCAAAATAAGACCAATATGGTATACAAGACTCGTACGAGGAAGGATAATTTCCCAGTTAAGCTTGTATTAAATTTAAAAGATAATGCCAAGGAATAGGATTGTACGGTGTGGTTCGGCCGTCATAACCACCCGGATCCGGAAGATTTTGTTGGTCACTCCACTACGGGAAAATTAGTAATCTACAACTGTAGATTGACAACTCGTAAGTTAAAAGTTGTAAAAGATAGCATGTTTTACAACTTTTTCCAATGAAAAAGTTGTCAAAGTAAAAACCGTCCAACTCTTAGGACCAAAGAGTTCCAAAGAGTAGTGACGAGAATTAAAAACCACAACTTTTGTTTGAAAATGGTTGCAGAGAGAAGTGACCACCTTTAGATTTTACAACTCATATATTAAAGGTAGTGAATAACTATATAACAACACGCATAAGGGTTGTTGAATATATAAAAAAAATGATTTTGAAAAATGTTCTTTGAGAGATTCGAACCCAAGCCTAATGTGTGTTAGCACAAGTCATAAACCATACTTCCGGTTTCTCAATATTGGTAGATTTGTGCTTTTTTTTTCTGATCAATATTCACAACCTTTACAAGGGTTATAAAATGAAAAAATTGACTTTGAAAAAAAAATGAGGCTAAGGTGAATCGAACCTGAACCTCCTATGTCTAAGACTTGGATTCCAACCATCCTTCCACATTTACATATCTGCTTATATTTTACGTTTACTTTTATAAAAAAAATGTTAAGGAAAAAAAATGGACGGTTATGATGGGAGATGGAAAAGATAAGAACAAAAGGATAAATAGACCTTCTACAACCCTTTTAAGAGTTGTCGTAGAGGTATAAAAACTTCTGCTAAATTTTTCTCACTTATGCAAAAAAATTCCAACTTGTGCTAAATTTTTCTCACTTCTGCTAAATTTTATTCAATTCGGAAAAAAACTTCTCACTTCTGCTAAATTTTTTTGTCAACGCTATTGACAACCTTTATAAGAGTTTTCGTAGAGGTATAAACACTTCTGCTAAATTTTTCTCACTTCTGCTAATAATCCACAAACTTTCAGACTTATAGTAGTCCGCTCCTGGCCAGGTTTCGATATCGGAGCCAATTTCTTTCTCAAAGTTGACGAAATTGTTTAATGTTTAATGTTTTGGGGAATATTCTGAAGGAATCTTACCTGTAAAAGGATAGATTTTTCATTCTTACGAAGTTTCTGACTTATAGTAGTCCACTCAAGGCCAGGTTTCGATCTCGGAGCCAGGGTATGCATATAATATTCCAGAATAGGGTTTGTTTAAGGTTTCAGGGAATATTCCGAAGGAATCTTATCTGTAAATGGATGGATTCATCGTTCTTACGAAGTTTCCGACTTATAATAGTCCACTCACGGCCAGGTTTCGATCTCGGATCCAGGGTTTGCATACAATATGCCATAATAGGGTTTGTTTAATGTTTCGGGGAATATTACAAAGGAATATTACCGGTAAATGGATTGATTCATCGTTCTTACGAATTTTCCAACTTATAATAGTCCGCTCACGGCCAATTTTCAATCTCGGAGCTAGGATATGCATATAATATGCCATAATATGGTTTGTATAAGGTTTCATGGAATATTCCGAAGGAATCTTATTTGTAAATAGATGGATTCATCGTTCTTACGAAGTTTCAGACTTATAGTAGTCCACTAACGGGAAGGATCCGATCTCGGAGCCAGAGTTTGCATACAATATGCCAGAATAGGGTTTGTTTAATGTTTCAGGAATACTCTGAAGGAATTTAACCTGTAAATGGATGGATTCATCATTCTTACGAAGTTTTCGACTTATAGTAGTCCACTCACGGCCAAGTTTCGATCTCGGAGCCAAGGTTTTGCATACAATATGCCAGAATACGGTTTGTTTAATGTTTAGGGGAATATTAATCCGAAGGAATCTTACCTGTAAATGGATGGATTCATCGTTCTTACGAAGTTTTCGCCTTATAGTAGTCCACTAACGGGGAGGTTCCGATCTCGGAGCCAGGGTTTGCATATAATATGCTAGAATACGGTTTGTTTAATGTTTCTGGGAATATTCCAAAGTAATCTTATCTGTAAATAGATTGATTCATCGTTCTTACAGAGTTTCCGACTTATAGTAGTCCACTAACGGGGAGGTTCCGATCTCGGAGCCAGAGTTTGCATACAATATGCCAGAATAGGGTTTGTTTAATGTTTCGGGGAATATTCCTAAGGAATCTTACCTGTAAATGGATGGATTCATCGTTCTTACGAAGTTTCCGACTTATAGTAGTCCACTTATGGCCAAGTTTCGATCTCGGAGGTAGGGTATGCATACAATATGCCATAATAGGGTTTGTTTAATGTTTCGGGGAATATTCCGAAGGAATCTTACCTGTAAATGGATGGATTCATCGTTCTTACGAAGTTTCCGACTTATAGTAGTCCACTTACGGCCAAGTTTCGATCTCGGAGGTAGGGTATGCATACAATATGCCAGAATAGGGTTTGTTTAATGTTTTGGGGAATATTCCGAAGGAATCTTACCTGTAAATGGATGGATTCATCGTTCTTACGAAGTTTCCGACTTATAGTAGTCCAGTTACGGCCAAGTTTCGATATCGGAGGTAGGGTATGCATATAATATGCCAGAATAGGGATTGTTTAAGGTTTCAGAGAATATTCCAAAGGAATCTTACCTGTAAATGGATGGATTCATCGTTCTTACGAAGTTTCCGACTTATAGTAGTCCACTAATGGGCAGGTTTCGATGTCGAAGCCAGGGTATGCATACAATATGCCATAATAGGGTTTGTTTAATGTTTCGGGGAATATTCCGAAGGAATCTTACCTGTAAATGGATGGATTCATCGTTCTTACGAAGTTTCCGACTTATAGTAGTCCACTAACGGGGAAGTTCCGATCTCGGAGCCAGGGTTTGCATACAATATGCCAGAATACGGTTTGTTTAATGTTTCGGGGAATATTCCGAAGGAATCTTACCTTTAAATGGATGGATTCATCGTTCTTACGAAGTTTCCGACTTATAGTAGTCCACTAACGAGGAGGTTCCGATCTCGGAGCCAGGGTTTGCATACAATATGCCAGAATACGGTTTGTTTAATGTTTCGGGGAATATTCCGAAGTAATATTATCTGTAAATGGATTGATTCATCGTTCTTACAAAGTTTCTGACTTATAGTAGTCCACTTACGGCCAAGTTTCGATCTCGGAGGTAGGGTATGCATACAATATGCCAGAATAGGGTTTGTTTAATGTTTCGGGGAACATTCCGAAGGAATCTTACCTGTAAATGGATGGATTCATCGTTCTTACGAAGTTTCCGACTTATAGTAGTCCACTTACGGCCAAGTTTCGATCTCGGAGGTAGGGTATGCATATAATATGCCAGAATAGGGTTTGTTTAAGGTTTCAGAGAATATTCCGAAGGAATCTTACCTATAAATGGATGGATTCATCGTTCTTACGAAGTTTCCGACTTATAGTAGTCCACTAACGGGCAGGTTTCGATGTCGGAGCCAGGGTATGCATACAATATTCCAGAATACGGTTTGTTTAATGTTTCGTGGAATATTCGAAGGAATCTTACACTCGTAAATGGATGGATTCATCGTTCTTACGAAGTTTCCGACTTATAGTAGTCCCCCGGAGCCATGGTTTGCATACAATATGCCAGAATACGGTTTGTTTAATGTTTCGGGGAATATTCCGAAGGAATCTTACCTGTAAATGGATGGATTCATTGTTCTTACGAATTTTCCGAATTATAGTAGTCCACTTACGGCCAAGTTTTGATCTCGGAGGTGGGGTATGCATACAATAGGCTAGAATATTGTTTGTTTAAGGTTTCTGAGAATATTCCGAAGGAATCTTATCTGTAAATGGATGGATTCATCGTTCTTACGAAGTTTCCGACTTATAGTAGTCCACTAACGGGAAGGTTTCGATCTCGGAGCCAGGGTTTGCATACAGTATGCCAGAATATGGTTTGTTTAATGTTTCAGGAATACTCTGAAGGAATTTAACCTGTAAATGGATGGATTCATCATTCTTACGAAGTTTCCGACTTATAGTAGTCCACTCACGGCCAAGTTTCGATCTCGGAGCCAAGGTTTTGCATACAATATGCCAGAATACGGTTTGTTTAATGTTTAGGGGAATATTAATCCGAAGGAATCTTACCTGTAAATGGATGGATTCATCGTTCTTACGAAGTTTTCGCCTTATAGTAGTCCACTAACGGGGAGGTTCCGATCTCGGAGCCAGGGTTTGCATATAATATGCTAGAATACGGTTTGTTTAATGTTTCTGGGAATATTCCAAAGGAATCTTATCTGTAAATATATTGATTCATCGTTCTTACAGAGTTTCCGACTTATAGTAGTCCACTAACGGGGAGGTTCCGATCTCGGAGCCAGAGTTTGCATACAATATGCCAGAATAGGGTTTGTTTAATGTTTCGGGGAATATTCCAAAGGAATCTTACCTGTAAATGGATGGATTCATCGTTCTTACGAAGTTTCCGACTTATAGTAGTCCACTTATGGCCAAGTTTCGATCTCGGAGGTAGGGTATGCATACAATATGCCAGAATAGGGTTTGTTTAGTGTTTCGAGGAATATTCCGAAGGAATCTTACCTGTAAATGGATGGATTCATCGTACTTAAGAAGTTTCCGACTTATAGTAGTCCACTTACGGCCAAGTTTCGATCTCGGAGGTAGGGTATGCATACAATATGCCAGAATAGGGTTTGTTTAATGTTTTGGGGAATATTCCGAAGGAATCTTACCTGTAAATGGATGGATTCATCGTTCTTACGAAGTTTCCGACTTATAGTAGTCCAGTTACGGCCAAGTTTCGATATCGGATGTAGGGTATGCATATTATATGCTAGAATAGGGTTTGTTTAAGGTTTCAGAGAATATTCCGAAGGAATCTTACCTGTAAATGGATGGATTCATCGTTCTTACGAATTTTCCGACCTATAGTAGTCCACTAATGGGCAGGTTTCGATATCGGAGCCAGGGTATGCATACAATATGCCATAATAGGGTTTGTTTAATGTTTCGGGGAATATTCCGAAGGAATCTTACCTGTAAATGGATGGATTCATCGTTCTTACGAAGTTTCCGACTTATAGTAGTCCACTTACGGCCAAGTTTCGATCTCGGAGGTAGGGTATGCATACAAGATGCCAGAATAGGGTTTGTTTAATGTTTTGGGGAATATTCCGAAGGAATCTTACCTGTAAATGGATGGATTCATCGTTCTTACGAAGTTTCCGACTTATAGTAGTCCATTTACGGCCAAGTTTCGATATCGGAGGTAGGGTATGCATATAATATGCCAGAATAGGGTTTGTTTAAGGTTTCAGAGAATATTCCGAAGGAATCTTACCTGTAAATGGATGGATTCATCGTTCTTACGAAGTTTCCGACTTATAGTAGTCCACTAATGGGCAGGTTTCGATGTCGGAGCCAGGGTATGCATACAATATGCCATAATAGGGTTTGTTTAATGTTTCGGGGAATATTCCGAAGGAATCTTACCTGTAAATGGATGGATTCATCGTTCTTACGAAGTTTTCGACTTATAGTAGTCCACTAACGGGGAAGTTCCGATCTCGGAGCCAGGGTTTGCATACAATATGCCAGAATACGGTTTGTTTAATGTGTCGGGGAATATTTCGAAGGAATCTTACCTGTAAATGGATGGATTCATCGTTCTTACGAAGTTTCCGACTTATAGTAGTCCACTAACGAGGAGGTTCCGATCTCGGAGCCAGGGTTTGCATACAATATGCCAGAATACGGTTTGTTTAATGTTTTGGGGAATATTCCGAAGTAATATTATCTGTAAATGGATTGATTCATCGTTCTTACAAACTTTCCGACTTATAGTAGTCCATTTACGGCCAAGTTTCGATCTCGGAGGTAGGGTATGCATACAATATGCCAGAATAGGGTTTGTTTAATGTTTCGGGGAATATTCCGAAGGAATCTTACCTGTAAATGGATGGATTCATCGTTCTTACGAAGTTTCCGACTTATAGTAGTCCACTTACGGCCAAGTTTCGATCTCGGAGGTAGGGTATGCATACAATATGCTAGAATAGGGTTTGTTTAATGTTTCAGGGAATATTCCGAAGGAATCTTACCTGTAAATGGATGGATTCATCGTTCTTACGAAGTTTTCGACTTATAATAGTCCACTTACGGCCAAGTTTCGATCTCGGAGGTAGGGTATGCATATAATATGCCAGAATAGGGTTTGTTTAAGGTTTCAGAGAATATTCCGAAGGAATCTTACCTATAAATGGATGGATTCATCGTTCTTACGAAGTTTCCGACTTATAGTAGTCCACTAACGGGCAAGTTTCGATGTCGGAGCCAGGGTATGCATACAATATGCCAGAATACGGTTTGTTTAATGTTTCTGGGAATATTCCGAAGGAATCTTACCTGTAAATGGATGGATTCATCGTTCTTACGAAGTTTCCGACTTATAGTAGTCCCCCGGAGCCAGGGTTTGCATACAATATGCCAGAATACGGTTTGTTTAATGTTTCGGGGAATATTCCGAAGGAATCTGACCTGTAAATGGATGGATTCATTGTTCTTACGAATTTTCCGACTTATAGTAGTCCACTTACGGCCAAGTTTTGATCTCGGAGGTGGGGTATGCATACAATAGGCTAGAATATTGTTTGTTTAAGGTTTCTGAGAATATTCCGAAGGAATCTTATCTGTAAATGGATGGATTCATCGTTCTTACGAAATTTCCGACTTATAGTAGTCCACTAACGGGAAGGTTTCGATCTCAGAGCCATGGTTTGCATACAGTATGCCAGAATATGGTTTGTTTAATATTTCGGGGAATATTACAATGGTATCTTACCTGTAAATGGACACTGAGCTTCATATTTATCGATTTCGATGATGTATCATGCTAAGTTTGAAGGTTGAACCCTCTCGGAGCTTCTTGGTTCATAGTTTATTTGTCGTTATACCACATTTGAAGTTGGAATCAACACTGAGCTTCATATTTATCGATTTCGATGATGTATCCTGCTAAGTTTGAAGGCTGAATCCTCTCAGAGCTTCTTGGTTCATAGTTTGTTTGTCGTTATGCCACATTTGAAGTTGGAATCAACATTGGGCTTCATATTTATCGATTTTAGCTCATATTTATCGATTTCGATGATGTATCATGCTAAGTTTGAAGTCAGAACTCTCCCGGAGCTTCTTGGTTCACAGTTTGTATGTCGTTATACCATATTTGAAGTTCGTATCAACAGTGAGCTTCATATTTATCGATTTCTATGATGTATCATGTTAAGTTTGAAGGCAGAACCCTCTCGGGGCTTCTTGGTTCACAGTTTCTATGCCCTCATACCATATTTGAAGTTTGTATCAACACTGAGCTTCATATTTATTGATTTCGATGATGTATCATCCTAAGTTTGAAGTCAGAACTCTCCCGGAGCTTCGTGGTTCACATTTTGTATGTCGTTATACCATATTTGAAGTTCGAATCAACACTGAGCTTCATATTTATCGATTTTGATGATGTATCATGCTACTTCATGACCTGCATGACTTGTAAAAATTACTTCATGACCTATGTGACTAGTCGAAATTCAAACCGGAAGCACAAAGAGAAAGCACAAAAACACAAAGACAAAGCACAAAGAAACACACCAATTATCGAATTCATTTTTCGTTTTCTAGATTCATTCTTATACAGTTTTTTGATTTTTTTTTATATCAGAATGTCGATAAAAATGTCCTAAATTTATTAATATATTTTTTTGATTTTTTTTCGTGTCGAAGTTTGATAATTTAACCGAAAACATGAGTTCGTATTAACACAAAGAGAAAGCACAAACAACCTTGATCCGTATGACACTCTTGACTTAAATCTATACCGTCCATAATATTTGCAATCCGTATGACCTCCTTATCTACGGTCCAAATCATAATATTTACCTTATCTATATTAAAGGAGAGAGAAAACCACAACCCAATTCTTTCTTCTCCTTCTCTCTCTCTTTTTGCACTCTGCAGTTCGTGAAACCCTAACCCAAGTTTCGTTAGCTTCCATTGATTAAAATCTCTTTTCGATTTCATACTGAATCCTCACAAACCCTATATTTAGTTCAATTAGAAACCCTTAATTTCATCGCTGATTTCTCTATTTTAATTCATCCCCAAAACCCTAACTTCTTTCATCAGATTTACCTTTTCTTTTTGTTCTGAATCAAATCGCATACTCGTATTAACACAACCTCTAACAGACACACCTAGATCATTCCCTACCTCTCTTGATCTAAAAATATCTCTGTTTCATATTCTGACAATGTTTGTGCTGCTACTGATCGAGAAAAGAGGGAAGAATTGATGCTTCAAGAATGAATTTTTGGTTGCTGTGATGGATCTATGAACTGGGTTTTCCTTGAATTTTTGTTTGAACCGCTGTAGAAGATGAATCTGTAATGGAATTGGGGAATTGATGTCTGTGAGAATTCAAGAAACAAGGGTTTGAAACTTGAGATGAAGTGAAGATTTAATGCTTTGATTGTGTTGTTGTGAAGCATATGTCTCAGCATGTTATCAAGGTCAACATCTTTAATGTGTTCTGCAATTGTTTTTTTTTTTTTATATTGTTTGTTGAGCCAACCTAATCCCATTGTTGTTTATGTTGTTGAAGAGATGCAAGCATTTTGAAATAGGTGAAGACAAGAAGGAAAAGGGGAACATCTCTCTGGTGGGTCTGGTATTGCTGAGAATGGGTGTTGTTGTTGTTTTGATGGGGTTTATATGGAACCAATGGTGTTGATATTCAAGGTTGCATGGCTGAACTGGTAAAAGAAATATTGATTTTCTAAATCTGATGACTTTTTTGTTTTGGTTGTTAATTTGCTGTAAGAAGAATAAGAAGATAAGAGATCAGTGTTGCGTGATTTAGCGGATCCTGTGGTCGGATTGTAATGCAAATTTAGCGGATAACACTTCATTGGGTGATGTATGTACCATCAAAATTTCAGGAAAATCGGGTTACGTTTACTAGTTCGAATATTGAATGAATTACAGCTGCAATGTGCAGAATTCAGACCCTGGAAAGCTTAGTATTTATGATATTTTTCATTACCCGTTAACTGGATAAAGCTATAAAAAATTTGTATGTTGTTTATAAACCTATAGATAATCTACTGTAAAATTTTTAGGAATATCCTATTTCTTTAGGTACCGCAAAGTGTGCATAGGAATCATGACTGAATTCTGTATATCGATATTGAAAGCAGTCATGTTGTAAGGTGCATATTGTTTCTCTTCGTTTCCATGATACACAATGGTGTGTTTTGTAAATTGAGTGTGATGACAGTAGTCTTTTGTAATATGAGTGTGATGTGGGCAAGTTATTGTCTTGTAGGCTTTATATGATTCATATACTTAGGTGATTTACTCTCTCTAGATGCATGTCACTGATATCATTATTAGTTGTCGTGATGATTTATATGTTCTTTTGCATGATGCTTAGTGTTTTCCTAATCTATTGTGATCAAATACCTTACATTTATCCCCCTTGTGGCAGCATTTGGCTATCCCATTGCAAAGTCATCTACTATACACTTTTTACGGGTCACCTTGCAAAGTCATCTATGTACGGGTTTGTCGGTTCATGCGCTCACCTCGCAGTGCTAAACTCCTCATGGACGCAAGCTCATATAGTGAAATTTTGGGGGATTCCGAGATGTACGAAGAGAATTTACACCCCTTATGATACTAAAGGCCTTCATGTGTGTTAATGGTTTGGATAACTTGCATCGACTTTGATTAGCTTCCATTTGGTTTCATGAAACTCATTTCAGATTTTGTTGTATTGCTGAATTCGTGCAATTGTCAGTGAGACTTATGAGATATTATTCAAACAGGAGCTTCAATTAATGTGTAGCTTTAGCAATCAGGAGGACGAACAAAGATTACAGAAATTGAAAGAAAGAGCTATTAAACTGGAGGTGGGAAAGGATGTCGAATTCTATAGGAATTTGCTGTACAGGTATAATTTCAATTATTACATCCCTAAGTCCATATTACTTCTCCTCAATCTTGAGGTTAATTTTCTAGATGCATACATGGCTCAACATTCTGGAAATTTAGGATCCGGTGGTCGGATTGTAATGAAAATTTAGAGGATAATACTTCATTGCGTGATGTATGTACCATCCAAATTTCAGGAAAATCGGGTTAAGTTTACTAGTTCGAAGATTGAATGAATTACAGCTGCAATGTGCAGAATTCAGACCCTGGAAAGTTTAGTATTTATGATATTTCTCATTACCCGTTTACTGGATAAAGCTGAAATTTTTATATGTTGTTTATAAACCTATATATAATCTACTGTAAAAACTTAAGGAATATCAGATTTCTTTAGGTACCCCAAAGTGCATAGGAATCATGACTGAATTCTGTATATCGATATTGAAAGCAGTCATGTTTTAAGGTGCATATTGTTTTAATGAACCGTCATAATTTTCTGAATATTGTATATGTTGTTTTACCCTGGGTATTAAGGTTACTGTAAAAGTTTTGCGACGATCGGATGAGTTTAACTACTGAAAGGGTTAGATAGATTATGGATGTGTTATCAATAGTCGGAGTTTTAAACTCTGATGCTTTTTTTGTTGATGTATATTGTGTGGTTATTTATATTATGAAGTGGTTGTACCCAATTTTCGCCCTGAAAAAACTTATGCCTGCATTACTTATCTATGTTACTAGTAGCTATTGGTGTGGCTCTTTGTTCCATTTTTTTCTTCTAAGTCTATTAGAGTATAACATGGTTCCAAATCAGTTCTCTAGGTATACTATTCTCTAGTATAACATGATTCTGGTGCCACTCTTTATTATTCATTATGTATTATGTAACTCTTTACTATCCAAATTTGGTTGTTATTTTGGTATACTCAATTAAGTTTTCACTTGTGTTTTACAGATATTCTACCATTGGATCTGAAGCTTGTAGTCACAAATGGTCATTTCGGCATTGATGTATTAAGTTATGAATTGTACAATGAATATTGATTTTTAAATAAATGGTCATTTGGATTTATGAATGCAGGTTTCGTTTCATTATAATTTAAATAAATGGTCATTTCGGCAATTCGGTTTCAGCTCTAATATTTTTTTTCAAAATAATTTTATGTACAACTCGTAACAAATGTTGTAGTTACACATTCATCTACTAAAAACAGAAGTTATTACTTCAAATATTACAACCTTTAAGGATGTTGTGTTAGAGATTATGACTACACTAAACAAAGGTTGTGAAAAATGTATATTTTTCATGTAGTGATGACTTACAACTCAAACAAAAGTTATCAAAGAAATGACATACAACTATAAGCATAGTTGTCAAATAATTCACATACAACTCTAACCATAGTTGTAAACAAATTTTCTACGATCCCAACAAGTGTAGTGTAGGAGTTATTTTCACAACCAAAGTAAGAGTTGTGTTAGGAATAAAGAAGAAATTTCGAAAGACATTGACAACTGAGCCAAACGTGGTATAAAATGGAACGACAACCATGTTTACGACGATTATTGAAGAGTTGCAAAAAATTGAAGACCTTCTACAACCCCAAAGTGCATAGGAATCATGACTGAATTCTGTATATCGATATTGAAAGCAGTCATGTTTTAAGGTGCATATTGTTTTAATGAACCGTCATAATTTTCTGAATTTTGTATATGTTGTTTTACCTGGGTATTAAGGTTACTGTAAAAGTTTTGCGACGATCGGATGAGTTTAACTACTGAAAGGGTTAGATAGATTATGGCTGTGTTATCAATAGTCGGAGTTTTAAACTCTGATGCTTTTTTTGTTGATGTATATTGTGTGGTTATTTATATTATGAAGTGGTTGTACCCAATTTTCGCCCTGAAAAAACTTATGCCTGCATTACTTATCTATGTTACTAGTAGCTATTGGTGTGGCTCTTTGTTCCATTTTTTTCTTCTAAGTCTATTAGAGTATAACATGGTTCCAAATCAGTTCTCTAGGTATACTATTCTCTAGTATAACATGATTCTGGTGCCACTCTTTATTATTCATTATGTATTATGTAACTCTTTACTATCCAAATTTGGTTGTTATTTTGGTATACTCAATTAAGTTTTCACTTGTGTTTTACAGATATTCTACCATTGGATCTGAAGCTTGTAGTCACAAATGGTCATTTCGGCATTGATGTATTAAGTTATGAATTGTACAATGAATATTGATTTTTAAATAAATGGTCATTTGGATTTATGAATGCAGGTTTCGTTTCATTATAATTTAAATAAATGGTCATTTCGGCAATTCGGTTTCAGCTCTAATATTTTTTTTCAAAATAATTTTATGTACAACTCGTAACAAATGTTGTAGTTACACATTCATCTACTAAAAACAGAAGTTATTACTTCAAATATTACAACCTTTAAGGATGTTGTGTTAGAGATTATGACTACACTAAACAAAGGTTGTGAAAAATGTATATTTTTCATGTAGTGATGACTTACAACTCAAACAAAAGTTATCAAAGAAATGACATACAACTATAAGCATAGTTGTCAAATAATTCACATACAACTCTAACCATAGTTGTAAACAAATTTTCTGATCCCAACAAGTGTAGTGTAGGAGTTATTTTCACAACCAAAGTAAGAGTTGTGTTAGGAATAAAGAAGAAATTTCGAAAGACATTGACAACTGAGCCAAACGTGGTATAAAATGGAACGACAACCATGTTTACGACGATTATTGAAGAGTTGCAAAAAATTGAAGACCTTCTACAACCCCAAAGTGCATAGGAATCATGAATGAATTAGATATCGATATTGAAAGCAAGTCATGTTTTAAGGTGCATATTGTTTTAATGAACCGTCATAATTTTCTGAATTTTGTATATGTTGTTTTACCCTGGGTATTAAGGTTACTGTAAAAGTTTTGCGACGATCGGATGAGTTTAACTACTGAAAGGGTTAGATAGATTATGGCTGTGTTATCAATAGTCGGAGTTTTAAACTCTGATGCTTTTTTTGTTGATGTATATTATGTGGTTATTTATATTATGAAGTGGTTGTACCCAATTTTCGCCTCTGAAAAACTTATGCCTCGCATTACTTATCTATGTTACTAGTAGCTATTGGTGTGGCTCTTTGTTCCATTTTTTTCTTCTAAGTCTATTAGAGTATAACATGGTTCCAAATCAGTTCTCTAGGTATACTATTCTCTAGTATAACATGATTGGTGCCACTCTTTATTATTCATTATGTATTATGTAACTCTTTACTATCCAAATTTGGTTGTTATTTTGGTATACTCAATTAAGTTTTCACTTGTGTTTTCTGAGATATTCTACCATTGGATCTGAAGCTTGTAGTCACAAATGGTCATTTCGGCATTGATGTATTAAGTTATGAATTGTACAATGAATATTGATTTTTAAATAAATGGTCATTTGGATTTATGAATGCAGGTTTCGTTTCATTATAATTTAAATAAATGGTCATTTCGGCAATTCGGTTTCAAACTCTAATATTTTTTTCAAAATAATTTTATGTACAACTCGTAACAAATGTTGTAGTTACACATTCATCTACTAAAAACAGAAGTTATTACTTCAAATATTACAACCTTTAAGGATGTTGTGTTAGAGATTATGACTACACTAAACAAAGGTTGTGAAAAATGTATATTTTTCATGTAGTGATGACTTACAACTCAAACAAAAGTTATCAAAGAAATGACATACAACTATAAGCATAGTTGTCAAATAATTCACATACAACTCTAACCATAGTTGTAAACAAATTTTCTACGATCCCAACAAGTGTAGTGTAGGAGTTATTTTCACAACCAAAGTAAGAGTTGTGTTAGGAATAAAGAAGAAATTTCGAAAGACATTGACAACTGAGCCAAACGTGGTATAAAATGGAACGACAACCATGTTTACGACGATTATTGAAGAGTTGCAAAAAATTGAAGACCTTCTACAACCCCCCCCCCCCTTGTGCAACCTATAGATAAACGTTGTCGTATATTATACGACAACTGTTTTCCGGGGTAGTTAATCGCTCATTTTCCCGTAGTGCTCCCTAGTTGTGAAGCTAAAACCTCATGAAATGGAAGATGTAAAGATATTGATCAAAGCATGTTTAAAACCAAGAAAATTTCTCAGAGGCTTCAAGGAAAAGGATCAGACGAACGTGACTTCTCTAAGTACAATTTATAGCGCACAAGCAACTATTAGAAGGGTGGAATGGGAAGGGAGGAATTTTATGCAAGAATTTGAGAAGATTGTTTTGGATCACAACTACACGTGTATCATTAAAAGAGGTCCGGACAACAAGCCCCTTCAAATATTCATTATGCATCCATTGCTTGCAAAATTGGCTCGTACATGTTGTGGTGTTCTTATGATGGATTGCACCTACAAGACAAAAAAATACAACATGTCGTTGTTCAACATCTTGGGGAAAACATCAGACAAGGTATCATTCACATGTGGGAGGAATTGATGGCATTGTATGGGGAGAATCACCAAATTTGGGATGCGTTGGCCTTATCAATAAAACCTCTCCAAGAGAAGATGCAACTTCATACGTGTGGAAGCGACGATGAGTAATTTGGATATATGTTGTTCACTAATAGGCAACAATTTGTTTTTTTGGAAGTGTGAATTGTAAACATTAAATCATATTTTGATGCCAATGATGGCATGATTATGTTTCATCATTACAAAGCCGGAAAATTTGTGCCGTCGTAGAACTTAACTTTTCAAACGGTGCCGGAAATTCAGAAAAATATCCAGAGAAATTAGTAAATATGCCGGCATTGAAATTAAACTAGAAACAATGCCGGTATTCTGACAAAAATATTTTGCACCTGGAAATTGCAGACTACCGGCATGGTAGCAAAAAAAATCTCCAATATCGAAACTCAGTAATTTTTGTGATTTTGAAAATTCAAGATGCCGACATTGATTTTACGCTTTTCGACCATGCAGGTACCTAAGAAAAACTTAGAAATTTATGTGATCTTATCACATTCAAACTCTTTAAAAGAGGTAATTTGACACTGGTTTATCAACACAATAAATCAGATAACAAAACTAGATTATATAAAAAAAATAAAAAAAAAATCCAAAGTTAAGAGGTTCCAAATAGAAAACAAATCAAACATAATCCAAATCAAGCAAAGAGTTTAGCAAGACACACAAACAAACACATTGTTCAATACACACAAACAAACATAATCCAACACTGGATTGTTCAATACCAAACTAGTACTATAGAAGAAACACACGATCACTCGGTCCTTGGCTTTTTGTGTAGCCTCTTATTCCTTTCGCCCCATATGTCTTTTGCCTATGGATCTTCATTTTTGTCTATCTTTTGTTCGACTTTCTCTATTTCAATGCCGGCACCTCTGATGTAAAGAAAACTTACAAATAAAACATTTCACCAGAAATCTGAACATGTTAAACATAAACCAAACAACTGGATTGTTCTTAAATTTTCTTAATCTAGGTATCATAAACCAAAAGTAAACAAAACAACTAAAGAGTTAATCATGAGGTACAAACAAAAACAAGTTCTAAAGTGTTCAAAACGTAACAACCACCATCCAAATGAAGAAACACAACTAAAGAATTAATCACTTGGTCTTTTGCTTCTTGTGGACCTCCACCTTCCTTATTTCCCCGAACAAAGATTTTGCACTTGGGTCTTCAATTTTATCAAGCTTTTCCTCGAATTCCTTCATTTTTTCAAGGTATAGCACCTCTCTTGTTTCATACATCCAAGACATAATTAGTGTATATATATATATATATATATGCTAATATAAGATTATGTGTACATTAAACGACTAAGTAATTAACAATACTTACTAGCAATCCAACAGTCTTATTGAGTTGGGCCATCTTAGGTGGTGCCTCTGTAGGAATTGGAGAGGGAGGGATTTCCTAGGGTGGAACTTTGACGTTGTCCGAGCGCACGACAAATGGATGCGACCCTTCTTGGTAATAATACATGTAATTCTCCGAGGCTTCATCACAGTTTTTTGCAAGATCCCAGTTACTAATATCTACCAAACGACGTGGTTCCCTATCCCTCCAATGTGTTGGTTCTGGAATTGGATCATACTCTACCTTCAACTTCATCTTTGAAAAGCTCTGAGAACGATCAACTTCGTACCTTTCAAGAGAGGTTGTGTATGGATAAGGTAATTGCTTATATCCAAGTTACCGCATGACACGCGGGGATCATCCATAACATATCCCTTTGGGTGGAACAAGGGTTCTTTGTAAAATGCAACGTTATTAAACCTCACAATTTGGTGGTTCTCTCTAGCCTCCTTGTAAGGGTCGAACACAACCTCTTTGGTAGTCATCGCGTCCAAATCCAATATCATATCTATCAGTCGACGATTGTTATCGGGCTTCCGAATATTTTTGAACTCGTATCTCGTATCTCTAGGTGCCTATGGTTCGGAAAGGTTATTGATATTCAAGAAGGGGTAGTCCTTGAACAATGTTGGGAAGTGTTCATAATCCCACAACTATACAATGTGGAATGATACATATAAGAAGAAGTAAATTTTGTTTCTAAGTTCATGATAAGGGTACATGTGAACAATATACATACAAACATAAGTTTAAAAACAAAATTATCTGCAATAGAGTGAAATTCCCAACAAATTGGTTTGTAACATCCTTGGAGGCCCTTCTCATCTCCGTCATCAAATGTGCCATTACCACGGTGCCCCAAGAATAGTTACACACTTCTTCCAAAGGATCGAAGTATTGAAGGAGGTTTGCACTAACCCTGTTTCCGCTAGAGTCAGGGAATACCTTAGTTCCCAAGATAAATAAAAGGTATGCAGCGGCTGTATAACTAATTTGTGCAGGGTCCCATCCGTTCTTAAAACTTCTTTTCTTCATTTTCTCAAACTTCTCTTTAAGCAACTTCATCTTGATGGTCTTTGTCTTACTATTCTTAGATACATAGAAGCTTTCCACATAAGTTTTGTAGTCCCAACCCAACAACTTCCAAGTCAGAGCGTGCAACTTCGACCATTCTAGGTCCGGACAATTATCTCCTTCTGTAATTGATTTTCCGATAACATTCAATCCTAGAATGTTTTGAGCATCATCAGGGATAAAGGTCATCTCTCCAAACGGGAAGTGCATGGTATCAGTTTCACCATGGTACCTTTTGACGAAGCAATTGACTATGATAGAATCACACTTCACATAATTTTCAACCAAACAATATAGACCTGACTCCCTTACTAATGTTTTGACCTTTTCACATTCCTCGGACAAATCCCAATGAGATTTGGTTTGGTTTCGGCAAACACGCACATCCTTCTTATGATCCTACAATAATACGATTAAGAGATTTTACATGAATAAAAAACAAAACATATGCACAAGATAAAAAATTATTACATAGGTTTAATAGATAGTACGAGACCACGTGTCCTTGTAGCCAAATAGCATTCTATTATCATCAGCTTCACCCCAAATTCTACCACGATCAAGGTCAGGTATCATGTCATTAGTATGAGGAAGGTGCAAACCTTTAACTTTTACTGTGCCTTTTCCTTGTGTTGGTTTTTTACTTGGACCACCTATCTTCTTCTAAAACTTGGATTTGGGTTGCTAATTTACTTGGTTCAACCTCATTATCTTCCTACTCACTTTCCTCCCCACTTTCCTATTCATCTTGCTCATTGTGCTCAACTGTTCCGGTAGGTTCAAGGATTACGAGTCAACTATGGTCACCACTCTCCCATTTTTCCCTTCTTGTAGAGCATTCCCCCAAATGCTTGTCGCGACCTTGATCTCTCCCTCGAGGAGGAAGATACTAAAGGGTACCAAGACCGTCATTTTTTTTCGTAATGCCAGCATCTTAAGCTTTTCCTTTGTTAGCTTCCTTGGCTCTAGCCCTATATAAAAAGACACGCTAAATGAATATAAAACAACTCACTTTTATAATTGATGTTGGCATCGATATATCAAAAAACTACATAGAATTATTAGTACCGGCATTGATTCAGGAAATATTTACAATGCCGTGACCAAAAAAAGGCATTGTCATTTAACAAAACCACTGTACCGGGAAAACGTACCGGCAATGTCAAATAATTGTAGACAATGGCGGTAGTCTTAGGTAATTCCTAGGAAGTTTTTGTGTACAAATAGAGCATTACCGTCAAAGACGTAGGAATTCATATACATGTCGTAACAGAGTAATGACATCGTATTGAACCTAAATTCTATGCCGGTATTGATAACAAATTCCTAGGATTTTCCCGTGTACTTAAAATGGACTGCCAGCATACACGAATAAAATAAAATCAATGCCGTGAAATATTACTGGCATTGAATTCAACCCCAAATCAATTACGGGACAAAACATTTAGTTTCAGGTTTTTCGGCATAGCATTCATACTAAAATCAATGTCGTAAGTATCTACCCGCATTGCCTTCAACCGAAATTCCATGTCGTTACTTGGTACCGGCACTGTATTCATACAAATGTCAATGCTTAAACTCACTGAAACTCAACTGTTTGAGTTAGGGTTCGCGATTCTAAGCTAAACCCATTAATGTATATCGATTCAAACACTTATAAACTAGGTCAAAATTCACTTATCTTCTCACAGAAGCCATGTTTACGAGAGGTTGATTTTCCGAGTTCTCTTATTCTTCTTCTTGTTCTTCGATAATCCGATTGATTCTTTCTTGTTGTTTTTATTGAACAATCGATTTTGAATTCGATTGGGCTTTTGATTTCTTTCGATGAGGCATGATTATAGATAGATTGGGGTAATCGACGAAGATATTTTTGAATCGACGATTAATCGTCGAGAAGAACGGATGAAGAATGATGAAGATTTTTTTTTTCAAAACCTAACCTAATCGAGTGTGCCGGAACTGATAAAGAAATGGGGGATATGTATATGGTTTTTAGATTTTAAGTTTTAGGGGAAAAGGTAGTATAGTCTTTTCATAATGTTTTTTAATTAACCAAAGGGTATTTTAGTATTTTCATACCACAAAATCACCCCTTAGCAGACATTATTGGTTGGGGGAAGTAATTTATATCCCCCAATTAGTTTGAGTATCCCCTAATTGCGCGTTCTCCAGAAATTTGGTCGAAGATAGTGTCCATCGAGCTTTTTTAACAGATTTTGTTTTTGTTGAGAAATTTGGTCAATTGCCCAAACATTTTTAAAACATGGTTCTAATGGACGTGTAAAAATTAGTATGGGTGAAATGGACACCCAAAAAATAGCAAGAATGAATCTGGATTCATTCTAGCTTAAACTTAAAAAATTAAGAGGGTGAAACTGGATGCATCCTGATGTAAATTAAAAATAAGAAAAAGTATTTGAAAATGGGTATGATGAAACTGTTTACATCCTGACTATTTTCACATTCTCGTCCATTTAAACAGTATCAAATTTTACATGTCTTTTTCACCCAGGAATTGTCATTATTGGGTTAATTGACCAATTTTGTGTTTTTTTTTTCTTATGAAAAATAGAGTATATTAGAATTGTGACGAAGAATACAAGCATATTGTAGTTTCAGGAAATCCTACAAGCTACACCCAAGTGATTCTATCAGATAAATCTAAGACATGGTTGAAGAATCTCGAAGTTAATTTTATTAAGAACATGAACAAATACAAATGTAATATGAAGAAACCCTAACCTGATGAATAAATAACTTTCTCTAAAGCCACTTAATTCGAATTTGAGAGAGCGATACTATCGCACTTTCATTATCATCACGTTGGACTTCACATGTTAAGTGTGATTCTTGGTGACATCATTGCGTTCGTCAGGTGTCACGTAGTGGACTTGTTATTTTCGCATTTGAATAATGATATCCTCGCATTCTTATTGGTTGAGCGGTATTTTGTATCCACATTTTGCCTCTTATCGCGCTGGTCTTTTGGGAGAAAGATCGATAAGAGAAGTCTTAATCTATCACATCAACCCCGTCTTTTCGTATTCTCTAGATATACCGACATTATTTCGGGTTTTCCACATGACCCTCTATACGTGCTGACTGTCACTTCTTTTAGCCGACACGTATCCTAGTTTTGCCTTCTTTGCACATCTTTTACTGTTGCGGGAAATGGCATGTCGCGTAGTGCTTGCACTTTCTCTGGGTCTACTTCTATTCCCTTTTTTGATACAATATAGCCCAAGAACTTTCCTGATGCTAGTCCAAAAATGCATTTTTTCGGGTTTATCTTCATTTTAAATTGCCGCATCTGTTCGAATATTTCTTTCAAGTTTTCAACATGATCAACTGCTTTCTTGCTCTTTACTAGCATGTCATCCACGTAGACTTCCAACGTTGTGTGTACCCATTTTGCGAATATTTTCTCCACCATTCTTTGATATGTCGCACCTGCATTATTTAATCCGAACGGTATTCTTGTGTAACAGTAAAGTCCTCGCAGTGCAAAAAATATTGTGTGTTCTTTATCTTCTTCTGCAAGGGCTATTTGGTTATATCCTGAATATCCATCCATAAGTGATAATATTTCGCATCATGTCGATGCTTCCACCATCTGGGGTATATATGGAAGGGGAAAACTGTCATTTGGGATGCCTTGTTCAAATCACTAAAGTCAATGCAAATTCGTACTCATTTATTCTTCTTTGGCACCACCACCATGTTTGCTATCCACACTGGATATTTCGCTGGTCTGATGATTGAATCAATCATTCTATGTAACTCCTTTTCTATCTGTGGATGATATGTTGTCTCTATATTCTTTATCCTTTGCTTGAACGGCTTCATGTTTGGGTTGATATCCAATTTGTGGCATGCGACTGATGGGTCTATACCTGGTATTTCTTTCATGCTCCATCCGAAGTACATTTTGAAATTCTCACAACAGATTTATTAGCTTTTCTTATTCTTCTTTCTCCATCTTGGTTCCAGTCTTCAACATCTTTGGCTCTTTATTTGTTCCCATGTTTATGTCTTTTGTTGGCTCAGCAGCATCAAAGTTCGCCTTTGGTTCTCCTAATGGTAATGGTTCCTTTATTTCATGTGTTGGTTCTCCTTCTTATTATGGAATTTCTCTCGGTATTCCCTTTCATTCTTTCGCCCTTACTAGATAGATCTTGAATTCCTCATCCTTCTTTGATTCTTTCACATTTCTCCGTCGATCATTTCTCTTATTTTCCCTTCCTTCATAACTTCAGACATCTATCTGACTACAATTATTCGCGCTATCGACATCGCATTTTACCTCTCCTATACCGCTTGGCATTGGGAAGCGTAGACATTGATGGAATGTTGACGCTACGCCTTTTATCCCATGTACCCATGGTAGCCCCATGAGCATATTGTAAGGAAATTCAATGTCTACTACACAAAATGTGACATGCGTTTCTATATCTCCTAAGATTATTCGCATATTGATTTCACCTTTTGGTATGGTTATTGTCCCGTTAAACCCGTGAATGTTATATTTTTACCGTGTCAGCTCCACGTCATTATACCCCGGGCATGCTCTTAAAGGCGTGGTAGAATAGTATATCTACCGAGCTCCATGTATCTACCATAGTTTTGTCTACCGCTCACTCTTCTGATTGCCTCGCGCTTTCCTTTTGTTTGATCCTTTTCTTGTTATCAAGAATTCTTTTTCTTGTTTAATACTTCAGATCTTCTTTCTTTACAATCTTTCTTCAAGTTCTTGATTCTTTTAATTAAATTCTTGTAATCGATTCTAGTTTTTACACTGAAATTACTTCTTTCAATTCCATGTAAAATCCTACTACTGCTGTTTCATTCTCTAAAATTCCATTAAATCAACTCACTGGATTTGTTCACCTAAAACTCAAAGAGGATAATTTCATTACCTGGAAGAATTTGATGAATCCGGTAATCCAAAAATACAAATTACGTCGTTATTTGGATGGCTTTTTTCCGTGCCCACCTCAATTTACATCACCACGAAATCAAACTAATGGAATTGAGAATCCTCTATATCTTGATTGGATAGATGAGGACTCCACAATCATTATGTGGATTCACTCAACAATTTCAGACTCAGTCATTGCTTATTTTTCAACATCAACCACATCATATCATCTTTGGAAAAGTATTGAAGAAAGATTTTCCAGAGCATCATCAACTCATTCAATTCAACTACGCACCAAATTGTTATCTCTTACTCAAGGTACCAAATCTATTCCAACTTTGGTCAATGAAATCAAGTCTTTATCTGATCAATTAGTTGTTGCTGGAGAGATTATTTCAGATAAGGAATTAGTTATTTTTACTCTCAAAGCATTAAACTCAGATTATATTCTCTTTGCTACTGCAATGCGTCACAGAAATCCACCAATTACTTGTTTAGAACTGCATAACAATCTATTAAGTGAAGAAAAAATTATTAGTGAAAGACACAAAACTACCTTTGAAAATTCGGATACAAAGGCCTTTCTTGCTCCTAGAGGTAACTTTAGAGGAGGTTATAATCATTATAGGGGAAATTCTTCTAGAGGAAGAGGTTATAATGGTGGAAGATACGCAAATCCACAAATATTCAACAGATATACTTCTGGTAGAGGTTACTCAGTAACTTAGCAGGAACCTTTTCAACTCTGCAAACAAGATGGTCATCTTGCACCTAATTGTACACAAAGGTTGAACTTCTCCTATCAAGGCAGGCCTCCACCATCTCATATCAGTGCAATGTTATCATCAGCTGATATCTTTGACACAGAAGAGTGGATTGCATATAGTGGATCAAATAATCACATTGCTTCTTCTACAACTCAGTTACAAGAAGTAACTCCCTATGATGGCTCTGAGGCCATTCAAACAACAAATGGTGAAGGTATGTTTATTTCATACATAGGAAACTCTAGTAGGCTTGTCAATGATCATTCCTTTGTGCTCAATGATGTTTTAGTTGTTCCACAATCTTCTCATAATCTGATATCTATTCACAAATTCACATCTAATAACAATTGTTCCTTAACACTTGATTCTCATGGAATTTATGTGAAGGACCTCAATTCTGGGAGTACTCTCTTCCAAGGACCACATAAAAATGGTCTTTATCCTATCTCATTCAGCAAACTACATCATGCTCATCATGCCTCCACCACCACTGATCATGCCTTGCTTCACAGAAGATTTGGTCATCCTTCTTTTCAAACACTTCAAAGATTGTGTCGCAAACTAAACTTGTCAAATGTTGCAATAAGGCATTTTTCTGTACTGAGTGCAAAGTTTGTAAGTCTCATAAACTTCCTTTTCAATTGTCTAGTAGAGTAGATACATAACCACTTGAACTATTACACATGGATTTGTGGGGTCCATGTCACACATCATCTACTTGTGGTGCTCTGTACTATGCAAATGTTATTGATGACTTTACTAAATATTTTTGGATTCTTCCTATCTTTTCTAATTAAATTAGACTTTAAATAATCATTTGTTGCCTTAGTCACCAGACTTGAAAACATGTTCTCTCACAAAGTCATTACCATTAGAACAGATAATGGAGGAGAATTTCTTAATATTTTTCTTGCTCAATTTTTCTCTTCTAAAGGCATTACTCATGAACTGACATGTCCTCATACACCTGAGCAAAATGGTGTTGCTGAGGTAAAACATAAGCATCTAATTGAAATTACTAGAACTCTTCTCTATCAATATGGATTACCTACAACTTTCTGGGTTGAGGCTTTACAAACATCCAATTTTCTCATAAATAGACTTCCAACAAAGTCCATTGATTTTCAAACTCCTTTTGAACTACTATTTCATAGAGCACCAGATTATAATTCTCTCAAGGTTTTTGGTTGTGCTTGGTTTCCTCGGATAAAGCCTTATATAACTAATAAACTACAACCAAGGAGTAAACAATGCATTTTCATTAGTTATATTCTGACACACATAGGCTACAGAAGTTATGATCCTGTTTCTGATACTATATATATCTCTAGACATGTCTCATTCAATGAATCCAGTTTTCCTTACACTTCTATTCAAGGTCAATCTTGCACTCCATCTGTTGGTACTGTTTCCACTTGTTCTCCATCATATTCCCCAATCATCACTTCATCTTCTGATATTGCTCCTTCAATTTCATCATCTGTTATAGTACCTAAAATTACAGTGAATGATCATAGCATGACTAATAGGGGTAAGAATGGAATTTATACACCTAAATCATATTTTGCTACTAAACACCCTTTGCATGTTGCTTATTTGTCTCAAGTTCTTACTTGTATTACTGATGCAAAGAAACAAGAGGTCTGGAGAATTGCTTCTGTTAATGAACACAAAACTTTAATAAATGATGGCACTTGGTCACTAGTACCACCAGTTGATGGCCAGAATATTGTTGGATGTAAGTGGGTGTTTATAATCAAACATAACCCAGATGGCAGTATTGAAAGACACAAAGCAAGACTGGTTTCCAAGGGGTATCATCAACAACCTGGTATGGACTTTGATGATACATTTAGCCCTGTATCTAAGCCAACCACCATCATAACTATTCTCAGTTTTGCAGTGCAATATAATTGGCATATCCATCAACTTGATGTAAGCAATGTATTTCTTCATGGAGAGCTCAATGAAACTGTATACATGACCCAGCCACCTGGATTTGTAGATAAAGACGAGCCTAATCATGTATGTCTACTTCACAAGGCTATTTATGGCCTCAAGCAAGCCCCCAGGGCATGGTATGCTAAACTTAGTTCTGCTCTTTTATCTCTGAAATTCAAAAACTCAGTAGTAGATACTTCATTATTTGTTCATCAGGAAGGCTCTCAACTCACTATGTCTTTAGTCTATGTGGATGACATCATGCTCACAGGTTCTTCTGCAACTTTTCTTCAGTTTGTCATTACTGAACTTCAAAAGCAGTTTCCCATAAAAGACTTAGGTATACTCCATTATTTATTGTTATTTGTTCATCGGGAAGGCTCTCAACTCACTGTGGATTTAGTCTACGTGGATGACATCATGCTCACAGGTTCTTCTGCAAATTTTCTTAAGTTTGTCATTACTGAACTTCAAAAATAGTTTCCCATAAAAGACTTAAGTCCACTGCATTATTTTTTGGGTCTAGAAACTGTCAGAGATGAGGATTCTTTATTTCTTTCAAAAACCAAATATGCAGTTGATCTGTTACTCAAATACCACATGGAGGGTGCTCAACCATGTAATACACCAATTTCTGCTTCCACTAAACTTACTAAAGATGATGGTGTGCTACTTGACAATCCTACTGAGTATAGATCTCTTGTGGGTGCTCTGAAATATCTCACTTGGACAAGACAAGAATTTTCTTTTGCAGTCAACTTGGTCTGTCAGCATATGCAACATCCCAGAAGTACTCACATGGCTCAACAAAAAGGATACTCAGATATGTTAAAGGTACTTTGGGTTTTGGATTGTCTTTCACTAAAGGTAGTAACTTTCTATTGGGTTTCTCAGATGCTGACTGGGCTGGTTGTGTGGATGATAGAAGATCCACATGTCGTTACTGCATTTTTCTAAGATCCAATGTGATTTCTTGGTCATATAAGAAGCAAACCACCATTGCTAGGTCTAGTACTGAGGCTGAGTACAGAAATTTGGCTCATAGTGCAGCTGAGGTTGTCTGGATTTGTTATCTGTTGTAGGATCTGCATGTCTCTTTGCCAGGTATACCTAAACTGGGGTGTGACAACATTATCTCCATTGCTTTGGCCTCTAACCTTGTCATGCATTCAAAGATGAAACATGTTCATCTAGATTATCACTTCATAAGAGAGTTGGTTCAGTCCAAAGCTTTGGATGTTTTCTATGTCAGTACTATTGATCAAATTGCAGATATATTTACCAAAGGATTACCATCTCCAAGATTTGCTCTGCTCAGGAACAAGCTTCATGTGATTCCCTCACCCATCAGCTTGAGGGGGGATAATAGTGGTGTAGGTTAACTAATGGAAGAAGTGTAGGATAAGGTATGAATCTTTGGATTCCCTCTCTCTATCACACGTGCAGGACAGATGTGTCTGACCTGTATCCCACACAACTATTTCACACACTTGTATCTTGACTTTCTCTCTTTGTACAAATATAATATGTTGCTGTCATTTGTTCTTGTAATGAACATTATCTCTCTCGGAGAGTTTCTGTAATGAAACTATTCCATTATATCGCACTAATTGGAGTTTGATTCCTTTTAATCAAATTGCAGCTGGTTAGTTTCTCTAGAGGAGCTCGGTTGTGTGTTGCAACTTGTGTGGTAGCAGCTGGTTAGTAATGCTAGCAGTTTGTACGGTTATATATGGGTTTGTACGACTATATATGTGGCAGTAGCGTAACAATTGAATGGGAGAGTGGATAATGAATGTATGGATTTAGATGTCTCGTACTGTCTTATCTTCCTGGTTTCTGTGATAATCATCCTTCCCCTAATTCTGACTTTCATCCCTCTCTTACTGTTTACTATTTCGTCTCGCTTAATTCATGGTATTGGGTTGTGGACAAGTGTTGCGCTTATCATCACTCAACTAGAAGAAACCTGTTGATGATTTTACCTCTGACAACTATCAACTGACCCAAGATTATCTATAACCACAAACTCACCAGCTTGCATACCTAAACCAAGTACTTAACATCAAGTTAACCAATTATTATGGTCATTTCGAAATTTAGATTGTTAGTGCGTGGATGGCCTAGTATCGATTTCTTCACTCTCTTCTATTGTTTATCCCCATGGTGCCTTTCAACGGATTTTTTCTTTTTTCTTATGTAAAAAAGAGTTATTAGGATGGTGACCAAGAATTCAAGCAGAGCATTTTTATTTATTTTATTGATATTGATCAAAGAGAGAAGATTTAACTAATAGAAAGAAGAATATACAAAAGAGAAGTAGCAAACAAGAGAAACAAACACACAAAATTACATCAAGCGAAAAAAGAATACCAATTACAGATGGTATATATACGAGAAGAGTGAGTGACCCTACTGAATTAAACGAGGTCTGGATGCGTTCTCATGTTATATATGAGCCATGTGCAAAATATATTAGGTCCTATGCAATATGGTCCGTTGTTTGGACCCAAAGGAACAAATATATACGAATAGTTTGATGTCCAGGGGAAGGGATGGAGGGAGGCGGGTGTAAGTGGGGTCACCTGTCTCCACCAAAAATTTGGGTTTCAATAAGAAATGGCATGGTTTGTCTGATTTCCAAGTCTTGTGGGCGCAAAATACTAGCAAAATTTAAATATTTTCGAGCGAGTGCAAAGACTGATGGTACCCGAGAAACTCTTCCGGTGCACAATTCTTTAATCTTTTGTCTAGTTTGATGTATTTAGAATGAGTTTATCGTGTTATCGAGAAAATGGTAAGCTTTATACCATGTTAACATCTATCTTGATCAGGAAAAAAAAAAAAATTGAATGTCTTTACAAATTTTGTTCAACCCCAAAGGATATAAGTCCTGGTTCCGGAGAGAACCCATCACTTAAGAGAAGTTGCTTATTAATGTTAAAACAACTCTTTATGCCTAGGCTTCAATGTATAAACTATAAAGATCTTAGACAGTTAGGATCTTTTCATTTGATGATTTTGTTCGTAGATGGCAAACTTAAAGACAACATGTAATCCCATCAACCAGCCCTTGACGCTTGTAATTCCTTAAATCTTATAATATTTTTGTGCTTTCTCAGCACTCTTAGAACGAATTTTGTTGTTTCGCGATAGACAACCCAGTGTAATCTGCATCATTGTTTATAAAACTAGTTTAAAACTTTCAGTTAAGTCTCAATCACTACGGGAAAAATACACATCTACAACTGGGGTTTTACAACGCTTTTATAAACATTGTAGAAAGTCCTATCTTTTACAACTGATTTCAAAGGAAGCGTTGTCGTATATCATCACTACCAACACTTAGGACCAAGGGGTTGCGCTAAGAAAACAAACGACAACTCTTTAGGAAAAAAGGTTGTGACGACATTTAACTATAACAACTCTGTTTTATTAGTGTAGTGACTTATCCTATCACAACTCTCACAAATGTTGTTGAAGAACAAAAAAATATGATAATGAAAAATATGTTAGAGGGGAGATTCGAACATGAACCTGCTGCATAGAAGTCTAGCTCGTCAACCATCCTTTCACTTCACCAGTTTTGGTTTTTTTCATTTTTTTTTTAAATAGAAACCTATAACAACACTTATAAGTGTTGTTGAAGTAAAAATATATAATGTTGGAAAAAATGAGGTTGGGGGATTCGATCCTGAGCCTACTGCATGGAAGTCTAGCTCATCAACCATCCTTTCAGTTCACAAGTTTTGATTTTTTTTTTTTTTTTTTAAATAGAAACCTATAACAACACTTATAAGTGTTGTTGAAGTAAAAATATATAATGTTGGAAAAAATGAGGTTGAGGGGATTCGATCCTGAGCCTCGGGCATGGAAATATGCACCACTAACCATCCTACACTATCACAGGTTCTGTCAAGTTTGTGGTTCTTTAATACACTAACTTTATGACAACCCTTCATAAGTGTTGTAAAACAAAATGTAATGCCAATAAAATAATGCTCAGTGATTGAGCATAAGCAATAGATAGTCTTAAGCCTTCTCTGAAAATTACTTATTTCCGATAAGAGTAGTCTGGTCATTTTCACAGTCTCCATAATGTTTATTGCACTTATTTCCATCAAGGGTAATATGGTCATTTTCATATTCTGTAATATTTACTTTACATATTTCCGATAAGGGTAGTCTTGTCATTTTTCACAGTCTCCATAATAATTATTGCACTTATTTCCATTAAGGGTAATATGGTCATTTTAACATTTTATAATATTTAGTTAACTTATTTCCGATAAGGGTAGTCTGGTCATTTTCACAGTCTCCATAATGTTTATTGCACTTATTTCCATCAAGGGTAATATGGTCATTTTCATATTCTGAAATATGTACTTTACCTATTTCCGATAAGGGTAGTCTTGTCATTTTTCACAGTCTCCATAATAATTATTGCACTTATTTCCATTAAGGGTAATATGGTCATTTTTCACATTTTATGATATTTACTTTACCTATTTCCAATAAGGGTAATCTGGTCATTTTCACAGTCTCCTTAATATTTATAGCACTTATTTCCATTAAGGGTAATATGGTCATTTTCATATTCTGTGATATTTACTTTACCTATTTTCGATAAGCACAGCCTGGTCATTTTTCACAGTCTCCATAATGGATTGATCATTCTTACCAAGTTTCCGACTTATAGTAGTCCACTCCCGGCCAGTTTTCGATCTCAGAGCCAGGTTATGCATACAATATGCCAAAACAGGGTTTGTTTAAAGTTTCGGGGAATATTCCAGAGTAATCTTACTTGTAAATGGATGGATTCATCGTTCTTACCAAGTTTTCGGCTTATAGTGGTCCACTCACGGCCAAGATTCGATCTCAGAGCCAAGTTATGCATACAATATGCCAAAACAGGGTTTGCTTAAAGTTTCGGGGAATATTCCAGAGAAGATGTCACCTGGCATAGTAAATGCATAGAAAAGATATCACCTGGCATAGTAAATACATAGACAAGATGTCACCTGGCATAGTAAATACATAGAGAAGATGTCACCTGGCATAGTAAATACATAGGGAAGATGTCACCTGGCATAGTAAATGCATAGAAAAGATGTCACCTGACATAGTAAATACATAGACAAGATGTAACCTGGCATAGTAAATGCATAGAAAAGATGTCACATGGCATAGTAAATGCATAGAGAAGATGTCACCTGGCATACTAAATACATAGGGAAGATATCACGTGGCATGTAAATGCATAGAGAAGATGTCACTTGGCATAGTAAATACATAGGTATTTATTACTAGAAAGGGTGAAATAGTCTTTTACCTTAGGATGGTGTTTTGATAATTAAGTTATTTTATTTGTTAATTGGTGGGAATGAACTTCGGCTATGGTTTCCAAGTAGCACTTCGGGTCTTCGGTCGTGGGATCCGGGACACGAAAACCGGGGCATCACAGTTTCTATGACATATCCTGCAAATTTTGGAGTCAGAACCACTTCGTACACTGATGTTTCATGGTTCGTATGCCCTTTAACCAAATTTAAAGTCTGGTTATGCATGCAATATGCCAGAATAGGGTTTGTTTAAAGTTTTGGGGAATATTTCGAAGGAATCTTACCCATAAATGGATGGATTCATCTTTCTTACCAAGTTTTCGGCTTATAGTGGTCCACTCATTGCTAGGTTTCGACATCGGAGCTAGGTTATGCATATAATATGCCAGAATAGGGTTTGTTTAAAGTTTTGGGAATATTTAGAGGGAATAGTATATGTAAATGGATGGATTTATTGTTCTTAATTATAAGGTTTTCAGCTTATAGTGGTCCACTCACGACCATGTTTCGATCTCGGATCCAGAGTATGCATACAATATGCCAGAATAGGGTTCGTTCTCGCATATTGAAGTTCGAATCAATACTGAGCTTCATATTTATCGATTTCGATGGTGTAACATGCTAAGTTTGAAGTCATAACCCTCTCGGAGCTTTGTGGATAATACTTTGTACACCGTTATATCATATTTAAAGTTCTAATCAACACTGAGCTTCATATTTATCGATTTCGATGTTGTACCATACTAAGTTTGAAGTCATAACCCTCCCGGAGCTTCTAGGTTCATAGTTTGTATGTCGTTATACCACATTTGAAGTTCGAATCAACCCTAAGCTTCATATTTATCGATTTCGATGATGTATCATGCTTAGTTTGAAGTCAGAACCCTCCCGGATCTTCTTGGTTCATAGTATGTATGTCGTTATACCATATCTGAAGTTCGAATCAACGCTAAGCTTCATATTTATCGATTGCGATGATGTATCATGCTTAGTTTGAAGTCAGAACCCTCCCGGAGACTATTGGTTCATAGTTTGAATGTCGTTATATCAAATTTGAAGTTCGAATCAACACTGAGCTTCATATTTATTGATTTGGATGATGTATCCTGATAAGTTTGAAGTATGAACCCTCCCAGAGCTTCTTGGTTCATAGTTTGTATGTCGTTATACCACATTTGAAGTTCGAATGAACCATAAGCTTCATATTTATCGATTTCGATGATGTATCATGCTTAGTTTGAAGTCAGAACCCTCCCGGAGCTTCTTGGTTCATAGTATGTATGCCGTTATACCATATCTGAAGAACAAAGAAACACACCAATTATCGAATTCATTTTTGATTTCCCGATTCATTCTTATACATTTTTTGAATTTTTTTATATCAGAATGTCGATAACAATGTCCTAAATTTATTAATATTTTTTTGGATTTTTTTCTTCATGTCGAAGGTTGATAATAAATCGGATACATGAGATCGTATTAGCACAAATAGAAAAACAAATGGTTCTCAATCCGTATGACTATAACAAATAGAATATCAACCGTTAGATTAATTTCCCAATCCGTATGAGGGGATCAAAGTAAATATGATCCGTTCATATTTTTTATTCACCCACCAAACCCTCCCTCAACCAATCGAGCTCAATCTGTTTTGCTCCATCTTCATCTCCTCTACTCTTCGTCTCCTCCACACACACCACAGATGACCGGCGGCATTACTACTCAACCCATCTCTACTCTTCATCGCCATCTCCTCTCCCTCTCTTCACCTGCTTCACCAAATCTTTTCAAAAACCCTAATTATTTTACATAAAATCAAACCATTTACTTTCTATGGTTATCCTAGGTTAGGTTAGGTCTTGGTCGGGAAGAACATAGACTCAGGGAAGAACACAGACTCAGGGATATTTGGGAATTTTTTCTTCTTCTCATCTGCGTTTCAGAAACCCAAATCTGCATTGGAAATACTCGATTCAATTCACATCAATTTGAAAAACCTAAATCGAATATCAAAAATCGACCGATTCGACCTTCAAAGCCTAAATCTCGATAAGCATTAACCTAATCCAGGGAACTAGATGAAGATGAGGAAGTGATGGTGGTTGCTCCGAAGGTTTCTTAGATGGGTTTGATGGATGAAGAAATTGAAGCAGAGAAGTTAGGGTTTCGAGAAATACAGAGATAGATTTGTGTTTATGTTCAACCTCGAGAGGAAATCAATGGATAATTTGTGAAGTTGGTGTTGCAATGATCATAGATTGGGTTTCTTTATGTGACTGATGTGAGATGGTTTGAATCGAAAAATGGAGAATCGGGTTCTACAACAAGATTTAGAAGCTGGGTTTGGATTGGATTTGAGTTATCATGTAGATTTTGATTTTTTTAATTTGAAAACAATGTTCTGTGTTGGTTTAGGTAATGGGATTAGATTTTGATTTTTTTTGTTGTTGTTGTGTGTTGATTTGATACAGGCAAAGATGGGGTTGTCATTCATCAAGTGAACCTTAGTAATTATGATATAAATTATCTAGCCTTGATACATTATGAACCGAATTTTTTTTTACTGTTGTGTTTGATTTTGTGATTCAGGAGTTGGTGCTCATGGAATTCAGCCGTTCTGGTATGAAGTTTGCACACGTGGAAACCGAGAACGGAAAGAAGCTAGCGAAGGAAAATTCTTCAGCTGTTCAAAGGTAATGTTTCACACTACTAGCTTTCCAATTAGTATGCTATGTTTATCGGATTTTGATTTCAAGGCTAAGTACTCCATATACAAGTATTTGCTCTTGGCGTCATATGTACCATGGTGTTTTTCTTTGATTTCAAGGCTAAGTATGTATTTTGGTGTTTTTATTTCAAGGAATCAATGTGGAATACTTAGACATGTGAATTACTATCCTATAAGTTTATTTTATACACGTTAAAGGATTTATTAAATGGTGATTTGTCTTTGAGAGTTAGATGTAAACTGAATGTTGAAGACCATGTTTTTATGTCACTTGTTCTCTGTGCTCTTTTATCTGCGAAACTTCCGCCAATAGGAAGGGATTTAGATAGTACTTCCTTGACATAAAATGTTCATATATGTCTCCACTATAATGAGTTAAAAGGGCTTAGATTTTGGATTCATCGTTTAGGAGATCTGTCCCCTGAAACACAGCTTGACAGAACTGAAATCTGTAGCTTCGCAGTTCTGTGACCATTTTTGCGCATATTATTCACAGACCAAACGAACCTCAAATCTTGATTTTTCAGGTGAATTTGAAAGCTGGGTCTTTCTAGTTTTAGAATTGGGGTGAAGCTCAGAATTTGGAATTATAATGAAGTCTGTGGAGCCTCGACAACGCAGGCTGTTTGAGACGTCAGTTTTGCGACATTTCTGCCCAGTTTTTCCACTATGAACTGAAGGTGCTGTGTAATCCAAGTTGCAGGTAGTTTATGTGGTTCTACATGAGTTGTTTCCATGTCCAAGGTGGTTGTGAATCTACATAAGATGATACTGCACTACGGGAAAAATCATCTTCAGTGGTGCACAAATGGCTTATGCCTGGGCTCGCTATTTGGAAATGTAGGAATAAAGAGGTTTTTGAAAATTTAAAACCCAATCCTACAGATGATCAGTGCAGATGGTGTGACTACAGACGGACAAATACAGGATTAGTGCTACAGATTTTGGTAATTCATACATTGTGTTAGATCACTAGTACATTCTTTGATTTACAATGTCATGAAATATTGTTAGCTTCTGAATTTGAGCTCATGTAGGATAGAATTTGCTTATTGCTAACTTAAATCATTGTCATCTGTGCTGATTTCAGCTTCACTTAGTCTCACCCAGGGAGAAATTCAGTTGGCAATGGTGGATTTGATCACCACAGCCACCATTATTACTCAATCCCAGAATTCCCAAGTTATGGCTCTCGATATTCTCGTCCTTCTCACAATCTTTAGTGCTGGAATCTGCAGGAATCACTAAAGGTAATTGTAAATAGTCAATAAATTATTAGGCTAGAGTTTGATTTATTGTCATTCCGCAATGCCTTTCCAAATCATTAGAACTTATGGAGTTCTTTAGAATATTCAATATTGTTATTTTTTGTTAATAGCTTATTTTTAGCATACAGCAAAATGTAACTAATAAGTTCATTTTTTGGTCCCATTATGAAGTATAAGGAATGACCTCTTAATGAGGATTGTCCCAACGTTCCCATTATCAATATTTCAGTTTCCTTACTAGCTAGATAGCAAGGGTTACCATTTTTTTTTCTTATCTTCAGCCGATCTAACCCCATTACTCAATTAGTAAGTTTTGGTCCCATTATTAAAGATGTAAAGGGATTTTTTTTCGGATTCATTTTATTGTTGATCATCAATAGTTAAGCGAAAAGGAACAAAATCGTAATTACAAATGGTAGTAGATAATGAATTTGATTCTGTCTGAAAAAGAAAAAAATAAATGGTAACCTTAACTATGAATTGGGTCTAAATCGAAGTTGTGTTGAGACTGGGAAGACTTTAATTAGTTATTGGTGAGATTATATCTTTGATTCAGTTAAGCTGAATTGTTGATATTTTAATTATTGTTGTTGATTTGTTATTTATTTGATTTTCTTTTTTTTTATGTACAGGACGATGCAGCTAAGCCAGGACAAGGCGCACGTACCGGTACTTGTGGTGATGCTGGTGCCACTTCTGGTGAAGCTAGCTCCTCCTGCTGCTGCCCGTACTTAAGTTACAAAGTAGGAAGTAGTGTCTACGGTGGTTATAGGTCAAGTTGGGTGTTGTGAACGAACCTTGCAATAAAATAGAAGAATGGTGCTGATATGAAGGGAATGGATCATGGTGCTAGAGCTATAGTTTGGAATGAAAATGCTAAATGTCCTGAGCTGCTGAAATTGTAGCTGAAATGTACCCTTAGGAAAATGAATGTGGAGGATGCAAAATGCTAAGTCATGATCAGTTTAGAAAGGACAAGAAACTGGTTTAATTCTGAATTGAAAGAAGAAGCTAAGTGCTCTGCCATGGGTATGGGTTGCAGGAATTGGAAAAGATTATTGATACAAGTCATGGCAAGATGGGTTGGTCTGTGGCATTTTTTCCAAGACTTAGTTTCAGTTCGTTGTGGTCCTGATGCTATCATTTTCTTTTCTTTCGTTGAGCAACACACTTTCATTCAATGTGATTTGAAGTTAGATAGGTAATGTAATTTGAGTAGAAGGTCTTGAATGAATGTAAAATATGTTATACTGGCAGGTTAATATGAAATTATGAATGTGAAATGCTTTCGGCAATTCGGTTTCAGCTATAAAAAATTTTTTTCAAAATAATTTTATGCACACAACTTCTAATAAGTGTTGTGTTAAGAAGTTCTACTACCCACAACAATCATTGTAAAATAAAATCTTGCTACATCATCAGGAGTTGTTCATGACAGTTATACAACTCAATGAAATGTTGTGACAGCAGTATTCACAATACTAATAGATATTGTCTTCCAGATTTCAACTACACAAGCCAAATATTGTGAAATAGTTTCTTTACAACATAACTATGTGTTGTCCAAGATAGTTCGACATCTCATACAAGAGTCGTGCAAATCTTATTCATAATACTAGTAATTGTTGTTACATATGTTTTCACGATATCCCGCTTGTGTCGTTCAAGATAGTCCTACAACACAAGCAAGAGTGGTGTTAGGCTTTCAAAAAAAATCGAAAGAGAATCACAACTACGGAAAAATATTGTCGAACCATGAATCACATCACCCTTTACAACTCTTAGTCAAGTATTGTAGAAAAGCTTGGACTTTCTACAATACCCCCTTCCATAACCCATGAAATGGAGTTGTCGTAGGGGTACTACAACTCTTAGATTGTGTTGTAAACGTTGTTTTTTTCCCGTAGTGAATATATGTTTTTCTTTGTTAAACATTTTTGTCCTTCAACCACCAAATTCTCATTTTCGGGCCCTAACTCCAATCGGATGATTCATTTCGTGCATGTTTTTGTCATTGTTATATTACATGCAAGTAGGCAACCATGGTAATCCAAATTGTCATAATGAAGACTGTGTTTAACGTGGTTCGGTCGATACAACATCCGTCCACAGAAGCAGTGAATAATGTTATTGTTCATCAGAACATTGATTTAGTTTTACAGTAGTTACAATAAAAATCTTATTCATAGGAGACAATTTCAATATATTGTTTGAATAGGTAAAAATATCCATAAAATTAATTACATTATTATCTAGATAATCTTTGATTTATCTTCACTCTATGTGCACACTGCACGGTCACTTAATATTTTCTTCTCTTTAGGTCTTCATGGTCACCTCGGATCACTAGAGAGGATCTCCTCAGTTCCGTCTTGTATAAGGAGGAGATATTCCAACGGAGAGGAAACCACAACTGGAATCTCTTAACAGTAAGGGTCGGTGCATGGCACGCCATCTTAGTAATCCTTTGATGATAAAATGAATAATATTAGTGGTGATGCCAGGATAAACGACACAAACGAGTGAGGGCCAGTGAGGAAAAGAAACGGGCCCCTCCGTGCATTAATCCAAATAAAAAATAATCATATAAAGGACAACAATGCTTCAAAGGAGATAGCCCACTATCAAAAGCTAATGTGTAGCATCACTCTATAAAAGCAAGTATAAATAGCAAGTTTATAGGCCTCCAATTGAACAGTAAAAAGATCCTTACGGTGAAGACCAGTGCATTGCGAGTTTAAGAATTTTTCAAGAAGTAACCGATGGATCAAGCCACTCAACATCTCTACATGAATAAGGGCATTTCAGAATTTAGTTATTCCTCTAACTCACCAGTTTCGGTGCTTCTCTAACTCTCTTGTTTTATCTCTTATTTAAGAAACACTAATATATTTAACCTTTTATTGATTTTGTTATACGTGTTTCATAAATGAACAGAAGAAAGCTATATACAAGACTAAGCCAGTGGTAGAGGAAGCAATACTGGAGATATTATCCAAGTTCTGTAGCAGTACTACCATCTCTGTAACCGAGAAGATTCAGAGTATATGTGTTGCAGATTTAGGTTGTTCTTCTGGCCCAACTGCACTGCTGGTCATTTCTGACCTGTTGGACACTATTTATGACAAATATCATGAGTCTGCCATGGTTATGCCCGAGATCCTCGTGTTTCTTAATGATCTTCCTGGGAACGACTTTAACAATCTTTTCAAGTACTTCAAAAGTTTTTGTGAAGATTTAAAAAATACCAAAGGAGATGGTTTTGGACCATTGTTTGTTGCTGGGATGCCTGGCACATTTTACGGTAGACTTTTTCCAAGTAACACTGTTCACTTTGTTCATTCTTGCTACGGTCTCCACTGGTTATCTCAGGTGACTAGTACAGCACTAGTGTCTAGCTAGATATTTAACAGCTGAAGTTATACTGTATTATTTTAATTTCTGAAGTTATATAATAAATTTAACACCATCACACAGGTTCCTACAGTGAATGAGAGCAATAAGGGGAACGTTTATATCGCAAAATCAAGTCCTCCGTCTGTGATTGAAGCGTATTTGAAGCAATTCAAAAAAGATTTTATCATATTTTTGAAGTGTCGTTCTGAGGAATTAATTGAAGGAGGACGAATGGTGTTAACAATCTTGTGTAGCGGAAGTTCAGATCCTACCAGCAAAGAGTCTTTCTCTTTATTTGGGCTGTTATCCATCGCACTCAGGGACATGGTTGCAAAGGTACACCGATGCATGTGGACCTACTTTCCCACTTGTTTAACGATGTTGTTTCCTTGATCTGATTGAAAACTCCTCGTTTAAATGTTCTGCACAGCGTTTTGGAGATTGACTTGACATCATTTTTTACTCACAAAAAATAAAAAAGACTTGCAGATCAGGAAGGTCATGTTTATGCTTGTGATTTCGTAAGTTGTGTTGTGCCACTGTGCCGATTTGTCTGGTTCAACACACCACATGAAGCTGTCGTATTGTGTCGCGTTATGTTGTGCCATAAACGTGCACTCACTTTACACCTTCAACCCCACCTATTTAAAATGACTAAATTACAAATTATTAACTATGTGAATTTATCCAGGGAGTGGTTGAAGAGGAGAAATTAGACTCATGGAACTTTCCACTTTATTTTCCATCCCTCGAAGAAGTGAAAGCTATAATTCAAAATGAAGGTTCGTTCTGGGTTAATCAACTAGAGACATTTCACGTGAATTGGGATGGCAGTGATTCTAGCGAAGGAGGTTCTATGACAGACACGCTTGGAAGTAGCCATCTCATTGCTAACAACATCAGAGCTGTCTCAGAATCTTTACTGACGAGCCACTTCGGGGAGGAGATAATAAATGAATTGTTTGATAGGTTCAGGGAGAAAATTGAAGAATATGCTGTCAAAGAGAAAACCGAGTACACTAACCTTGTTATCTCCGTTACCAAAGGTGGAATGATCTAATCCATCTGGGTTGTTGTGGAATATACTACTTAAGCATCCATTTGTGTCACCGTTAATGGCATGTTTTATTTTGCATGTACTTTAAGTATCTAGGATGGTCTATTTTGGGTTTTTTCATCTTTTCTTGTTTACAAGTTAAGGTTTTTCCAAGTCTAAGTCTGTCCAGTATATTGCTCAGTTTTAATAAAATTTATCAAATGTTATTGAAGTTTTATCCTTTCTCATGATTCAACCAGTTAGCGTAGTTTTAACCTAGAGACGTAGGTCATATTTGAGGCCAACTTTAAGTTTTATTAATTTCCTCTCTTCATTAGAGAGGGAAAAAAAAAAGTGCACGTGTTTGCAATCAACGATGCTACTATACTTACCTTCCAAGCTGTTTGGAGCAGCATTGTATGACGAGTGTTATATTTTCCATTCGAAAAACAAAGCAATCTCCTTAGGCCGAGCATTATGGTGCACAATCCCTTCCCTATCGCCAAGTGTAGGGAAATTTCTCAAAATCCATCTCTTACGGTCTCCCATATCCCTTTCCTACATTTAAAACTGGATCAGATCTGATCCAGGTAGTAAGAAGGAAAATGGGTTTCCGTGTAAAATTCTGTTTTACGGAAATTGAGTTTCCGAGTGATTTTCATCGGATACTTAGTTTCAATTTGAAAATTTTTTGTTTTATCCTTCTTTTTCCTTTTCCTATTATATCTATATTTTTTTCTCTTCAATTTTTTTTTTACCCATAAATAATAAACCCGTGGAAAAAATAAATTGTGCAGTTTAAAGAAGAAATGAAAGAAGGCCATAGTGAGGTTACCTTGTGACCTATATACCTTCCCTACAATTAGAGGATAAGGAAAAGATATCCCTACCATAGTGCTTGGTCTTACTATAAACTTACGAATTAGAAAATTTAAACACCATTTCTAAGGTATTTAAAAAATATTTCCTTCTCTAAATGTGACCTCAATATACGTTTCAACCTTTTGTTTTCTGTTTTTTTGCATCAGGGGCGGGGGATGTAGGAAGTTTTTTTTGAACAAAGAAACAACCATATGTTAAACATAAATATTTTTTTACATCATAATATATGTAAGGAATTAACATAGCTGGTGGGTGAAACCACCATTCCCCACAAAAATTGTACTTACGTGGGGAATTAACATAGCTGCCTTAGTTATTGCATCTGCAACTTTATTACAAGCTCTATACACAAAAGTACAATACCACACTGTTGATGGTGGTTTTTAGCTTAGCGTTAAACTCGTAAAACACTAAACCCTAGCAGACAGTGATGTCACAACATTTAAAGTAACAAGCATTTACTAGGCACATTTACTGAAACCTTTAACGTGTCTCTAAATAATTACCGGGGTATATTTTTCAAATTAGGGTTACGACAAGCCAAACCCTAAGTCACATGTGTACCAATGGAAAATCATGCTAGCCATACCGACCGCGCCAAAGCATGCCAACCATGCTAGCCGCACCTCTGTGCCAATGGAAAATCATGTCAGCCACACCGACAGCGCCAAAGCATGCCGACCATGCTAGCCGCACCTATCTGCCAATGGAAAATCATGTCAGCCACACCGACCGCGCCAAAGTATGCCAACCATGCTAGCCGCACCTCTGTGCTAATGGAAAATCATGTCAGCCACACCGACCACGCCAAAGCATGCCAACTAGAGCTGGCAAACGGGCGGGCCGGGGCTGGCCCGTTGCGGGTTACACGGGTTCGGGTTAACACGGTTCAAAACCCGCGGGTCGAAATTCTTCACGGGTGGTCATTTCTTCAACCCGTGCCCGTAACGGGTTAAACTTGCGGGTTCACGGGTTAGCCCGCCCGTTTGCCAGCTCTAAATTTGACAGAGTTTCCTCTGATTTCTGGTCTATTCCCAGCCACATTCAGACCATCTAAAGCTCCTTCCCTGCAACCACAAACCCATACTCGATTCCTTCGATTCAATAACAGTTCAACTTCAACCAACAAAACCTTAATAATTGACAAGGAAAGGGGGATTTCAATCAAGCAAATAACTGGGGGTGAGATCTATGACAAGGAAGCAAAATATGAGCTCAAGACTAAATGCAAAGGAAGATCAAAACATTAGATGATCAATTAACATTAAAATCACAATTTCATTGCAACATTAGACTAAATACAAGGCATGAACCGCATCCACACTTCAAGTATCATACAAACCCAAATCGATTTCATTCATCTCAGATCAAGTCGTCTCGAACATATTTGATTCACTCTAATACTTGTTCTTTAATTTAACCTGCTACACATATTTATTACAAAATCTGAATAATCCCATCTCTACATATTTGATTAATTAATTAAAGATCTGCAATTGACCGATCTTAATGTACTTACCCATTTAAAATTTTTAAAACAAATTTAATACGAAGTTTGAAAAATCCGTCTGAACAATCCCACAAAACCCATTCAAACTCAGGTTATTTATGCTACTCTTCCATCCAAATCCCTATGACCCTATTCCCTTCGTGAACCCACTAACAACACCAACAATCAATTATGTTGTTGTTTTGTCCACAAAAGATTATGAATCAACTTAAAAAACAGGCCTTTTCTAATATAAATAATCTCTTAAGACTAGAAGATGAATCAACATAAAATCAATCAATTGTTGATTTCTCAACAAATATAAATAAAAAATTAAATGTTCATTGTCTGTGAACCAGAGTTGGATCGTCGGAAATTGATTGGATCTAATTAATGAGTTAGAAGATTAGATCTGCTTAGTGATTGTTGATCGGTTATTTCCTTTGGATTGCATCTGCTACCTGTTAGAAAAAAAATTGCAGAAGAAGAAGAAAGAAGAAGAGAGACGAAGGGACGGGTTAAACAAAGAAAATTAGTTTTCTTTTGATTTTAACAATGGTAACACACGACCGGAGATGTGGAGATGTGGCTTGTGGGGGAAACATTTCTCCAACGGGTTTAAACCGGTCCGGTTGTTAGAGAATTTCTCCAACCCGAACCCGGCTTGTTAGAGAACCAGCCGAGCCGGGTGCGGGTTTTTCACGGGTCGAGACGGGCAAACCCGCGGGTTTTGGCTTGTTTTCCAGCTCTAATGCCAACCATGCTAGCCGCACCTCTGTGCCAATGGAAAATCATGTCAGCCACACCGACCGCGCCAAAGCATGCCAACCGTGCTAGCCGCACCTCTGTGCCAACGACAAATCATGTCGGCCACACCGACCGCTCCAAGCATGCCAACCATGCTAGCTTCACCTCTGTGCCAATGGCAAATCATGTCAGCCATACCGACCGCGCCAAGCATGCCAACCATGCTAGCCGCACCTCTATGCTAATGGAAAATCATGCCAGCCACACCAACCGCGCCAAAGCATGCCAACCATGTTAGCCGCACCTCCGTGCCAATGGAAAATCATGCCAGCCACGTCTACCGCGCCATGCCAAACGCACATCGACATGGCCCCATGTCGCGCCACCATACTAGCCTTCACTACGCGGCTATCAAAATGAAGGCGTGCAACAATCAATGGTTGCCATTCAATCCCTTGAGCAAATCCTGGCCGTCTAAGCTTACCAAACGACCTTTGCCCCCAAAACCCTAGCTTGGTCACGCACCTAGCCCAAGCTAGTTACTCCATGCGACTATGGAAAACCATTGGCCCCACATGCCAAGCCAAAACTACACCTAGCCCAAGCTAGTCACGCCATTCGCCTATGGCAAACCCTTGGCCCCACATGCCAAGCCAAAACCGTACCTAGCCCAATCTAGTCACGCCATGCGCCTATGGCAAACCCTTGGCCCCACATGCAAATCCAAAACCGCACCTAGCCCAAGCTAGTCACGCCATGCGCCTATGGCAAACCCTTGGCCCCACATGCCAATCCAAAATCACACCTTGCCCAAGATAGTCACGCCATGCGCCTATGGAAACCCCTTGGCCCCACATGCCAACCCAAAACAGCACCTAGACCAAGCTAGTCGCGCCATGCCAAACGCACTCTGGCTTGGCCCTAGCTATGCTAGTCACACCATGTCAAGCCAAACGCCCTTTCCTTGGCCCTAGTCACGCCAAGCGCCCATGGAAAACCCTTGGCCCCACATGCCAAGCCAAACCAAACCTAGCCAAGCTAGGCGTGCCATGACAAACGCACTTTGCGTTGGCCCTAGCCATGATAGTCACATCATACCAAACCAAACGCCCTTGCCTTGGCCCTAGCCATGCCATACGCCCATGGAAAACCCTTGGCCCCACATGCCAATCCAAAATCGCACCTAGCCAAAGCTAGCCACGCCCAAGGAAAACCCTTGGCCCCACATGCCAAGCCTAACCACACCCTAGCCGCGCCACCCTGTTGGCCTTCCATACGTGGACACCAAAACGAAGGCGTGAAACAATCAATGGTTTCCCTTCAATCCCAGGAGAAAATCCTAGCCATTCAAGGTTACCAGACGACATATGGTAACCTTTGGCCCGAAAACCTAAGTTTGGCCACGCCAAACCATGCCATTCCAATGGCATGCCAACCTAGACGCGCCACCACGTTGGCCCTCACTACGCGGCTACCAAAATGAATGCGTGCAACGATCAACGGTTGCCCCTCCTTTCAAGATGCAAAATCTCAACCGTCGAAGGTCACCAGGCTAACAAGTTTCCCGAGCTTGACTTTCCAAGCCACAACAACATGCTACATGTTTTCCAAAAACATTCGAGACATCAACAAAAACTGGGGGATCATCTTTGGGTATTGGTTTGGAGGTTTACAGCGTGCGGCGTATACTACGCCCGTCATAAGGAAGTGTCATAAGGGTGATGCGGTTAGTAAATACGGGAATTTATGTGTGAAACGTTCATGGGACATAAAGCACATGCGTTAACAATTTTATGGGACATCAATTCCATAATGTTAGCAGTTTCATGAAAACCATTTTCATGCGTTAACCACTTTATGGAACATCAATTCCATGCATACGGTTACCACCTCCTCCCATTTACTTCCCCACTCCTTAATGAGACCAGGGTACGTTTTTAATTCGACTTGTATAAATAGGTCTTACATATTTCCATTGAACAACAAGTTCATACGGGAGATACAACACTCAAAAATACTTACTTGCTAGCTCACCTTGTTAGCTCTCTCACTTTTCTGATAACAAGTCGTAGTAACCCAACTACTCTTCCAGAATCAACTATTCTGGTCTCACCACTTTCCTTGCTTCCCTCCCCAAAACCAACCCATTCTCCTCCACTTTGTGACCGAAGTAAGTCGGGAACGGCCATTTCTTGGTTTAGGCCGGACTTGTACAGATTTATCTCTCGAATCTAAAGTACTCCCTTGAAGTACATTGTTTAGGGTTTAAATTGTTTCTCACATGCACACCCGCAATTACCGAAATCAGCAGAAACTATTTTCACCTACAAAAAATTGGTGACCACACCGGGAGGATTTATCTATCTGTTACAATATCAACTCCAACTCCTGATTTCTTTTCCCGAACGTCAATCCCAATATGGTGGAACTCAGGTCTGGAGCGGCTACCGAGAATACCATCAAATAGCACGTCCCTGATGTTAATGTCTCTCCCAATAACGTCGTTGCATCACCTACTGACTACAGTAACTCTGAATGCACCCCCTCAAGCGTAACACCGCTAATCACCAGGGCCAGAGCCGCCGTCGCCTCTAATATATCTGCATAACCCTATAATCACGGAAACGAAAACACCTCTTCGGGCATTACGCCACCAGTCACCAGAGAGCTGCCGCTGCGGCTCCTAATGTTTCGTCTAGCATGGCACCTCCAACCACAACTAAGGTTCCAACTACCGCACTGAAGGGATGAGAGATCAGAGGGACCATAGGAAGCCGTCCTTATGTCACCATCACAGATTTGATAGAACGACTGGAAATGCTCTCCAGAGCCCAGATAGATATGGTTTCAACACAGAAGGAAGTACTCGTCTTTATCAAGACCCTGACAGAGTGGCTACCACGTGAGTCGCGTCCTCCAGAGCCATTTAAAAACGTCTCCAACAACCCCAACGCTAGCACATCGGCGGAGCATGCCTCCGAGGACGAGGAAATCCGTGCTAGAATCCCATTAGAAAGAAATCATCCGTCCAACTTCGTCACGTGAGAAGATCTGGAGCAATTTTTCTTCAACCGAATCAAGAATGATGAACTGGACATGCATCAACACCAAAACTCTTACCCATCCAAAATGCAAAGAATCCTCTTCCAAGGGGGTACTCCTCTCCTCAATTAACTATGTACGATGGTACTGTGAATTCACATGAGCATGTCTCGCGATTCTTGGAATCCCTAGGTGAACATGAATATAAGCACGTTCTTCGTCTAAGGGAGTTCTCAAAATCACTTACCGGAAGGGAGTATACATGGTACAACAACATCCCGCCGAACAGTATTCCCAACTGGAGTAGCATGGTAACCGCGTTTTACAAGAAGTACTTATTCATGTTTGAACAAGTTACTTTCTCAGATCTCGGAAGAATGTACCAGTAGGATAATGAACATCCAAATGATTTTGTCAAAAGGTTCAGGGTTCAGGCGCTCCACTGTCACGACCCAAACGTGACTGAACAACAGCTAGTGAACGCGTGCATCAATGGTATGGTTCCTATTTACCGCGTCTTGCTAGAAAACTTGCGCTTCCAAACATTCTACAAACTCCATGAAGCCGCTAGACGATCCGCAACGACAACACCAGCATTACTGGAAAGAACTAGGCCAAATGGAACCGAAGACACGCGTGAAACTCGCGAGAATAGATGCCTCACCAGCAAGAAATTTAATGGCGGCTCATCCTCTATGAACATAGTGAACAAAAGAGGAAAAAGGAAGGCCCAAACTACAGGCCACCAGCCAAAACGTAAAGCACCGGCGCAATGGTAAATCCCGCCATGGAAGACCGCCACTAAAGTTCCCCTGCATCATCATGAAACCGAAGGGAATACCTTCGATTTCCCGTTTCCCATCGAGGAGGTGATTGACCTCCTAGAAACATGGATACAAGATGATGTCATCAGACTGCCACCTCCCAGACGTCCACCAACTGTGGCTGAGATGGCGAACCCCAAGTACTGCCATTACCACAGATTCGTTCACCACCCGACCAGTAATTGCAATAGATTAAAGCATATTTTTAAAGAAATTAAATATAGAAGCGGGAGAGCTTCAACTAGGATACGAGGGAGTACATCGAGACCCACTCCCAATAAGAAACTGTGGGTTCTCTAGGGACTCCGTTCACGAGACTGTACAATCCATGATGCATCATGTATGCGAAATTATCTAACTTTCTAAATTGTAGCGCCAAGATATTTTCGTAGCTCTCAATCGTGTTGTATCCGGCAAACGACTTTTTCTCTCCCCGGAAACCACACCTGGGGCCCAAGCTTTCCCAACGGGCAGAATCAAAGGGGAGAAATGGGGACTTCTGACCACGTCCCGTTTAAGAGGTATCGAATTTGACAACACGCTCATCGACGCGGCCTCTGACCTCAACATCATTACTTTCAAGACACTAAAGGTTGCGGGATTTACAAAACAAGACGCTACCCATTCCCCGTCTGTGATTAAGAACCCTAGATGATAAGCTTTAAACGCTCATGGATATATCAACCTCGATATCAAGATGGGAGACGCTATAACGCATAGCAAATTCCACATTATCAAAGAACTGGGTCACGACATGATATTGGGGCACTTATGGGTACTCGATAACAAAGTGAAATTAGATGTGCACCCTCTACCGACGTCCACGTCCGAAATAATTTCCAACAAATCATCTCACTGTTTATCGCATCGACGAGTTATCAATGGAACCCGGATACCTGGAGAAGACCTGTTGGCGCTATCTCATGGATTTCAAACTCAAGTAAGTCTGGACGAACGACCTTCTCTACAACCAGTCATTCCTTCCCCTATTCTGTCATGGGGACTCGACGCGATCGGCACGGGGCACTGTCAAGATATGTGAATGGGGTGCTAGGCCATCGAAACCAATGAATCCAAGAATCAAACGGTTGCATGATGCCTGAACCCATTTTCAATCGGAGATATAGTGGTTAAGGTAAACTCGTTTCAAGTTGGGAAGATGACTATAAAAATGGTTATTCAAATTGATTCGCCCAATGGAAGAAAAGACGAGTCATATATGGTGGCGGACATCCTTTTATGAGGATATTGCAATCTCATCAACATAGACACACCTGAAGGCGTGATGAATCACTCGCGATGGCTCAAGGCCTCCGATCCCTAAAATGATGTACTTTTCCAGCCACTCTCCCTTTCGTATTTCATTTAACAATTCGAATGGAGTCATAACAACCTTTGAGATTGAGCTCTGGGAATCGTTGATCGACTCGGTGATTGACTCAGTAAAAAAATTTCTTCTCGATCTCGGAGACAAGCTATATTCATTATTAATTCAGGTGGTTTTGGTTAATCAGGAGTTTGTTTTTAGTGATTGGTGTGAATATTTGGGATATTTCTGATTGTAATGAGGTCGAATTCTTTGGAAGACTTATCTTTTAGATTGGATTCAAACTTTTCTGAAACTATCAAAATGGATTGCTCTAAATTTTCAGTTGGAGAAAAAGGTATGAATCCTTCACTGTATATTCCTGATGATGTTATGAATGCATGTTTAGATGAATGAAAATATAGCTTAATTGGTAAACTGGATTTAGTTAAGTTGAAAATGGATTTGGTGGAATCGAGTTTGAAGCAACAATGGAAATTATTTGGTAATTGCAAATTTATCCCAATAGGAAAGGGTTTCTTTATAATTAAACTGGATAATGAAAGTGATCAAATCAAAGTTTATTCTGGATTTTGGAGGGTGGAAACTCAAAGTTTACAATTGAGGGTTTGGGAAAAGAATTTTAATCCTGACAATCAAAAATCACCAAATGCTTTTGTGTGGGTAAATCTTCTAGGGTTGAGTATTGAGTATTGGAATGAACCAGTTATCATGTCGATTGGAAGAGCCCTTGGTCGCCCTATTAAAGTTGATGAAAATACTTTGAATAAGGATATTGGATTTTATGCTAGTGTCTTGGTGGAAATGGACTTGTCAAAGGCTATTCCAAGTAGTGTATGGTTTGAATAAAAGTATGGTGGTTTTGATCAAGCAGTAAGAGTGACAAAGGTACCTAAATTCTGTAGTCATTATAAATCTGTGGGGCATTATGTTACAAAATATCGAATTAAAAGAAGGGAAATCAATCATGAAATTATTGATCAGGTTGTGAAGCATAAGAAAACATGGCAGCCTAAGAATAAAGATATTACTCAATCTCCTGAAGTAGGATTTGATATTTGTTTTACTCCATCTGCAAGTTCAGTGCCAAACTCAGAAAATTTCATTGAAGATTCAGTTATTGATAAAATCATTTCACCATTATTGGAAGAAGGAGAAATTTCTTTTAAGGACCAAACACCTTTTACTGGAGTTATTGATTTTACAATTGAATTTCCTCCATTATCTGTGGAAAAAATTACTTAAGGCATCTAAAAGTATACCACCTCTGAATCTTGCAGTTAAGAATGCTAAGGATAATACTTCTTTTGCATCTGCAAGTAAGTTTCAAGTGTTGATGGAAGTGGTAGAAGAACAAAGTGCTGAAATGGCTGAGCAGAGTAGAAATAAAATTGTTGAATACCCTCTAACAAACTGAAAGAAGCTAAAAGTATGAAAGGTAAAACTACAGGTATATCTCTAATTACAATAAGAAAGGTTGCTGCCAAAAATTTAGTTAAGAATACAGAGGGAGAAGTCCCTTAAATTCTCATACCAAATCTGATCCATGAGAGTGATATTTTGGAACATCAGAGGCTTGAAGATAAAGAAATCCCAAGATAAGTTTAAAAAATTAGTTAAGTTATTTAATCCTTCCTTACTCTGGATAGTTGAGCCTAAAGTGAGTGTTACTAGTAGTTTTATTAGTAGATTACATTTACATGGTATGAGTAAAATGCTGATACACAATTCAAGTGAAACATCCAAGGCAAATATTTGGTTATTTTTTCATTCTTCTTTATCTCAACCTACTGTGGTTTCAACAACTAAACAAGCAATTACTGTAAAGGTTGGTGAAGTTTTAGTTACTGGCATTCATGCATCATGTCTAACAGTGGATAGAAGAGAATTATGGGAGGAGATGGAGTGGTTAAGTGAGATGGAATTGCCATGGCTAGTCATTGGTGATTTTAATGTAGTACTGAATGGTGAAGAAAAAGTTGGGGGAAGAAGTCCTTTAAGAATTTCAATGACTGAATTTAGAGATTGTTTAGAATCATGCAGATTGGTTCAAGCTCATAAACTGGTATAAAATTTTCATAGTGTAATAACAGAGTGGGCCGGAAAATAATTTTATGTGATTTGGATAAAGCTTTTTATAACATTAAGTGGCTGGATTTATATGAGGGATGGAGTTATAATGTTGGTACTAGGGGAGTGTCTAATCATAGTCTACTATTTGGTTGTACTCTAAATACTCCTAAACCTAGTAATATTCCTTTTAAGTATCAATCAGTTTGGACCTCTCATCCAGAATTTAGATGTTTAATTCAAAAATCTTGGGAGGAAGAATGTGAAGGCAATCCAGCTTTTGTATTCATGTATAAATTAAAAAATTCAAAACTTGTGTTAAAAAGTGGAATTGGGAGGTGTTTGGTGATCTGAGAGTTCAAGTTAAACAAACTGATGAATAGGTTCTTGTTGCTACATTGAATTCAAATGCTCAGCCAGAAAATAATGATTTTAGTAACTGCTAGAGGGAAACAGGGTGGCCCAAAAAAGTAATTGATGCAAGTGAAAGAATTATTAGAAATTTTCTTTGGAGTGGGCATGCTGAGGATAAGAAACTTATTATGTAATACCCCAATTTCGGCAGTGGTTGGCCGATTGGAATATAAGTAATGGTTTTTCCTTTCCTAACACTGAGGCCTGATGAGTACACTTGACTGAGTTGTGGGGAAAAACATCTCGATTAAGCGTGCTCGGCCGAGAGTAGTCACAGGATGGGTGACCTCTCGGTAAGGCTAAATCGCTGGATAACCGCAGAGTGCCGTTAAAAATCCCACATTCGCTGGATAACCGCAGTGGGTAAGTGGGAACAATATCGGTGTTAGTTGGGATACAACTAGGGGTCGTTCGCTTGTGCTCGGGTGGGGGAGTATGCTAGGGGATTATGCCAGATACTGCTCTCATAGGAGACAAGGAATGTCTACATTATACCGAGGACTTTTCAGCACATTTGTCTCCAGAGTTGGTAACTCTGCAGTTAAGTGTGCTCGGGCGGGAGTAATCCAGGGATGGGTGACCATCCGGGAAGTTTCTGCTGGATTACCGCAGCAGAAAAGTAATGGTTTTCCCTTTCCTAACACCGAGGCCTGATGAGTACACTTGACTGAGTTGTGGGGAAAAACATCTCAGTTAAGCGTGCTCGGCCGAGAGTAGTCACAGGATGGGTGACCTCTCGGGAAGCTGCTGCTGGATAACCGCAGTAGTGTCGTTAAAAATCCAACACTGCTGGATAACCGCAGTAGTGTCGTTAAAAATCCAACATTGCTGGATAACCGCAGTGGGTAAGTGGGAACAATATCGGTGTTAGTTGGGATACAACTAGGGGTCGTTCGCTTGTGCTCGGGCGGGAGTAATCCAGGGATGGGTGACCATCCGGGGAGTTTCGTTGATTACCGCAGCGATGCCCGTTGAAAACCCCCACACTCGCCGGATAACCGCAGTGGCTAAGTTGGGACAGTATCGGTGGAGGTACGGGTTATTATAAATGGTATCAGAGCCGACGACGGGTTACCTGCCGAGGGTGAGAGAGTACGCTGGACGCGATAAGTCAGGTACTGGTCTCATGAGGGGCAGGGAACGTCGGAGATATGGGCTTTTGTATATATTCTGGAGCCGAGGATGGCTCCAATTTAAGGTGGTGGTATTGTAATACCCCAATTTCGGCAGTGGTTGGCCGATTGGAATATAAGTAATGGTTTTTCCTTTCCTAACACCGAGGCCTGATGAGTACACTTGACTGAGTTATGGGGAAAAACATCTCAGTTAAGCGTGCTCGGCCGAGAGTAGTCACAGAATGGGTGACCTCTCGGGAAGCTACTGCTGGATAACCGCAGTAGTGCCATTAAAAATCCCACACTGGTGGATAACAGCAGTGGGTAAGTGGGAACACTATCGGTGTTAGTTGGGATACAACTAGGGGTCGTTCGATTGTGCTCGGGTGGTGGAGTATGCTAGGGGATTATGCCATATACTGCTCTCATAGGAGACAATGAATGTTTACATTATACCGAGGCCTTTTCAGCACATTTGGCTCCGAGTTGGTAGAAAACTCTGCGATTAAGTGTGCTCGGGCGGGAGTAATCCAGGGATGGGTGACCATCCGGGAAGTTTCTGCTGGATTACCGCAGTGATGCTCGTTAAAAACCCCACACTGCCGGATAACCGCAGTGGCTAAGTGGGGACAGTATCGGTGGAGGTACGGGTCATTATATATTACTTTAGATTGGGATAAATTTTGTGTACCTCTGAGGAAGGTGGATTGGGAATCAGAAAATTGGAAGATGTTAACCAGGCCCTTCTCATGAAACTTATTTGGAGAATTCTCACTTCTAATGAAGACTGGGCTTTATTCTTCCTAGCTAAGTATCAAGATTCTAATGGTAATTGGATCCAGTATTATAGGAAATCTTTTGTCTGGCCTGGTATTAAATGGATTCTACAAGATTTTTATGATAATATTAGATGGATTGTTGGAGATGGAAAAAATATTTCCATTTGGAAGGATACCTGGATTCTTGACAAAATCATTCTAAAGTTATTCCCTGAAAATACATACATTCAACAACATATTCATAAGAGAGTTGATAGTTTGATTCAGAACAATACATGGGTTATTCCTGAGGAAATGCTTGATTTTATAACCACTGAAGATCTTCCTATTCTTTCTTTGGGAACAGACAAGATGATTTGGACAGCAACTCAAACTGGAGAATTCACTGTCTCAAGTGCAATAAACTGCATCAGGAGAAAACAACCAAAGTTAAGATGGTACAAGAAAATTTGGCAATCTTGTATTCACCCATCTACTTCAGGTAATGTCTGGAAGATTACAAGAGAGGTTTGTAATACTGATGAGAATGTGAAAAAAAAAAAGAGGGTTTAATATTGCTTCAAGATGCTACTTGTGCAATAAAAATCAAGACTCTATGCACCATATTCTTTGGGACTGTGATTATGGTCAAATATTGTGGAAATGGATTGGAGGGATTTTTTCCTTCAAAAATCCAAAATCCCTTGAAGATATCATGGAAGTCTGCAAGATGAAAAGCTCAACCATTCAGGAAATTTGGTACTTATCAGCTTTTAACATCATGGTTTACCTTTGGTTTACAAGAAACAAAATTTTCTTTGAGAACATAACACCAAATAGCACATTTGCTCAGAAAAGAATTTTCTCAATGATTCAAGACTGTGAGCCAAGACTCAAAGGATGTATGCATAACTCTGCTTATGATTTACAGATTCTGAAATTCTTTAACATGAAGTGAAGGAAAGTCATAAGCTATTCAGCCATTGATTGCACTTTCTCTTTACCTGACCCTGACAGGACTTTACTTTGTTGTGATGGTGACTCAAGAGGCAACCCTGGAAATGCAGGCTATGGATTTATTTCCAGGAACCATGATGGGGCTTTCTTAACAGCACAAAGTGGAGGTCTTGGTGTTTCTACAAATTTTGTTGCTGAGATTATGGGAATTATAACTGCACTAGAATGGGCAGTCTCTGAACTTAAGAACAAGGTAACAATCAACTCTGATTCTACAGCAGAAATCAATGCCTTTGCAAAAAATAAAATTCCTTGGTTCATTTGGAATAGGTGGAGATATGTATGCAGTAACCTGAGTTCAATTCACTTCAACCATGTCTTTAGAGAAGTTAACTTCTCTATAGATTTCTTTGCAAAGAAGGGTGTGTTGTTAGCCAAAAATCAAATACTAAAGTTCAATGAAAGGCCTGCAACCATGTACAGGATAGAATTCCCTAACTCTACATATCACATATTCAGTTGATGGGCTTGTTATTTGGGATTATTTTGGATTGATGAACTTATCATTGTTTAGGCTCTCTTTCCTTTTAGTTTGGACTTGTTGTCCCTTTTCTGTTTTCAGTTTATTGATTCTTGTAATTTCTATTCTTTAATCAATAAATCTGTTTTTTGTTAAAAAAAAAAAAAAAAAAACAGGAAATTGCTACTCAGAATTACAATGAGCTGTTAAAATCTAAATCAAGAGTGCAATGGCTTAACTATGGGGGTGCAAATACAAAAAAATTCCATGCTTCAATTAAGTTGAGAAATACAGCTAATAATATAGCAGAGCTAGAAGATATGGATGGAAATATAATTACAGATTAACAACAAATTGCAAATCTATTGATTTCTCATTTCAGCAAAAAAATTGAATATCAACCAGTGGAGTTTGCAGATGGGATTTTTGATGTAATTCCCAAAGTTATCACACAAGAAGACAATATGTTCTTAGATTACATTCCTTCTGATGCTGAAATAAAGAATGTTGTGTTTAGTATGAATGGAGACAGCTCCCCTGGACCAGATGGGTTTTCTGGAAATTTCTATAAATATGCTTGGGAAATAATTGGGAGTGACCTGGTTAGTGCAATACAGTATTGCTGGAAGTGTAGGTTTATACCTAAAGGCATGAATTCAAATTTTCTATTTCTCTTACCAAAGATTCAAGGAGCTAGAAGAGCGGAACAGTTTAGACACATTGGCAAATTTTTGGTTCAAGATACTTACTAGAATTATCACAACTAGAATGAGTACTATTATTGGTAAAGTGGTATCTAGTCAACAAGGTGCATTCATTAAGGGGATATGTATACATGAAGAAGGTGGACTGGGAATTAGAAGGCTTGAGGTGTTAAATAAAGCTTTATTGCTGAAATTATTATGGAGAATTGAAACTGAAGATGAAGAATGGACAAGTTTCATGAAAGCAAAGTTTAATGATAAAAAAGGTGAGTGGATAACTTCTTACAAGCAATCATCCATCTGGCCTGGTTTGAAATGGGTAATGCAGGAACTAAATGAAGGGAGTAGGTGGTTAGTTGGAGATGGCAGTAATATTTCTGTGTGGAAGGATAAATGGTTATCTGAGAATATTTTAATAGAATCACATCAGATGGACCCTTTTGTTATACATGAACAAAATATGAGAGTAAAATATTTAATAGTGAATGGAGTATGGAAAATACCAAAAGAGATGGAGGGCATGGTGAATATTAATGATCTACCAAGTATTAGGGAAGTAAAAGATAGAATAATATGGGTTAATGATATAACTGGTAAATTTACAGTGGCAAATGTTGTGCAATTGATGAGAACAAAATTTCCTACAGTTCACTGGGCTAAAAAGGTGTGGAATGCAAGTGTTCATCCATATACAGCTTGTAATATGTGGAAGATTTTGATGGAGGCAATTGCAACAGAGGAGAATGTAAGGAATAAAGGATTCAACACTATATCAAAGTGTTATCTTTGTGGAGCTAGACAAGATAATCTAGACCATATACTTTGGAACTTCTCTTTCAGTGAGCAATTATGGCATTGGCTTGGAGGTATGTTTAATTTTATTCTTCCCTCCATCTTTGAAGATATTCATAACTGTGTTAAACATAAGAGTTCAATTGTGAAAGAAATTTGGTACATTAGTGCATTCACCCTGATGGTAGAAGTTTGGTTGACAAGAAATAAGAAGATATATGAAGATGAAATCCCCAATTTAAACATAAAATTCTGAAATTTACAAAATAATCACAGGTAAGAATGAAGGGTAAAATAAATAACAGCATGTATGACCTAAATGTATTGATGCAATTTGAAATAAGGGGTGTGAAAAGTCATTTTGTAAGAGTTAAAGAGATATGGTTTACATTACCTAAACAGAATCAAGTCTTGATATGTTGTGATGGTGCTGCTAAGGGCAATCCAGGGTCTGCTGGAATTGGATTTATAGGTAGAAATCATACAGGGGAATGTGTTGGTGCAGATACTGGTGGGCTGGGGATAGCTACAAACCATATTGCAGAAGTGATGGCTTTAATAATTGCAGGTGAATGGGCTGTCAGAAAACAATTCTTGGATGTCTGTTTCAGTCTGGATTCTAAGGCAGTGCTGTTATCTTTTTCTAATGATAGAATTCCATGGTTTTTTATAAATAAATGGAGAAAAGTTCTGAAAGAACTAAGAAGTATTTGTTTTAAACATACTTACAAGGAGATAAAGTCCTCTGCTGATAAGTTGGCAAAAAGAGGCACTTCTTTAAACGGGGGGGGGGGGGGTGATTTACTAAATAACTTGGGTTGTAAATATTTTCTTATTTTTCTGTTTTATTTTTGTTACTTTTAAAATTAGTCTTGGCATGTCTTGACTAATTCATCTTTAGTCCTCTTTTTGATTATAAATAAATATGATTTAGCAATAAAAAAAAAAATCCTTTAACAATTCCTCTTAGTAGTTGTATTTCCCCAAGATGAATACACCGTTTGTATTCTTCCTTGGAATTTCATTTTTCGTCAAAAAAAAAAGGTATAAATACATCTCTTTCCAAACGAGTTCTCCAGATAACATAGAAATACATCAAATTAACCCAGAAAACCACTGCAAAGCCATCATACCACAACCAGAAATACCTCATTCAATTATTCAAAAAAATTATATATATAAAGCGAAATGTTGACTGATGAAGAAGAAGGTAAAGATGAGTTTATGAAAAACATCAGGGGAACTAAGCAACTAACAAGAATAACAAAAGGGAGGAACTAGCCCTCAAAGGATGGAACACGAGTCCCCTTGGTCAAGGCTATCTTCAAGCACTTCCCCCAATAATCTCCCGAGCAAAAAAGATTCCATTCAATGGTGTTAGCAGCAACAACCTCAACATCCCATCCCGAAGCAACCACAGCAGCAATAGTGTCCGCTTCGATGACCGGTTCAGCATACGCCACCATGACCCCTCCAATATCTCCAACGAAACCTCTGGCGTCAACTCCAAAGGATACTTTAGTCCCGTCAAACGCTTCCTCGGAGGTTTTCTCATTGACCCTTCGAAGAATATTTTTTGATTCATCCGCATCAAAATCGAGAACCATAGCGCTTGCTCCAAAAGCTTCACATGCTTGATTTTCCGTTGCTCCGACCTAGAAACAGTTCGATCCGCCCTATAATTGGACCAAGGAAAGGTTTTACTGCACTGGAACTTCTCAACACGCCCAGGTTCTTCCTCATTTTCTCGTCCCTCCTCCATGTTCACCGAACCCATGAAAGTCCGAACACGCGTCTGCACTTCATGGAGATAGATGGAAGGGAGGTCCTTGATGATTTCATCAGTTTCATGGAACAGAGATTCGATTCTAGCTAATGCCTCCTCATAAGAAGAGGAGCGGTTTTCGCCAATTCTGAAGTCCTTCTCCGAAGAATTAAAGACATGGCTATCCCTGGAGGGTCCCATCATACACTACAAAGAACAAGGAAAATGGTCAAGTTACATCCTATCTATACACACACATAAGAAAGAGGATCAAATAAAAATAAGAAGGAAATGCGAGGAGATACCTATAAAGAGGAGGGACGAATACGAACTACGCGAATGTAGAGTTCAAGATCATCTTTTATGTACAGCAAGATGACGCAACCTCAAAAGGGAAAGCTTTTATAACGGCCGTGAGTTAAGGCATGATATGTGATCCTAATTAAACCTCATGCCTGGCTGTGAGAAATAATTATGGTCGGTGAGAAAGCATGGAAGAACGTGCTCGAGGCACACTAGATCGTGTTTTCCTTTCCCACCGCCAACACTAAGCTTCGAAAACAAAACCGGCAACATAACCAAAGCAGAAAGAGTAACGATTTTCCTATTTTTGTGGGCGTAACATTTTGGGTTGAAGAGAAGAACTTCCTGGTTGAGTCAAATAAGGAAAGAGGCAACCAAGACCTGGAATATAAATTACCAAGCAATCCGTGCCATGTATCATCCTCACCGCTACTGGCCATTTGTGCACATCTCACCCCACCAAACCGCGCCTTGTCATAGTCACGCCAGGACAAGCCATCAATCCATTTCCACGGCCCCACCACGCCTAGTCGTCCGTGTACATATCGTATTTCCAAGGCCACGCTATGCCAAGCCTCCTTCTCTACTATCGCAACCCTATCGATCGTCCACGCACGTTTTCCTTACCAAGACCACTCCACCTCTTGGCCCCTCGAGCCAAGCCGTCCACTGGTGTCGCCTTCCAAGACCGCGCCCCCTTTTCCTTGGAGATGTACGACCAGACCAAGCCGGTAAATTTCATCTCACCACTCTACGGTCTTCATTCCCAGTACAACTTACGCAGGGACGCCATCACAGGAAGCCAAAAATCTCTTTACCACACAAAAAGGTTAGTCGGATTCTCCTGACCATCTTTGCAATAATTTACACCTCGATTCCGCCCTTGTATGTCACCATTATATGCTTACCTCACAACAAGGCACCTGTTCCGGGCTAAACAGGAGACTTAATGTTGATGGTGGTTTTTAGCTTAAGGTTAAAATCGTAAAACACTAAACCCTAGAAGACAGTGATGTCACAACATTTAAAGTAACAAGCATTTACTAGGCATATTTACTGAAACCTTTAATGTGTCTCTATATGGGGTATCTTTTTCAAATTAGGGTTACGACAAGCCAAACCATAATTCCCACGTGTGCCAATGTCAAATCAAGCCAGCCATACCGACCGCGCCAAAGCATGCCAACCATGCTATTCGCTTCTCTGTGCCAATGAAAAATCATGCCAGCCACACCGACTGCACCAAAGCATGCCGACCATGATAGCCGCACGTTTGTGCCAATGTCAAATCATGCCAGCCACACCGACCGCACCAAAGCATGCCAACCATGCTAGCCGCACCTCTGTGCCAATGGAAAATCATTCCAGCCACACCGACCGCGCCAAAGCATGCCAACCATGCTAGCCGCACCTCTGTGCCAACGGAAAATCATGTCGGCCACACCCACCGCGCCAAGCGTGCCAACCATGCTAGCTGTGCCAATGGAAAATCATGCCAGCCACACCAACCGCGCCAAATCATGCCAACCATGCTAGTCGCACCTCCGTGCCAATGGAAAATCATGCCAGCCACACTTACCGCGCCATGCCAAATGCACTTCGCCATGGCCCCATGCCGTGCCACCATACTGGCCTTCACTACGCGGATATCAAAACGAAGGCGTACAACAATCAACGGTTTCCCTTCAATCCCAGGAGCAAATCCTGGCCGTCTAAGGTTACCAAATGACCTTTGCCCCAAAACCCTAGCTTGGTCACGCACCTAGCCTAAGCTAGTCACGCCATGCGGATATGGAAAACCCTTGTCCCCATATGCCAAGCCAAAACCGCACCTATCCCAAGCTAGTCATGCCATGCGCCTATGGTAAACCCTTGGCCCCACATGCCAAGCCAAAACCGCACCTAGCCAAAGCTAGTCACTCCATGCGCATATTGAAAACCCTTGGCCCCACATGCCAAGCCAAAACCGCACCTAGCCCAATCTAGTCACGCCATGCGCCTATGGAAACACCTTGGCCCCACATGCCAAGCCAAAACCGCACCTAGCCCAAGCTATTCGCGCCATGCCAAATGCACTCTGCCTTGGCCCTATCAATGCTAGTCACACCATTCCAAGCCAAATGCCCTTTCCTTTGCCCTAGCCACGCCATGCGTCCATGGAAAACCCTTGGCCCCACATTCCAAGCCAAACCAAACCTAGCCAATCTAGTCGTGCCATGCCAAACGCACTTTTCCTTGTCCCTATCCATGATAGTCACATCATGCCAAGACAATCGCCCTTGCCTTGGCTCTAGCCACGCCATACGCCCATGGAAAACCCTTGGCCCAATATAGAAAGCCAAAATCGCACCTAGTCAAAGTTATCCACGCCCAAGCCGAACCCTTGGCCCCACATTCCAAGCCTAACCACAACCTAGTCGCGCCACCCTATTAGCCTTCCCTACACGGCCACCAAAACGAAGGCGTGCAACAATCAACAGTTTCCCTTCAATCCCATGAGAAAATCCTATCCATTCAAGGTTACCAGACGACACATGGTAACTTTTGGAACGAAAACCTAAGTTTTTCCATGCCAAACCATTCCATGCCAACGGCATGTCAACCTAGCCATGCCACCATGTTGTCCCTCACTACGGGGCTACCAAAGCGAAGGCGTGCAACGATCAACGGTTTCCCCTCCTCTCAAGATGCAAAATCTCGACCGTCGAAGGTCACCAGGATAGCAAGTTTCCCGATCTTGACTTGCCAAGCCACAACAACATGCTACATGTTTTCCAAAAACATTCGAGACATCCACACAAACTGGGGGATCCTCTTTGGGTATTGGTTTGGCGGTTTACGGCGTGCGGCGTATACTACGCCCGTCATAAGGAAGTGTCATAAGGGTGAGGCGGTTAGTAAATACGGGAAGTTATGTATGAAACTTTCATGGGACATAAAGCACATGCGTTAACAATTTTATGGGACATCAATTCCATAACGTTAGCAGTTTCATGAAAACCAGTTTCATGCGTTAACCACTTTATGGAACATCAATTCCATGCATACGGTTACCACCTCCTCCCATTTACTTCCCAACTCCTTAATGAGACCAGGGTACGTTTTTACTCCGACTTGTATAAATAGGTCTTACCTATTTCCATTGAACAACAAGTTCATACGGGAGATACAACACTCAGAAATACTTACTTGCTAGCTCACCTTGTTAGCTCTCTCACTTTTCTGATAACAAGTCGTAGTAACCCAACTACTCTTCAAGAATCAACTATTCTGGTCTCACCACTTTCCTTACTTCCCTCCCCAAAACCAACCTATTCTCCTCCACTTTATGAACGAAGCAAGTCTGGAACAGCCATTTCTTAGTTTAGGCCGGACTTGTACAGATTGATATCTCGAATCTAAAGTTCTCCCTTGCAGTACATTTTTTTGGGTTTAAATTATTTCTCACCTGCATACCCACAATTACCGAAATCAGCAGAAACCATTTTCACCTACAAACAGATACAAATTCATATTCTTATGTGATTTGTTATTGTCCAAAGAAATCCTTCTTTTCTTATGAAAGTAAGGTCGCTCTTGTTGTTCTTTCGGGAATGACATTTTATGGGGTAGAGTTCTTAATTGAACTTGTGCTTAATTGCAAAATCTTTGTGGGGGAGTGCAGCTGTGGAATATTATAGGGTTTATCTTGTATTTTTATAAACTCCTTGATGAATTCATGTAGTTTCGGCTATATGATTGCATCTAAAAAGTTGATATGTACTTTCTTTTGGTCATGAAGTGTCTTTATGGAAATTTCATTAGGATCCCACTAGTTTTTGTACCTTTGCCAATTTTATTGACAAAAAGGAGGAGAGTTAATGTGTATTTCACACTACAAATACGTATGGTTTTCAGATCATTATGTAAGGGGGGGTGGTTTTCATGTGAGATGAAGTATTGACTAAGGAGGAGTTATACATATCACCATAGTATTGTTTTCGAAGTTGTGATACAATTAAACTTTGATGTTGTGTAATAATCCTATGACATTGTATAACAATGATTGAGAGCTTTTGTTTTCTCATTGTTATGACTCGGATCTTCAACAATGATGATGTTGCATTGAATATCTTTGGAATCATTGGAGTACTTAGAAGTGATGAAGACTTCGAGTAATATTGAAGAACCAAGGAGATCATGCATGTGGATGAGAAGCTGCAAAGTTTAATTATTTTGTATTCCATATATATTGATAGTTTTGTCACTAAAATTGACAAATGGGGAAATTATTATAGCACTGATCGGTCGAACTCACCAGCGTTGTTATCTCAAGCTTGTTTGTCAAGTTTAGTTTCCAAAACTATAAGTCTTGATTTGTAGTCTACTTATAGCTAAGTATCGGACTAGGATAGAAAGTGTAGTTGGCTCTAGACTTTATGTGTTCATCATGAAAATATAAAGAACTACTCAAGGAACTGGTGGAACTTCATCTACTAAATGGTATGTGGAGACTAGAACTTATCTATCACTCAAAAGTCTATCTACTCTATCTCCTATCTTGAGACAAAAGTCGTATTGGTATATAGACTTCGATTATACGCATTTGCTATTTCGAGACGAGTTTATCTCGCTTATCTATTTCTCGAAATATGTGTTGGTAAGCTTTCGCTTTGGCCAAATTCATTTTTACAAGTGACGAAAGTCATGTTGATTATTTTAATATCTTGAAAATCGCTTTGATGAAAAATAGTGTATGAATAACCTCTATTTAACATCCTCTAAGAATGTTTCAATGATTGAAATGAGAGTTTAGAATATATAACCTTGAATGGATATAAACATTGTATGTGAACTCATACTTGTGCAAGTCCAAAATCCTTGAACTAAAGTATGCGTACTTTACTAGTTTAGGATGTCCGGAAGCTAATTCTGCGTACCCGTACGCGTACTTCCGGATGTTCACATCCCGTGATTTTCATCTAGAGTTTCTGAACTGAAAACAAACTCAAACCGTATACTTAAGTATGTGTACCGGTATGCCTACTTGAGTGGGTTATTTTCTAAAAACGGTTTATTCGTGAACTAGACATATATAAACTAAGGAATGCATATTTGCAAACCGTGGCTATAATGTTCATGAATCGATTCGAGTGAATCAAAATCATTTTTGCTTCGATTGTGTCTTGTATACTTCTATGAGATCTAAGCAATTGAACAATTCTCTAACTAGTTCTTTTGAGTCATTTGAACTAATTATGGTGAAGATGAATAAGGTTGATATGAAAGTTCTCATTTGGCTAACCATTTGTTAACTATCGTTGAACCAACTAGGTGTACACGTTTAGGTACGGTTACCCAAACCTAAATGAATGTGCATTTCATTTGTGTATGACAAACTAAGTTTGATCTAAAGGTTGAAAGATATTAGCTTGAATCTAATCATGTTTTCATCTAACGGTGAATATTGATTGCTTTGTTACCAAGGTAACTTAGATTGCAAACCATGATTTGGAGACTATAGAAAGGATAACTCTAGCAACTGGGAAACCTAATCCCCACACCTCCTATGTGATACTAGTTGTATAAGCTAGAGTCGATTATCCTTTAACCTTAGGTTTCTTTCGAGACCATGTAGGTTAACAACTTGAAGACTTCATTGGCATTGTGAAGCCATGCCCAACTATTTTCTTTGTAGTTGCGTGATCCGATCTTGTTGTTTCTATCGTGATTGAGTGCAATCGTAAGATTGGCTTGAGATTAATTTCTCTGATAGGAAAGATAGAAAAGTAGTCACAAACATCTTCGTTTCATCGGTTGTGATTCCATAATATCTTGTTTCGCAAGTCGATTACGATTGTTTTGAGGTGATTGATATTTATAGGATGTTCTTCGGGAATATAAGTCTGGTATATCAATTGATTCTTGTTAACCTTGATTTATCAAAAGATAGAACAAAACTTGTAGATATTTATGTGGGAAACATATTTATCTATTCATGTAGACTTTTCTGTGTGATACATATTTGTTTATTAAAGTCTTCAACTTTGGGTCGTATCAACTCTTAGTTGTGGGTGAGATCAGCTAAGGGAATCAAGTGCGTAGTATCATGCTGGGATCAGAGACATAAGGAGCACAATTGTACCTTGGATCAGTATGAGATTTATTGGGGTTCAACTACAGTCCAGGCCGAAGTTAGTTTGTAGTAGGCTAGTGTCTGTAGTGGCTTAATATAGTGTGTGTTCAATCTGGAATAGGTCCCACAGTTTTTATGCATTTTCAGTTTCCTCGTTAACAAAACTTCTGGTGTGTCTGTTTTATTTCTTTTCCACATTATATTTGGTTATATATTTAAAACATCACAGGTTGTGCATTGAATCGATCAATTGGTAAATCCAACCTTTGGTTGTTGATTGAAATTGATTGATCCTTGAACATTGGTCTTTGGTACCGTTCAAGTTAATTTCTCTTGTATTCGATTAGACTCGCAGATTTCTATTTGCTTGAGTAAGTATTGAATCGAGAAATTGAGATATAACTCTTTAATATACTTTTCATTAAGATTGAATCTAAATGTCTAGTTGATTCTCTTAAAAGTATATTTGAGTTGGTCCATACATACTACTAAGAGAAATATTGGGTGAGGTTGTTGTACCCTCACTTTTTCATAATCCACCAAATCTTTTAGGTAAACATACCTTCTCCAAGAAATGAACTTTTGAGAATGAGAATTGTTGTAATTTTTCCACCAATAATTCCTCTGTATTATGTCCATGTGTTGTTGGATTGTAGTTTCAGGTAATTTAAAAATCTGCATCTGGTACATGGACATGGTGCTTAGAACAGAATTCACATGTGTAGTTCTTCCAGCTTGGTTAACAATTTTACTCTGCCAACCCTTCAACTTATTATACATGTTCTCAGTTATACCTTGACAATTCTTATGTCTGTATCTGTGCGGAAGAAGAGGTATACCCAAATATTTATCTCCTAGTCCCATAACTTTCATACCAAGAATACTAGTTATATTAGACTTATGAGCATTAGAAGTATGTTTACCAAAAAACAAAGTTTATTTCTGCATATTTATAACCTAACCTGAAGCTTGTGTGATTGTAAAATACCCGATCGCCACGTGTCAGCATATCAAGGGATGGTTTCATGATAAGATGATAATATGGAAGTACCGAATCATACTATAAAAGGTGATTTCTTCTGAATCGAGACGCGTGCTACAACGTTACATAAATAACGCGTGTGAGGATTGATCTGATCAACTAAGACGATCAAGTCTAAAATGAAGGAATGCATTTAATGAAGGGTCAGAAGAGGCGTGGACGAATCTACCGTCCCGTAAATGCTAAACCGATCAAAAATGGACATCTGACCATCGAAATTAGAGATGCCTCGTCTCTTCGTGCTCATGGGATGACACTCTATCATATTGACAAGGTCCTTATCTTGGAATTTGCTCGTACATGACATCATTGGAGAAAATCGGGGATTCTAAAAATGCCTTTGTATGTCTAAGTTCAACTACTTATCTCGTCCATTGGAAAATCACCATCTAGTGCTTACTGCGGAACATGACTGTCCCTCACTAAGCAGGGGACTTAATGTTGATGGTGTATTTTCTGCAAGGGCTAAAATCATAAAATCATGATACTGCATGTTTCTTGCCCGGCTTCAGGAATGTATTTGACAATTCATATTTTACGATCAGTGAACCATTTCACAATCTCTGACAGAGAGAACGTTCCTTTCAGAGCTATGATGAATATGTTTCTCTAAAGGCCTCTCAATCGACCACCAGCTGGTCCCTCAACCACTAAGGACCGGTCCCATGACTCCTTGGTCGGTCCTCATCTCTCCATATTTAGGTTTTATTACCTAACGCTCAGACGATCATTATTTTAATAAATGATTAAACCAGCATTTGATCATCCTTTCACCAACTGGTCAACAAAGGACTTTGGTGCATGCTCACTCGAGCACCTGGGCGCTATATGGTCGTCCATCATCCCATGTAGTCGGTCCCTCCTTCACTCACTGGCTTATTTTTTAGTAAATCATCAATTGGTCAGTAATCGATCAAAAATTAGGGTTTCGAACTGAATGCTCTGCAAATCATAATTCTGAGCAAGTTCAAACACTAATAATTTTATGTTGATCCAACAATCACCATCTTTATTAATTATGTAATATTCGGTCCAGCTACTAATATTTTAATTGGTCATTCTACCAATAATTCCTCAAATGAGTAATATTTGATCAGATGAAGAATATTGATTCAGATATCAATATTCAGTAATTCATCATACGAGCAATATTTTCTCAGACGAGGAATATTGATTCAACTATCAATATTCCATAATTCATCAAATGAGCAATATTTGCTCAGACGAGGAATATTGATTCAACTATCAATATTCAGTAATTCATCAAATGAGCATTATTTGCTCAGACGAGGAATATTGATTCAACTATCAATATTCAGTAATTCAACAATTCATCAGATTAGCAATATTTGCTCAGACTTTCATTATTCATCACGATGATCTAGTTATCAACATTCATTCGAGAACTATAAGTCCCAGCAGACTTGTTCAATCAATGAATCCTGGAGTATTCGGCAATCATGCTCGACTGAATAATACTTAGACTTATCGTCTAATCAAGTCAACAACTGACTAATCAAATACATGTATGCCTTGCAGACTCCACGTTGGTGAGACATCAATTACGTCACATGGGGATATTAATTAGGGTTTTGGTCTGGCGTCCTACGGCACGTGTGTTCATCCGCGATAATAAATGTGAGTAAGTCGTGCAAGAAGTTGAGGAAGTTAGCAAAGTAGTGGGTGGACGAGAAACCCATTCTCCGCACGAAATGAAACTGGTTAAACCACGATCTTCCACTTTCCCACTCATTCACTGAAACAACCGTCACACTTATTGGAGATCAATGTGTCCACGTTCTGGCAATATAAATAAGTTCTCTGAATTCATGATTAACAAGAACAGATATACGGGAATTACACAATAATTTTTATCTGAAAAATCTCTCTCGATTGAGCAGAATTCAAACTTATTGGAACCCAGTAGTTCATTTGCGGAAACCTACAACACATTCAGAATCCTTGATCACCATTGATCTCACACACTTCTCAGTTTCCCTCCTACAAATCAACCCTCTTTCCTCTTTGTGACGGAATTGACTCTGGAACGGCCATTTCTTGGTTTAGGACAGAGTCCTATAGATTGATATCTCAAACTCAAAGCACTCCCATGCAGTGTATCTGTTTGAGGTTAGGAAGTTTTCTCGGTTGAGGAGCCTCCGTCCGCACAGTCGTCTCTCCACTTCCTAAAAACCCAGCAAATCGTTTTTTCCCATCAACATAATCTTATTTATTTTATTTTTATATTTACTTGTTTTGTGCTTAGGAGTGAAAACAAAGACAGTATCTACTCGTTCAAGATTATCATCAAGTTCATCCATTTTTGCTGCAAAAGTTACCACATCTCCAAAGCCGAGTCAGCACGATTCGTTCCGACACAGACACTTAAAGACCGATTCAGATTACCACTATTACTTAAGACACTTTGGATACTATTTGAGACACTTTGGATACTTTTTGGATACCGCTATTACTAGTTGGGTCGTTGTTACCTTGATTGCATTAGGCAATCTAAACTTAAAACACTCCAGTTCATGTTATTTGCATGCTTAGATGAACATTGGGTTGGATTTGATTTAATCATTGCCTTGTGCTTTGACACATATTGATTTTGTTTTCAAAATCAATTTGACCCTTCTTTTTTTTGACAAAGGAAAATTTCATTAAAGAAAGTAATCAGTCATAAAGGCATGACAAATTACAGGAAAGAAAGCAAAAGAAAAATAAAAAAAGCTCATGCTAGAACATCATCCCAATTACAGATGATTGTACTTAAGGAAATGTTCTCAAAGATCTTAGTACATCTACTCCAGTTATAAATAGTGCATTTAACTGATAAAATGAATAAATCAGTTTGACCTTAAATGTTTGTTCCTCTCCATTGCGAGAGAGAAGAAGGTCCTGTGAAACTGCTCTTAGGTATGATATGATAGTTTTGATAAGCAAGAATTGATGAAGACTAATTGAATGACCTTGAAAATTTTCTGTAAGGTTTTCGATTTCCTAAATCGATGTTATCAATATAATTTGTGAGGCTTGCCTCTTTTCCGGGAAAAAAAAATTCCAACAAATTTTAAGTTTTTTTTCAACAAACTTAAAGATAGATTATAATCCAACAAATTTGAAATCAACATAAAACCTGGCATTTTTAGGGGCGGCCCCAAAAGAATTAGGGGCGACGCATAAGACAAAAATGCGTCACCCAAACGTAAAATGAAGCTATCCCTTATCTCCTGCTTTTTTTAATGGTCAAACTTGTTGGAATGAGTCACTTCTAACTAGGGTATTCTAAAAGAGGAGGAGTGTTGGAATGAGTCATGTTTACCTACTCCACCAACCTTTACCTACTCCACCAACCTTACCTACTCCACCAACCTTTACCTACTCCACTCTATTACTTAATTCTTGTAATTATAAATACCTCCCATTTTGGAGATGAAGATACAACAATTCAATCTATCTCTTCTTTGTTTCTTCAAAACTACCCTTCATAATCGGTAGTTAAGTTTACAATCGGGAGAAACTACCCATAATTGATAGTTAAGTTTACAATCGGGAGAACATCATGAAATTTTTTAGTGACCAAATTACCCAGAATCGGTAGATAATGGATTTCCAAATCTACCGATTATAAACTACTTAGAAAAAATATATCGATAATCGGTAGACAATGATATTAATTGCTTCCGACTACAATGTAGTCCCAAAATTGGATTGTGTCAAAATTCTTAAATTTTCGAATTCTCTACACAAACATAATCGTTAGTAAATGTAGTTTATTTAACTTCCGATTACAATCGGTAGTAAGTGAACTAACATAATCGGTAGTAAATGATGTTCGTTTAACTTCCCAATTACAAAGTAGTCCCAAAATTCTTAAATTTTCAAATTCCCTACACAAACATAATCGGTAGTTTCATTATGTTCTTTATATACCGATTGTGGTAGTAGTCCCAAATTCAAAAATTATTGTGGTAGTAGTCCCAAATTCAAAAATTTCAAAAACTAATGGAATTTTGAATTTCTCTATTTTCACAATCGGTAGCTAGTTTCGTGATGTTTATTATCTACCGATTGTTCAATCGGTAGTTTCATGATGTTAATTTTCTACCGATTGTGGTAGTAGTCCCAAATTCAAAATTTTTAAAAACCAATGAAATTTGGAATTTCTCTATTTTCACAATCGGTAATTTCGTGATGTTTATTATCTACCTATTATGATAGTAGCCCCAAATTTCAAATTTCTCAACTTTTACGAACAGTTGTTTCGTGATGTTCACAATCGTCACAATCTACCGATTGTGATAGTAACCTTGTAAAACAAATAAAACTTCGGGTTTCTCTACTTGTATGATGTTTATTATATACCAATTCTAATAGTAGCCCCAAATATATTTTTCTCAAAACAAAGAAAAAAAGATAAAAACGCAATCATAATCGTTTGCTAAAACCAATCCTAAACTACCAATTATATAAGGGTATTTAGTATTCTCCGAAATCCGAACCATTAGGACATCCCATAACCTTGTCTATGGGTTGGGAATAAAAAAGTCACCCCTAATTCTTATTGGGTCTCCCCTAAAAAAGCAACGATATAAAACCAATATGATTCAACAAATTTAAAGATCTACTAATATTGGTTTAGATATATGTTTTAGTACTTGACCGTCCATTGTACAATTTTGTGTTTCGGCATTATAAATCGATTCTAACCTTTTAATTGTAAGATGACAAAAGAAAGAAACGAATCAATTCTGGCAAACAAGTTTTTGGATTTCATTAGTAGCCCCCTTTGATGAAGTCATTTAGACGCTTAACCTCTTCATCCTGTTGTGCAACCACAGCTCGAACTACATCAACAATTGATATTAAGCCAACAATCTTCGCATCGATTACAGGTACATGTCTTATATGATTTTCTGCGCACACAGATCACTTAATGTCATCAGATCCATGGATTCAACCCGTTGTTCTTAAACACTTCAATAATTGGCTAACCAAGTCTTTACCTGTCATAAGTTGCATTGCTTCCAAAATATTTGTATTAGAGTTCACAGTGATCAACTTGTTCTCATCAGTCATGATTTCGCCAACTTTTGTTTGTTTAGAGTGTCTTCCTTGGACAATTATCTTCCTTAGATAATCTGCTTAGACACACCCATTCATCCAAATGTTTAAATTTTCTTATGCAAATATAAGACATGTTAATATTGTCACACAGTACAATTGCAATTACCTCGCTCCGTAATGATTCCGCCTATCAAATTTTGCTCCCCTGGCCTTAATACTACCAAGGAACCAATATTGTTCCGAGTCATCTGCAATTTACACTCAATTCAGAACTAAATACGAAAACAAACAAAATGAAACGGCTAGAGAAATAGAGAAGTCTTCCTACTAGCTGAACAGCATCATAAACGGTGTCATTAGTTCGGCAACTAAATACATATCCATCTTTCTCTTCTCCTTTGACCTTCAAGACATCAGCCACTGTGGTATTCTCTAGTCCTTTATGTTGCCAACTTGCAGTAGATGAGGCAACACACAGTCGCCGAAGAAGTCCATCCTTTAGCATTTCATTGCACGACCTTATAATGCCTTGCATTTTGATCCTGTGAAAATAAACTTCTCAATGTTGAAATCCGTCTGGAAATGCTTAGAGATTTTAAACCTGCTTAACATTATAAGAAATTAGCAACCTTAATGGTGTGTAAGATCACAGTTGTTCTTGAAATTCTTTTCTTTGTGACCAAGGAGGAAGAAAGAATGTCTCGGAAGCTCAACTTAGCCTTCCACCGAAAGTAGTAGTTCAGTTTGGCAAAATCTATTTTATTTTATTTTTGATTATTATTTTGCAAGCCAAATTAGCGAAAACTTTACACAACGAATATTATGCATTAGATTAATTCAAATTCACATATTCCAAATTTCCAAGTAGAGAATTTCAGATTTTAAATCCAAGTGAGTGTTAATAAGTTTATAACCAGATTCGGAAATCTACAGGTCCAATTATTTATGTCGAAATTTCATCTCCGATCTCGATCACAAGATTTTCATCTCGATCAATAGAAAATTACATAACTCCCAGTTAGGGTATTCTCCGATCTAAATTGCTCTTCATTCAATGTAATTTCACAAGATATCACGTTTGCAGAATCATCAAAAGAAAATTATAAAGTAACTCAATTATAAAGTAAAAAAATTAAATTTCATTCACAATCGGAAATCTACAGGTCCAATTATTTATGTCAAAATTACATCTCGATCTAAACATTGAGTATTCACGGAATGAGATTTTTATCTCGATCAACAGAAAATTATATAACTCCCTGTTAGGGTTAGGGTATTCTCCGATCTAAATTGCTAAGTTGCAGAAAAATTAATTCGAATAAATCGACAAGTAAGAAAAACCCATTTCATTCACAAGAAAGAAAAAAACAAAGAAAAACAGGGTAAAGGAAGAAGAAGATGCTCAGAATCTAGTTAAGAATGGAAACAGAGTTATCCTCATTTGTTAATCAGATTAACGAGATGTTTAATCATCATTGCAACTTCTTCTTCTTCTTTTGTTTGACTTTTCAGAAAGCAATCAAAACATATAAATCTACTGAAACTCGAAAATTGAAACGAAATCAAGAATTTGAGATTCAAAACATGTAAAAATAAATCGAAAATTAAAACGAGATCGATCGAGAATAGAGCCAGAGACGCCGTGATCAAGTATTTCGTTAGTTATTCTTCAGAGATTGGGGACTACCTTTGTTTATATAACCTCCCAGTTAGGGTTAGGGTTTTCGTTCGACGTAGTTTGTAAATCAGTGGGCGGGCGTAGTTGATTTGGGTTGGGCTTACATTAAATCCCACACGAAATAAGAAGTCCAAATTTGCAAAGAACATTATTTTAGGGACCACCTTTTTTTTTTTGGGGACCATTGATTTTAAGGCACCCTAACCTAAGTTGTTAAGGGCTGTCCTAAAAAATCATGAAATTACTAATTTGCCCTTAACAATTTAACTAACCCTATCCTAATAATTGTAATTAACTTAATCTAATATAAAAACAAAAGCATCTAACCTAGCCGCCACCTCCGATTATCACCACCGCCCACCACCACCACCACAACCAGCACCTCCGATTATTGAGTGACTAAAGTGATAGAAGAAGATGAAGATGAAGAAAAAAATTATTTTGAGATGGGTGAATATGGAGAAAAAACATCATCTGGGTGCTAAAGTATGCTTGTAACTTAGTGAATATTGCTATGAACGACCTAAAATATCTTGAAAATCAAAATTGTAACAAAAAAATTTCAACCATGTCAACAAAGTTCGGTTATATTATATGAAGAACATGTAACCGAACTTTCTGCAAATGCAGTTCGGTTAATAAATCCAAAATCACAGGCAACCGAACCAGAGCTTTAATGGAGTTTTTGTTTGTTTGGCTAGCTGATGAAAAATCAAATGTAACCGAACTACTATGCTTGAGTTTACAGAGTTTAGTTCGGTTCAGTCGACTAGACCACGTTGTAACCGAACTTTAAACAACAGAGTTCGGTAAGTTTGCAGAATTTTGTTTTTGGCGATTAAACCGAACTCAACATTTGGCTATATAGGGAAGAGTTCGGTTTTGAAATTATTTTTCCGAGTTAACCGAACTCATTTACCTATGTTCGGTTGGTTCGCAAACTTCAATGCAATCAAGTTCCCAACCGAACTGCAGGTTAAAAGTAACCTAGTGTTAGAAGTTCGGTTGGTTCGCAAACTTCAACATATTTTGCGAATCAACCGAACTGAGCTTGTATATGCATATATGCAATTAGGCAAACGTTCGGTTAAAGTAAAAACTTAACCATTTTTGCGATCCAACCGAACTGCACTTGCAAATGCATAAATGGAATTAACCCATAGTTCGGTTAAAAGTATTTTTTGCGAATGAACCGAACTCTCGGTTGGTTGAAAAAATTAATCCGTGATAACCGAACTCTTAGTTAGGCTAAGAATTGTTTTTGCGATGTAACCGAACATGTCTCTGGAGAAAAAAAAACCTCCATTAAACCTCTCTGCAACTTTTTTCCATTTTCAACTCATTTTGATACTTCTCATTTTTTCAACCAAAAACGAATGACAAGCAATGAGTTTGTGAGAATATCTTTGTTAATGATTTAAATGAAGCTACATATATAGAGGTGGTGGCGGTGGTAATCGGAGGTGGTGGTGGTAATAGATGGTTGGTGGTGGTGCTAATCGGCGGTGGTGGTAATCGGCGGTGGTGGGTTAATGTTATTTTTTTCTTAATCATTTCAATAATGATTTCACTAATCAAAACAAAAAAATAATTAAAAGGGTAGTTTAGGTATTATTTAAAATTTAGGATAAGGGCACCCCTACTCAGAATGGGACCATGGTCCCCTCAAAAAAACCATGGTCCCCAAAAATAACGTTCTTTGCAAACTAGCTCTCAAGGGGGGAATCGGGCTAATCACCGGTAAAAGCCATGGCTCTACCCTCTCCCCTCTTTCCTTTCCGATTAAACTCACCACGGCAAAAAAATTGGACAACCCCGTATTTGGCAGTTGTTAAGAAGGAAATACCTATGAAATTCCACATGACACCACGTGACTCTATTTTGTGGCAAGGGTATATTAATTAAATACCCTTAGTTTTTCAACCCTTTAAAAATGGACCCACAATTGGGGATATGGCTTTTAATTGGGGGATATGACTAAATGACAAAATAGAGATCCAAATATCCTAAGTGGGTTACCCCTTATATAATTAATTTTTTAATTCCTAATCTAACCCTCTCTAATCAAGATTAGTAAAATGTTAATGATTTGGGGGATATAATTAGTGTTTTTAAGTTTTTTTGAATTTGTGTGGGTTAGTTAAGAGTAGAAGGAGGGAAAAAGAATTTGAGTAGAATTTTTTTTTTTTTGAAATGGAAGATGATTGTGATGAGAGACTTGCAGCTGCTGAATCTTTAGCTCAATTACAACAACAATCATATCTTCAATCTTTGGTTAATGATAACAACTCACAATTGTTGTATGATGAACCAACACCTTTGAATCATGATTTTCGTGACCATGAAGTGTTTTGTGAAGAACCAACTCAAGAAAGTAAACATGTTCAGCATACAAGCAACCCCAACACACAGGTAATGCTTCAAAGAGGTCGATTTTTTTTTTTTTTTGAAACCGCCATTTTTTTTCTCTGCAAAAGCTTAGTATCGGCGTGGTCTTCAACCCAAATATGCATGCCGGTTGTTTGTACCATACCCAAATGGCGTACGTATGGGTTACACGTGCTTATAATAGAAGCGGTATTCCGATTCATCGTGGGAATTGTTCGGTTTATCAAGGAAACCGAACGGGTTATTTGGAAACCCGAATGGCTTATCATAGGAGCCTGGACTTGGTTTATTATAGAAACCAGAGTGTTATTGTGGAACCCGCATGGATCATTATGGGAGTCTGGACTTGGTTTATTGTGGAAACCAGAGTGTTATTGTGAATATCCATAGGGCTTATTATGGAAGCCCGGATCGGTTTATAAAGGAAACACTTGGCTTATTGGTGAAGCCCAAAGATCCATGGGTAAATATATTTCATGGAATAATGGTTAAATATTATTTAAGATAAATCCTGATAGGAAAAGGGATAATTATCTTAAGTAGTAATGGTTATTCATGATAATAGTTATCCAAGAAAATAGGATTATGATAAACATTAGGGCTTATCATGAATCTAGTCGGTATTTGGGGTTTATACAAATGAGGGTAGTTATTAGCATAACTGATGAAACCCTAAAGCTACATCTGTTTTTGCCTATAAATAGAGGCAAAATCCCAACACAAAAGGTACGCCATATTATTCTCTTCACAATAACTACTTGCATAGAACATCCGCTGATTTTAGCATCGGAGTGTTTTTGCAGGTACCCCCTCTTTTGATCAACCTTTGGAGAAACCATACCTACGGCTGAGGATCGATCGACTTTCCCGCATCTCGAAGATCGTTGGAGCGCTCAATTTTTGCACCAACATCTTTTGGCGCCGACTAAGGGGATCACGAGAAAAGATCGTGCTCTCCGAGTTTTTTCGAAAACTAGGGTTTCAGAATTCACTGTTCACGGAATCACTGTTCACTCTTTATGATTCATGGAACACTGTTCTCGATTCAGGAAGCGTTGTTGACGATTCAGCAAGCGCTGTTGACGTCTCGCAGAAAACACTGTGCACAATTTCAGGAAACACTGTTCACGATTTTAAAAACCGTACATTGTTCACGATCCATGAAGTACTGTTCACGGAAATCGTTCAAAAGGAAGACAAATTAAATCACAATTTTCTGGAAAGTGTAGTCACATCTGATCGCAACGTTTGTGAAAGTTGTGAGAGGATCTAACGACGAATCAGAAAGTTGCAGAGCTATATAACACTTTGAGGAAAGTTGTTGAGTTATTTATAACTCTTTTTGGAAGTTGTGGGAAGATCCAGCGTCACGGAAGGTACGACCAAAGTTGTAAAGAGAAAGTTTGAGAAAAAAGAAAACAAACAAATGGAGGCAGCAGCTACAGATCGCCTTGAGGTGAATGAAGGCGTACCAAACCAGGGACAGTTGAATCAGCAGACCAATACTCGGACCCTGAGGAGTGATGTTGCCCAAGCCAACAATGAAAGAGATGGCGGAACGACGTCTTTGACGTCCACAACATCATCTTCTCGTTCGCGTTCGGAGGGGCATGAACCTAGGGTTAACTATACGCTGATCAACAGATCTCCACCGCCAACCAAACCAGCAGGAGGGTTCGAGTACAAGGGGAAACTTCTGGACGGCATCCCGCGACCAGATCCAACTATGGGAGATATAGCAAACAGAGGATATAGCAAACAGAGGCGTGAGAGCTTGTGTTAATAACCCACATTATGGTTTGGTTAACACCGCGCTAGCTTATCAAACCGGCGAAGCACCTGATGTGCAGACCAATGTTCTACTGACGGTTCAAACCAATCTCCAGTTTGTTTCATGTGTGATTACTGATATCGTAGATCAGTCATGAAACCAAGGAAAAGTAGCAATTTGAGGAACCGGAGCGACCAGCTAACAAAAGGAAGTCAGCGGATCACCGACAAATATATAGCTACCACCAGGGGCCAAGACTCTCCAAACAACCGTATATAATTAATCTCGGGAGAGAAAAGGGAGCATCCAGTCGAAAAGGAATGTACGGCATGTCGGCTACATGGCCCTCTAATAAAGAGAGCGGCATAAGAGCTACATCCATTTATTCTTCCAAGGACGCTACGTGGTTGGGGATTGGATATTGGAGGGTTGTTTTCCACTGCGCATGAGGTGGCAAATACTTGTTAATTGGAGCTGATTACATCAAAAAATTGGAAGGAATAACGACGACAATACACATCCGCAAATTTATATGGAAGATAATATTTGTGTACAACATGTCAGCAATGATCATCTCTGATAAAGAAAAGCAATTCACCTATCAACACTGGAACGCTCGATGAGTTCTAAGCTCTGTTCAATACCTCAAAAGTACCACACCAATCCAGTCATATAGAGGTTCGTGGATTGGCAACATGGAAGTATATCAAACCACGGGTTACAAAAGGTCCAGAATGGATGTCTTCGTTAAGGATTGTCATCTCGCTTGGTAGGGATAGCTACATTACCAGGGTGATCAGCAGCGAAGGAACCATTCGAATGAGCTATTGTGGCAGAGTGATCGACATCAAAAGGATAGCTTGAGGAACTGGTTCCTGGCGCGACTTTTACTGAGATATTGGCAGTGTTGTCTCTATTGGGCAAGAGGTTAAGGTTAAGTTACTTTAAGCAAATACTTCAGATGGACATATTTCCCTCACTATGGAGTGCACTAAGAATGGGGGACATTTGTTATCGCAAAGACTAGGAGGACAACTGATAGAAGCCTCGAGAAGATTAGGAAGCGTGTGGGGAAGATACCTCATGCTACCCCATATCCGATACCTCATGATAGATAGAGGTCTAAGGATTCCTCTCAAGAGGAAATTGGTGGACAAATTGTTGTTCACCACAGCACAGCTTAATTGTGTTGTTTCTAAAATCTTGTCTCATGTGCCTGATCAAAAGAGACAATGATTTTGTACCTCTCAGGCTTTAAGAAAAGTTTTTTCTTTTCTTTTCTTAGTTCTGTCTTATTTTTGTCTATCAAACAAAAGAAAAAGTGTATTATCGACAACTTTACTCTTGATAGGGATATGAGTTGATCGTTTACGAACCTATTTTAGGTTTCGAACCCTACATTCCTTTTCCTTCTCTTAAAACTCTTTTTATCTCTAAACTACTTGTTGAGCCATTTGTGAATTCTTCTCACAAACCCATCAGTTGATGGACGCTCCAAGAATGATGTCTTGCGATGGAAAATAAGGTAATGTGATTGTTAAGTCATCAATCATGAAGGAAAAATAAAAATCTCCATTGCCTCCAACCTTAAAAAGAAAAAGAAGGAATATGAGGAAACCAAGTGTTGTTCCTTCAAATTCTCAGAAGTTTTTTGATGTTCTTGAAGTGTTGAAGGAGTTGCGCAAGGAGATTCAATAAATAAAGGCTTTTGTGTATAAGACTCATGAGATTCAGAAGGCCCTGGTTCGACAACAGCAACCAAGAAGGTTCATCGATATAAACTCCTTTCTTAATGAACCCTATATGTTCCAATGGTTGTTGACGACAAGGAGTTCGGGGACGATAATGAATTCTTCAAAGGTATTAATGTCTAGTAAATCTTCTATATTTTCTGTTTTGTTTAGAAGAATAACTAGTGTTTTGGAATAGCCATTATTGTGATTACACAGCTATATCCAATAATTTCATCTTCTTGTTTTTAGATTTATTGGTTTTAATTCTAAACTTGTTTTGGAAGATGATGGTTGCAGTATTAATCTTTATGATTTTTTATATTACAATATTTTGATGGGATATGTATGTTTACGTTTGTGAACTTGATTGCCCCATATTTTGTCAAAAGTAAATTTGTTCAGTTATTGGTATGCAAATAGTGATAGAGGAATGAATGGACTTTTGATAAAACACAAAAATTAAGCCTATATTGTCAATCTTTGATGTAAGATAGGTTAAAATCTTTTGTGATTCAAGGATAAAGTCTATTATGTCACTTTGTGATGGAAAAATAGAATAGGTCCTTGTTTTGTAATCCACAATATAGAGCTTAATTGTTCCATATTATTATGTATTACCGTGAAGGTTCCATCTTGTATCTTATGTTGAGCACGATACGACTAAGTCGATTACTTATTGGCATGGTTGGTTGTTCCATAAAGATGCATTATGTTGAGCATTAAAAACTAAATTAATCAACTTGTGTGATTATTTAGTTTGTATTCCATGAGGTCTCTCATGTTGAGTATATGGACGGTTAAGGTTGTCATTTTCTATGATAATCTTAGTCGGGGTTCCATAATCTCTTATGTTGAGCCCAAATGAACTAAATCAATCATCTTGTGTGATTATTTATTTAGCACTCCATAGATTTTTCTCATGTCGAGTGTGGACAATTGAATTGATTACCTTGTGATTAGTTTAATTGTGTAATCCGGTTAGAGTATTTATGGGTTCTCTTGTAAATAATCTAATCGGTGTATTAAGTCTCCATAAGTTTACTTGTGTTGAGCATATTTAGTCAAATTAATCTTGGTTCGCTTTGGTTAATATGATTGAATATTTTGGATTCCAAATTCATACTTGTATGAAATTTGTTGAGTCTTAAAAAATCCTTCTTTTCTCTTGAAAATAAGGTCGCTTTTTTTGTTCCCTTGGGAATGACATCTTATGGGGGAGAGTTCTTTTGAACTTGCGCTTAATTTCAAATCTTTGTGGGGAATGCAGCTGTGGAATTTTTAGGGGTTATCTTGTATCTTTATAAACTCCTTTATGAATGCATTTAGTTTTGGCTTTATGATTGCATCTAAACAAGATGATAGAACATTTACCTTTGGTCATGAAATGTCTTTTACGAAAATTTTATTAGGATCCCGTTCTTGTACCTTTGACAATTTTATTGATAAAAAGGGGGAGAATTAATTGTAGTTCATACTACAAATACATATGGTTTTCGGATCATTATGTAAGGGGGAGTGGTTTCCATGTAAGATGGAGTATTGACTAAGGGGGAGTGAAGTATCACCATAGTATTGTTGTTAAGTTGTAATGCAATCGGACTTTGACGTTGTGTAATAATACTATGACATTGTATAACAATGATTGAGAACCGATGCTTTTCTCATTGTTCTAGCTACGGATTTTAAACAACGATGATGCTAAACTTACAGCCTTTGGGATCATTGGACTACTTGGAAGTGACGAAGATTTCGAGTATTGTTGAAGATTAGGCATGTGGAATAGGGGCTACAAAGTTTATTTATATAATTTTTGTATTCCATATGTATTGATAGTTTTACCACTAAAATTGACAAAGGGGGAGATTATTAGAGCACTGCTCGGTCAAACTCGCATGCGTTGCTATCTCAAGCATGTTTGTAAATCTTAGTGATCAAAACTATAAAGTCTTGATTTCTAGTCTAATATAGCTAAGGTCTCGAACTAGGATAGAAAGTGTAGTTGAGCTCAAGAACTCCATGGAGATCATCATACAAGACGAAGGACTACCAAAGGAACCAGTGGATCTTCATCGACTAAAAGGTATGTGGAGACTTGAACTTATCTATCACTCAAAAGTCTATCTACTCTATCTCCTATCTTGAGACAAAAGTCGGTTTACTATATAGACTAAGAATATGCACATATAACATTTCGAGCTGAGTATATCTTGCTTATCTATTTCTCGAAATGGGTGTTGGTAAATCTTTCGCTTTAGCCAAGTTCATCTTTGCCTAGTGACGAAAGTCATGTTATGTTTCAATCACTTTGGAAATTTCTTTGACGAAAAATAGTTTGTGAATAACAACTATATAACGCCCTCTGAGAATGTTTCAATGATTGAAATGAGAGTTTAGACTATATAACCATTATGAGATATAAACATTGTTGTGGAAACACATATATGTATAAGTCCTTAGAACTTGAACCGAAATTTGCTAACTTTGTTGATTAAGTGGAACCGGAACGTGAGCAGCAACTCAGTCCGCAAACTGACGTACGTTCTCGAAACCGAGAATATCTGCTGAAGTTGAAGCTCAGGTGCAGTCCGCGAACTGACGGAAGTTCTCATCCCGAGAAATTCTACTGGAGTTTATTAACTTCGACCGATTAGCTTGAGTCCGCGAACTCAAGAGGTTATGTCTGAAAACGTTGTTCGTGAACTTATCTTAAATTACTAAGGAATGCTTTTGCAAACCGTGGCTTTATAGTTCATGAAATGATTCGGGTGAATCACATCGTTTTTGATTCAATTGTGTCTCTTGTAATACTTGAGATCTCATAGCAATTGAACAACTCTCTAACTAGTTCATTTGAGTCATTTGGACTAGTTATGGTGAAGAAGAATATGGTTGATATGAAAGTTATCATTTGGCTAACCATTTGGTTGACAATTATTGAACCAACCATTGTACACGTTTGGGTACGGTTACACAAACCCAAAACTTCAAGTACATGTGTGTATGGCAAGCTAATTTTTCGATCTCACGGTTGAGAGATATTATCTTTTATCTAATCAGGTTTTTATCTTACAGTGAATATTGAATGCTTTGTAACTAAGATAACATTGATTGCAAACCCTGATTTGAAAGACTATATAAGGGAGAACTCTAGCAACTGGGAAACCTAATCCCCACACATTCTGTGTGATACTAGTTTGCTAAAGCTAAAGTCGATTCTCCTTTAACCTTTGGTTTTATTCTTCTAAAACCAGGTTAACGACTTAAAGAATTCATTGGGATTATGAAGCCAGACCGATACTACATTTCTTGTAGTTGTGTGATCAGATCTTGATATTTCTATCGTACAAGTACAATTTTAATAATTGGCTTGATATTTCTATCTCTGATAGGCAAGATAAAAGTAGTCACAAACATATTCGTCTCATTGTTTGTGATTCCTCAATAATCTTCTTCGCCGCGTCGATTAAGTTTATTGTGAGGTGATTGATGAAACTGAGCTGTTCTTCGGGAATATAAGTCTGGTTTTATCGATTGGTTTATGTTCACCTTGATTTATCAAAAGGCGGAACAAAAATCGTAGGTTTATTCGTGGGAGACGAATTTATCTATTACCTGTAGACTTTTCAGTGTGAGACCGATTTGTTTATTAAAATCTTCGACTTTGGGTCTTAGCAACTCTTGGTTGTGGGTGAGATCATCTAAGGGAATCAAGTGCGTAGTATCCTGCTGGGATCAGAGGCGTAGGAGCATAACTGTACCTTGGATCAGTGTTAGATTGGTTGGGGTTCAACTACAGTCCATACCGAAGTTAATTTGGAATAGGCTAGTGTCTGTAGCGGCTTAATACAATATATATTTAATCTGGACTAAGTCCCAGGGGTTTTCTGCATTTGCGGTTTCCTCGATAACAAAATTTCCGGTGTCTGTGTTATTTATTTTCCGCATTATATTTTTATATAATTGAAATAATACAGGTTGTGCGTTATTCAATCAATTAGAATATCCGACCATTTTGGTTGTTGATTTAAATTGAGTGACACTTGGATATTGGTCTTTGGTACCATCCAAGTTATCTCTCTTTGATTAGACTCGCGAATCATATTTGCTTGAGTAAATCAAATCGAGAGATTGAGATAATAAATCTTTGAGTATTATCTAGTGATTGAGTCGAACTGTCTAGTTGATTCTCTAGAAAACAACTCGGAGTTTTCTATACAGATTGCTAATCAAAATATTGGGTGGTGTTGTTAGAGCCCCGTTTTTTTATCTGGTACGTGATACCTTGATAGATATTTGATTCATAACATGTGTTCTAGCGAGGAAAGAGGTAACGATGGAGCTGATTTCAGACCTGCAGATATCCTATTTTACAACTGGGATAATGGCCAACATATATGTTCTGATGTTACTGGCTTTTTACATTTTATATGTGGCGGCATTCACACCTACCAACCTGGCCATGCTATTTCTTCTTATGTCTCCCATAACTGCACCAAATACTTTTATAACTGTAGGGATGTGGTTTATGGTTTCTGATCTTTAGCCTTCTCCACCCTTGGAGATCTTAGAGGAGATATGGTAGCTTTTATGAAGAGACTAAGAAATTGCACTGTACAAAGTAAAAATAGGCAATTACTTATTTCACCGAATTAGGTTGTCATTCATAAAGATGTTGGAGCCCAGCTTGTAACTAGGCATCCAACCAATTTATTATAATTTACAATATATATTTATAACAAAAAAAATTAGTGGTTAACTCTGATTTTCAATAAAATACTAGACAAGTCAACAAGGGAAACATTAAAATCCACAAAATCTAGAATACAAAACAAAGCTTGGCTAAGTTGTGGCGGTCAAGATTTGCTCTCTACGACCTCAGTTGTTCATGTAAAATGCAAAATTACACCCAGTTACACGCTGCGCTCGTGTAACTTTTAGTTCTCTTAGTGATGAACAGATCTAGATGCTCCATTCTTTGGATATACGAGTCTCCGTGAAAAAATCAACTTTTATCTGCAAAAATCAATCGTTCTACCTTTTAAACAAAACTCAATCCCTCTTGAAAATTACGGTTGTGATGATAATGGTGATGAAGCAGTCAAAACCAAATAGCCATAAGTGTTCCCTACGCTCAAACACTTTTGCAAAAGAAAAGATTACAATGTTATGGCAATTTGAAAAAAAAAATACAGGCTTACCTAAAGCTAAAAGAATCAACGATGGCATCGAGTTCAGCTGGTGGGGGAGGTCTATGACCGATCGGTCAAGCATCCTAGTAATGAAGCATCATGGTGGCGCACTATTTACAACTTTGCCCTGTCCATAAATGCATGGTTCATTCAGAGTTGTAGACTAAACAAAGGCATGCACCAAATAGGATTTGGAATGGCCAAATATGCGCGATTATGGGATAACTTGTATGCATGAGGCATGCATGGATACAAGCAATACTTGAATAAGCACACTTGCATAATTTGGGAAATCATAATTTGGGCATTTTGATTGGTGTACACATCATTGGCGCGGCAAGTCCAGAAGCATGCGCTAGGCACATGGCCTTGACGTTTAGGAGTTAGTTAAATGATGTAGCGTTAGATTTATGATTTTTTAAAAGGCTAGGAACTTCCTCTGTGTCTTTAGGAAAAGGGAAAAGTCAGTTAGAACGGTTGACCAACTGGCTTGCATAAACTGAAGTTGTAACTGCTAGACGGTTATTTTGCATATAGCTTTTGTAAGGGATATATATACATGATCATTTAAAGGTTTAGGTGTCTGGTACAAGAAGATTTTATGTATCCCTAAATGTCTAATAATAATAAGGCTTCGGCCAAGATTAAGGCTAAATTTTGTTTGTACTGTTTTATGCATCAAGTAGAGTGTGTATAATGATTTTGAAAGTTTGAATGAGTGTGAGCATAAGCTCTATTTAATATGTGCTTAATAGAGATTTAGTCAAAAAAAAGTGGAATTGACTAAATGCGAATAGGCTGAGACCGTGTTATGGAGCATAATACCGTTGTAAAAGCAAGTTGTTGCATTTGCATAGTTTGACCTTGGGACACTGGGTCATCTTTAAATTGGAAATATAAACATGTTGAAAAGTAAGAACTTAATATTTATGCTCCACTTAACAAACCTAGGAGTCGTGAGCCATAATGAGATTGTATAGATCCTCAATTATTGTCGCTCAAGAACTAGCTAATTAAACATGTCTTTAAACCAAACAAGAGAAGTTCTGCTTGACCTCTCAAGTAACTGTATGACTGTCTGCATTTTTTATTAGTGTGTGCTTGTAATATTTCTGGGATTAGTAAATAAACCTTATTACATACATGAAACTGGATAAACTGGACACTGACCATGTATCCATCAACTTAGATACAACCAGCTTGCTAGAAAAATTAATCTGCACGAATATTTGAGGCAATTAAACTCCAAAATGAAATACATATCAATTTACCTTCCTTTATTATAAGGGTTACAAACACACACACACAGACAATGATAATAATAGTCTCGATAAACCACACAAAAGGTGCATGTAAAGCTGTAACAGGTTATTTTGCAAAAGCTCATGCTAAATCACACTATTTTGGGGAGATGAAAAAAGCGGAAAGGAAGCAGATTGTTATTTCCAGAGGGGGTGATCAAGTTCCTAATTTTTATCAGAAGAATATTAAGAAAGAAATTGCGTTTATTCCACCTAAAGATGGATATGCTGTTTTTCCTAAGTTTGTGAGTGGGGATGAGTTAGGTACTGTAGCCGAAGCAGAAAGACTTGGCAAAAGAAAAATAATAATTTTCCAGATACCAATATTTTGGATCTTGGTGATGATAGTAATGGAAAGATGGAGAACACACAAAATTCTCACATGGTCACATCAAGGGGTATCCAAAATTGCAGCACAAAGGGGATTAAGCTAATACTAGAAAACTTTTTTATACTTTTTTATATTGGTGATTCTATTTATAAAATGAAGATACTATCTTGGAATGTGCAGGGTATTGCTAAAGATCAATTTCAAAATTTGATTAAAACTCAAAGTCCTGATTTTTTTCTCTCTGTGAAACAAGAATATATGAGGATATAATAGTTTGATAGCTCAATTTTTTCATTACCCAAATTATGTTTGCATTGATAGAGTTAGGTATGCAGGTGGTCTCATTTTCATGTAGAAAGATGGCATCGATGTTGAGGTTATTGGTTAGTGAGAATAATATTATTCGTATTGTGGCTCAAATATGTCCTAGTAAGTCAAAAGCTATAATTTCCTTTATGTATGGTTCCACTTACCCTGAACCAAAGAAAACTCAATGAAATTTTCTCTCTGAATTTAGTATAGATGTCCAGCATCCTTGGATTGTTATAGGATACTTAAATTTTCATCTTGATAGGGATAACAATAGTTCTTATTTATGGGTTAAAAATGTAGTAAATGAGGCTGGTTTAATGGATTGGTTATGAGGGTAGGAGTTATACTTGGACTAGTAATTATTAGGGCACAAGTACTAAGAAAGCTAGATTAGATATGACTCTTAGTAATAATGATTGGTATTTAAATTTTCATACTGCTAAATTTATGCACTTGAATTTTATTGCTTCAGATCATTGTCATGTGTTGCTTATTACTGATCCCATTCCAAAAAAATTATGGAGACATTTTAAATTCTTTAGAACTTGGATTAGTCATAGTAATTTTAAGAATAATCTTGAATCTTCTTGGAATATTGATATTCATGGTATCCCTTCTCATATATATTCTAAATCAAAAATATCATAGTGCTAGGATAGCTTTATCTCAATGGAATAGAATGGAATTTGGTGACATTCAAAAAAATATCAATAGGCTTCCAAATTTTTTGGAGATAGCTCAAAATGATACTATGTCTAGTGATCAACATGCCAAAGTTAAGTCTATCACTAATGACTTGGAGAACTGGTATAAAATTCAATCTGAAATCTATAAGGAAAAGTCTAGGGATAAATCTGTTTTTGACATGGATAACAATTCTAGATATTTTCATGCTATAGTTAATAAAAGATTGCATACTAACTCCATGCATGCTCTCTGTGATAATAACGGTAACTGGTATAAGGATAAAGATGATATTAGTAATATCTTAACTAATCATTGTAGCTCTGTTGATTGTACTTCAAATACTATTTTGAATGATCATGATTTTAATATTATTCTTAGGATTGTCTCTGCTTATGAGAATGAAAATCTTTATGCCATTCCTAGTGAACATGAAAATGAATGTGTAGTTAAAAATATTCCTTCTTGAGTTGCTCCTGGTCCAGATGGTTTCTATCAAACACAAGGGCAGTTGGTAGGTAAGCATATAATTGATGTGGTTCAAAGATTTTTTCAAACTAGTCACATGCCTAGATGCATGTCTCAATAGAACCTATATCTCTCTTATTCCTAAATGCAAAAGTTTTAAGTTGCCTTCTAATTTTAGACCAATTGGCCTTTGTACTGCTTCTTAAAAAAAAAATCAATTTTTTTGGCTAATAGGATTAAACCACTTCTCAAGAAGTTGATATCTCCCTATCAAGATGTTTTTGCTCATGAAATGATTCATTCAATGAAGCATAAGGAAGGTGAAAGTGGCACTATGGCCATAAAACTGGACTTGTCAAAAGCCTTTGACATGTTAGAATGGAATTTTCTCAAGAAAGTTCTTGAGAATTCTGGTTTTTGTTCTGAATTTTGCAATTTAATCATGTAATGTGTTTCTACTACTAGTATTAATAATCTTCTTAATGGATCTCCATGTAATCAGTTTGAACCATCTAGAGGAATTAGACAAGGTGATCCTATATCCCCTTATCTATTCATATTAGCAATGGAATATCTTTCTAGATCTTTGCTTGCTCCTTAGATGAACAAATATATTAATGTGGGTGTTAAAGTCTCCAGGAAAGCTCCTCCTATTTCTCATTTACTTTTTGCAAATGATATTCTTATTTTTGGACAGGCTGATATGAAACATGTTGAGAATTTCTTACAGATCATTCAGAATTTTGGTAGAATCTCAAGTCAAATGCTCAATTTTGATAAATGTTGTGTTTGTTTTAGTAAGAATCTTAGTCCTAGTTCCTGTAATGATCTTGCTATTGATCTCAATATGAATCTTATAACTGATGCTGAGAAGTATCTTGGTGCTCCTCTTTTACTTGGGAATTCTAAGGTAAAATCTTTTGACCTTATAGTCCAATCTTTTAAGGCAAGAGTAAGAAATTATGTGGGTGTTTGTAGGTGAAAATGGTTTCTGCTGATTTCGGTAATTTCGGGTGTACGGGTGAGAAACAATTTAAACCCTAAACAATGTACTGCAAGGGAGTACTTTAGATTTGAGAGATCAATCTGTACAAATCTAGCCTAAACCAAGAAATGGTCGTTCGTACTTGCTTCGATCACAAAGTGGAGGAGAATGGGTTTGTTTTAGGGAGGGAAGCAAGGAAAGTGATGAGACCATAATAGTTAATTCTGGAAGAGTAGTTATGTTGCTACGACTTATATCAGAAAAGTAGGAAGGCTAATAAATGGTAAGCTAGCAAGTCTTTTCTGAGTGTTATATATTCTCGAATGAACTTGTTGTTCTGTTGAAATAGGTAAGACCTATTCATACAAGTCGAAGTGAAATGTACCTTGGTCTTATTAAGGAATAGAAAAATGGGTAAGTAAATGGGAGGATGTGGTAACCGTATGCATGGTATTGATGTTCCATAAAATCGTTAACATATGGAATTGATGTTCAATAAAACTATTAACGTATGAAATTGATGTCCCATGAACGTTTCACCTTTAACTCCCTGTATTTACTAACCGCCTCACCCTTATGACACTTCCTTATGATGGGCGTAGTGTACGCCACACGCTGTAAACCGCCAAACCAATACCCAAAAAGGATCCCCCAGTTTGTGATATGTGTTGATGTCTCGAATGTTTTTTTGGAAAACATGTAGCATATGGTTGTTTCCTGGAAAGTCGAGCTTGGGAGACTTGGTAGCTTGGTGACCTTCGACGGTCGATATTTTGCATCTTAATAGGAAAGGTATCCGTTGATCGTTGCATGCTTTCGTTCGTTGGTGGGCGCATAAGGAAGGACAGCGTGGTGACGCGGCTAAGTTAGCATGCTATGGTGGCGCAGCTAGGTTGGCACATTATTGGAGTGGCATGTCTTGGCGCGATTTGGTGTGACCAAACTAGGGTTTTTGGTCAAAGGTTACCATGTATGGTATGGTAACCTTGGATGGCTAGGATTTTCTCCTGGGATTGAAGGGCAACCGTTGATTGTTGCACGCCTTTGCTTGGTTATCCATGTAGTTAAGGCCAGTATGGTAGCGTGGTTATATTGGCATGCCGTTGGCATAACATGGTTTGGCGTGGCCAAACTTATGATTTCGGGCCAAAGGTTACCATGCGTTGTCTGGTAACCTTGGATGGCTAGGATTTGCTCCTAGGATTGAAGGAAAACTATTGATTGTTGCACGCCTTCGCTTGGGTAGCCGTGTAGGGAAGGCCAGCATGGTGGCGCGGCTATGTTGGTTAGGCCCAAGGCAGGGTGTGGTTTGGCTTGGCATGGCGGGGACAAGGGTTTTCCATGGGCACATGGTGCGGATAGCTTGTCTAGGGCCAATGCAAGGCGCGTTTGGATTGGCATGGCGGGGCTAATGGGTTGCCATGGGCGCATGGTGCGGCTGGCTTGGATAGGTGCGGTTTGGCTTGGCATGTGGGGCCAATGGTTTTCCATGGGCGCATGGCGTGGCTAGCTTGGATAGCTAGGTACAGTTTGTCTTGGCATGTGGGGCCAAGGGTTTGTTATGGGCGCATGGTGTGGCTAGCTTGACTAGGTGCGGTTTGGCTTGGCATGTGGGTCCAAGTGTTTGCCATGGGTGCATGGTGTGGCTAGCTTGGCTAGGTGCGGTTTGGCTTGGCATGTGGGGCCAAGGGTTTTCCATGGGCGCATGGTATGGATAGCTTAGCTAGGTGCGGTTTGGCTTGGCATGTGGGGCCAAGGGTTTGCCATGGGCGCATGGTGTGGCTAGCTTGGCTAGGTGCGGTTTGGCTTGGCATGTGGGGCCAAGGTTTGGCGTGACCAAGCTAGGGTTTTGGGCCAAAGGTCGTTTGGTAACCTCGGACGGCTAGTATTTGCTCTTGGGATTGAAGGGCGACCATTGATTATCGCACACCTTCGTTGTATGATCATAATATCGCAACAACAACATTTCTGCAAAGCTTTCATCTACAACGTTGCAAAGATGTCGCTAATCTTGCGAAAGTTAGAAAGTATTTGAATATTAACATCAAAAGCTTGCGAGAATATCGCAAGTCATATCCTAAAATAAAGGACAGATTAGCTGTCATCCACTATGTAATTACCTATATAAAGAGCCGAACAGGCGTAAGAGGAGAGAGAGAGATCTTTTTCGAGTGTTGAGCAAGTCATTAGGAGAGAAAAAGTCCAAAGCGATTGTTAATTTCTTAGTTTGATTTCTTTCCTTTCTTGTAAAATTGGTGAGATTAATCAATAAAAATTGTGATTATTCATCTTTAAATGATTTGATTGTATGAATTTTTGTGAGGGGTGTAGTGTGAGATTTCCTGCTACTACATATTGGCGCCAGAAACAAGGACTTCCTTGTTTTTAGGGTGAAGATTAGTATTGTGATTTGAAAGAATTTGGAGTAGTTGGTGAAAAGTTTCATATAATTTTCAACAATTCATTGATATTGAAGAGATGGCTAGAAGAAGAAATGCTCCAAGACAACCAACAACTGTTAGAAGGAGTAAGAGACTTGCTGGAGGAAGAAGGAATGAAGTTGGGGAATCTTCAAGAATGAACGCAAGAAACAATGGAGAAAATCAAGTTCAACAGCAAATTCAGCGAACACCAACGCAAAATAGAGTTATAGATTATGATAGAGTGAGTGTACACACATGGCAGTCAGATTCAGCAGGTGAAGCGAAAGCGAAGCAACAATTAAGAAACGATAGGCGAATAGAGGAAGATCAGGAAGCAGTGGGAGGAATAATTCATGTAAATGGAGAAGTTGAAGCATTAGAGACGTTGAGACAAAGAATACATGAAGAAAGAAGACTAGAAGCAAAAGAGCATGCAAATCTGACAAGGCAAAATCATGAGTTGAGGATGGAAAATATGAGATTACAAAATAGAAGGTCAAGGAGTACAACAAGGTCAAGTTAAAGATCAACTAGAGGAGAAAGAATACGAAATACACCTATGGAAAGTGCTAATGAGGATATTCCAGATGAATTACAAAATCTAGATGGAGAACATAGCGAGAGGAGGGAAATAATTGAAGATCGTTACATTCCACAAGGTGAAATTCTCCAAGACGGACAAAATAATAGGAATCAAGGGAACGAACGGCATCACAAACGAAATAACCAAGATGGCGAAGAAAATCAGGAAGAAGGAAGGAGAATATTACGTGGGAGAGAAATTCAAAGAAATTAACAAGTAATTAAAGAAGAAATCGAGAGACACTATGCTGAAGAAGCACGTTTATCTTGCGAGAGAGAAAGATTGAGAGCACAAATAGAGGAAAGAGTGTTCCAAGAAGCAATACGCCAGAACAATCATGACAATTGAGAAAGAAGACGTGAGCAGAACCGTAATAATGGTAATATTAATGAAGATTATGATAGAATACAAAGAAGAGATGAAGAGTTGCGAAGAGAAGAAATGAGGAATGGATAGAATCGCAGAGGAGAAAATGAAAGACATAATCATATGCGAATTCAAGAGAGAGGTGAAGGAGAAAATTGCAGGATAAGACAAGATGAAGATAATGAAGAAACACAAAATCTCACAAGACAAGACAAGCATACACGCAGAAGGAAGGAAGCAGAGCTTAAAAGACCAATGAACCAAAATCCAGGTGTAAATGAACAAATCTTAAGAGAAATGGCAGAAATGAGAGGAATGCTAAATAACAGAAGAGAAGGAGGCAGAAGGCAATTAGATGATGCCATTGAAGAAGCTGCGAAAACCCCATTCACACAAGAAGTACAATTAGGAGGAATACCCCCAAAGTGCAATCTACCTGCATTAACTAGCATTTTTGACGGAACAACATGTGCAATTCAACACATCAAGGCGTATGTAAGGTGTATGCTACAGTGGGAAAATCATGATGATGTATTGTGCAAGTATTTCGCATCTAGTTTAACAGGGGAGGCACTGAAATGGTTCGAGGGTTTGCCCAAAAACACGATAACGTCTTTCAACCACTTGCAAACTACGTTTTTAGGGGCATATATAAGTAACAATTCTTCACGACCAGGGATTGAAGATGTATTTGGCTTAAAGAAGAGAATTGAAGAAAGTTTGAAGCATCTAACCATAAGATGGAAAACAATGTGTAGCGAGATGACAGGCCGAGTGGATGAGAGATATCTTATTTTATCATTTATCAATGCAATGTTCGCAACCAATCTGCTGTATATTCAAATTTTTAGAATCAAGAATACAATCACAATAACTGAATTACGGGAGCTGCAGGAGGATTACATTTCCCTTGAAGAAAAACAGAATGAAATGGAATCGTATCCCATTGCGAATACAAGCTCAGCAGCAGCGAATGCAAGTTTGCTACCAAAATTGATAACACATTTGCGAGCACTTCGCAGGCCCAACAAGAAAAGGGTATGGAGAATAATCAGCAGAAAAAAGTAGCTATGGGAAGTCGAGACCAAGAAGAATTTGAGAGAGAAAGAAACTTTTGTATCCGAGGTGGGAACAACAAAATCCAAAGACTTGATCAGCCACATGAAAATTATGGAGGACAAAGATAATTTTTTTATAAAGGATCAGGAAGTCAAAAAATGATATGGGAAGAGATCAAGATGCCACCTTTGAATACTAGTGTGAATTTTTTTTGGGAAGCTGTCATCTTAATGGAGAACATACCAACACCCTAGAACATGGGAAAAGAACCACTTCCAAGTCAAAGAAGTCAAGAATTTTGCTCTTACCATCATTTCATGGACATTCCACAAATGACTGCAGGAACATAAAGAGAATCATTCTCATAATGATAGACCAGGGAAAATTAAATGATTTCCTAATAGGGCACCCTCAGTCTCAACTCTTACCACCACCACCAGAAATTCGCAGAGTTAATGCAACAAAAGGAGGAGAAACATTTGTCATAGAAGTTGGAGCAAAGGAAAAGAATTTGTTTTGTAATTCTATTGGCCATTCGTACAAAATAATCGAATATTTCCATGACAATGTCCTAAGAAGAGTTTTCGCGAGAGATTTTGATAGGAGAGGAATAATAAATATTGCGAAAGCTTCGCCATTAGAAGAATGGAAAAAGAAGACATTTTATTTCACTACACAAGAAGTACCTGAGCCTGGAGAAATGCGTGACAATCCATTGGTGGTGAGACTAGTGATAAACCCAAAACAAAGAGAATATGATGAAGAAGATGAGGATGATAAGGCCGAAGATTCATGGGCAATCAATAGAGTTTTAATTGATACTGGGAGTTCTGTAGATATCTTGCTCTATCATACTTACAAGACAATGAGAGGCAGAGATGAGGATTTAATACCTTCAACCTATAAAATATATAATTTTAATGGCACTGCCAATAAACCCAGATGGGAAATCACCATGCGAATTTCACTAAAGGGGATATCTTCTAAAATTCTATTTTGTGTTGTCGACGTTGAATCTCCATATAATGCCTTAATTGGCCGACCTTGGCTACATGGGATTCTAGGAGTGGCATCAACTTTCCACCAATGCATCAAATTTCCTCATCCCAGTGGTATTGGAGTCATAAAAGGATATTGGGTAGAGGGTAAGAAATGTTATGAGATTGATATGGAGTCTTGCAAGGAAAGAGCTGCCAAGAAGGAGAATTGGAAATATAACATTAAGCAAAGACAAAGACGTGAGAGGTTTATGGTTGACACAATAAAGCAAAGAGAAGAAGGAATATTGTGAAGGCAGAACTTGCTGAAAACAACAAGCGGAGAAAATCTCACAGAAGGTGAGAAGTAGCTAACAACCTCGCAGAGGCAAAGAACAGTAAAGGTAAAAAACTTAAGCTGTGAAATGAAAGAAATATTGAGTAAAAAGAAAAATACGTATGATTGATTTGTTGTAAAATTTTTCAAAAATGTATTTTACTTAATGATAAAAATGAGATTGAGAAATTACAATAGAGCTGAAATGCAAAAGAATAATCCTTAGAATGGGACGAACCTTTATGACGTAAACCCTAGTTCGCGAATAAAATTTCACAAGAGGCAAATGTAAGACCTAAAGTACGTTATAGAAGGGGTTATTTGTTACATGACTTAGCGATAAGGTTACACCGCTGCTGGAACCTGAGTCATGGAGATTTGGGGTTAATGAAAACCCATCCAGGAGTGATACCTTGGATTTTCAACCTAGACTTATGATTTAGGTTGGATGACTGAGGGTCTCTTCTAAGGGGTGCAGAGTATGACCAAGGCACCGAGGTACACTGTTGTGCCAAGAGTGCCCGGTGCGTATGAAACTACCCTGGCCATTTTTGGCAAGTCTTGGCTATGATGCACTCGGCCCGAAGAAAACCTCACTTAGGGTGTAGTCTCGTAACCATAAGCCATATAGGAAAAATGGATAAGAGGCTACGAACACAACTGGTTGTTGTTAAGACTGGATGGGAGGATCTAGTCTTGTATGGAAAAAGTACGTCTCCTTGAAAGGGCAACCAGGGGGAAGATAAGGGAGGCACCCTCCATTAGGGAGTTGATAAGTGTCTTAAGACGCAAATGTCATGAGGCTATATCTTTGCAAGAATATTTAGACTTGTCATATTTGTGCAATAGTCCTGAAGAGGAAATAATACAAAAGAGAAGATAAGACGAGATCAATGGGTCATTAAATGCAAGTGTAAAGACGTCATGCGATTTCGTCGCAAGACGACAATGTCATGGGGCTTTAATTTCATAAGAAAATTTAGGGCATGTCATGTTGTCGCAGCAAAAATACAAAAGAACAAAAAGATAAGGCAAGATCAATGGGTTTCTACATGAAAGTATAGAAGCATCCTGCGATTTTGTCGCAAAGAGAAAAGATGGAAAAATAAGACCTTTACTTAGGAAGGCAAAATAAGACCACATCAGAATCCAAAAAAGAATTAATGCGATTTTAAAATGTGTAATTGCGAGATGATGAAGAGATCATTGTGATATTGTCGCAATTGTCTTAATAAACAAAGGTAACTTGATTAACCTCTCATCTGTATACAAATAACAGAGGCAAGTATGGGAATGCATAGAATGGGGAAATGTTATTTGTCTTCACATGATAGATTTACGCATAAAATAAAAAGTTAATTATATTGCAAAAGAGAAAAATTTTCTAACACATGCAGGATGAAACAAAAGAAATAGAGCTTATATTGAAGATTGGAGAAATTGGCAATGATAGATTACAAGAATAGAAGATCAAAGAACGAATGTACAAGTTTTACAAAAAATCAAACAAAAAAGCAAATTCTGTTTCTTGCTTGATTCTTCATTGTCTCCATCAGATTCTTCACTAGAGCTTTTTTCCTCATCTTCATCAGACTCTTCCTCCCCATCTTCTTCAGATTCTTCTTTTTCATCAGCTTCACTATCAGAGATGACCAGGTTAGGAACATTCTCTAGAACTTTGTCTAGGAGACAAGGATATTTAGAGTGAGGAATCTGGTTATCATCGCAGATTTCCTTGATGGTGTCATTACAGAAAGAAATTGCGTCATTCCCAAAATTTGAAATAGTAATCTTCATTTGAGACTTCAACCTTGAACATTTATCACTACGAGAAGATAAATCTTTTGCGATCTTCGCTTTCTCATTCTAAAGCTCTTCAATTCTTTTGCGATATCTCTATTCATCTTCTGCGAAAATATAAAAATAAGTTAACAACCTGATAGTAGTTTATGAAAAAGAAAATAACTAAATGAAGAAAAACAGTTAACAACCTTCTCTGTTAGAGATCATATCTTTAATCAAGGTTGTTTTCTCAACTTGGAGACTGACATTTACACCTAAGTTATTTCTGGCGTTATCTAGAACTTTCGCAGCCCAAGCAAATTCATCACCATCATTTATGAGAAGACGGGAGCGAGTTTGGTTCTCTCTTTTGCAGAGTACATCATTTCTATGTTTGAGATCATCTCTTTCAATTTGGACCTCAAGAAGAGTTTCTTGGAATTTTGCTAAAGTTTGAGCACCTTGAAGAGAAATACGATCTTTTTCATCTATAAGGTCACTATACTTGGTTCTTAAACTATTGATTTATTCTTTAGAATTATGGAAGAAACGTTTAAACTTATTATCCATAGTCAAGACGGATCTATAGTCAACTTTTAATAAGAGAAGTTTGGATCTGAGTTCATCTGTGGGAAGAGATTCAATCATATCATTTGAAAAACTATTTAGAGAGGTATTTAGGTGATCAAGAAGAGTATAATCATCCATAAGATTGGGAAATGTATGAAGAAGAATATCCTCATCAGAAAGACCATAAACGTCTGCGAAATGATGAACCATATAAGAAAAGATGATGAGAAAACAAAATAAAGAAAAAGAAGAAAAATTTTTATACCATAGAGTTGTCTATTGGCATCTTGGAGACCAGAAATTTTATTATTTTGAACAGCAATCTCAGATTCCAAATGGTTATTCTTTTCGCGAAGATTGGCATTTTCATATTCCAATTGGTTGTTCTTCTCGCAAAGACCAGTAGTTTCAGCTTCCAATTTCTCATTCTTCTTGCGATGTTCAAGATACTTCTTTTTAAAGGCCGCACGCCTTTTTTCCAAATCTGCGGTAACAACATAAGAAGCTTTCCCAACCTGCGAAATAATGCAGAAAATTTTCAGAATAGATTATGAATTCAAGACCAAAAATAAAAAGAAGAAAAGTATGAATATGAAAATTTTCCAAGCTATTGAGTGAATGTAAGAAACTTTGAGATATAGATCTTGAAACCCCGCGAAGAGATTCATTATTCTCTAAGATGGGGGCATCACATATATCAGCTATGAATTTTCAAGCATCAGTAAGAGGAGTATCACCAATCCCTTGCATAATATCAGAAAATATACTGGACAATTGGGCCATAGAAGACTCAGGTTGATAAATTTGCTTCGCAGAAGAAACGTCATCATCATCATCATTATGATCACTAGAACTTCCGCTAGATCGAAATTTTCGTTTCTTTGAAGGAGGGGCAATAGATTTATCCTTGCGAGAAATACTCTTGCCTTTACCCCTAGTCTTCGCAACTTTGACAGGTTCTTCCACTTCAGCGATAACCTACACATACAGATAAATATAAGAAATAGAGGTAACAATATATTGTGAAGAATCATAAAAGAATATTTCTTACTTCATCTGTGATAGAGAAGAGATGATAAAGTACTTACTTTCCCAGTCTTGCTATAACTTGCTTTCAACCTTTCAATCTGATAAATTCGCAAGTGAAAACATTGGAGTGGTAAGAAAAATCATATATGAGAGTGAAAAGAATAACAACTCAAGCAAAACGTGGAAATATACCTCCGCTTCTCTCTCGGGACATTTAAATACCCATGGTTGGTATGCTGCGAGATTCGCATGTAAACACATGAGAGCCGGAGATGTACGGACCCTCTAAGATTAAGGGAAAAATACACCATTTATCATCGTTAGAATGACGTGGGGTTGAATTATTGCCAGGATGCCAATCAATATCTTGCATGAGTATCTTATCATCATCAACATCATCCTTCTTCTTTAAACGAATGCCCCAGCAAGTGCTATCTCTCTTCATGGGAATTATCTCATAATTCACAAAGAAAATTTCTACAGTATACTTCGCAGGAACAATCGCAACATCAAAAAACTTGGGGTTTTTAACTTCTGAGGGGTAAAGAGATTCCTTACCAGCACCGCGAGTGGCAAACTCGAGCATTAAACGAATGCAATCCCCACTTAATTGATACACAGCTCGCGAAAACTTCGCGTGAGAAAGAATTTCATAAAACAGAGGGAGCTCAGGATCATAGAGAGGAATAGGGAGACCAACTTCTAGCTGACCTAACAAGATTATGATATTTCCATGATTGCAAGGATGATCAGAAAATAACCTGACAGTAAGATCAGATTTAGGGTTTTGACCAGGAACATGAGATAAAGTAAAACCTCTGGTTAGAAGTTTCTTTCGAAATCCTTCAAAGGCAACTTCGTTCTTACGACCAGCTGGAGGAATTTTTAGTATGGGAATGAAGAAAGAAAATAAAAATCAAAAGAAGAAGAATCAAAAAGAATTACAGTAGCAGGAGCAGAAGTTACGGACTAATAACGAAGTGAAATTGCATAGAAAATAAGAGAGGAAGTAAAAAGAAGAGAAGAGAAAAGAAAAGTAAGAAGAATATATATAGGGGGTAGTAATTCTCTAAAAGATAATTGCATTTAATGCGAGGATTAGACATGAGCGGTTAAAAAGTAGCAGTTGAAAAATATGTGTCAAGAGATGGATGGAAGAAGAGATACGTGTAATAAAATTCACGTAAAATACAGAATCGTGTCAGTACAGAAGAATATGAAAAAATGAACAGTTGCGGCATTTTAAAGAATGATTTCTCATGACATTCTATTTTTCACAGATAAGACATGAGAAGAGGCAAGATGTAGGATCAAGATAATCGCAACAACAACGTTTCTGCGAAGCTTTCGTCTACAATGTAGCGAAGCTGTCGCAGATAAACAATAAAAATGACATAACAAGTGACATCAGCTTAAACACGGTAAAAGTGTGATGATCTTGCGAAAGTTAGAAAGTATGCGAAGATTAACATCAAAACCTTGCGAGAATATCGCAAGTCATATCCTCAAATAAAGTACAGGTTAGCTGTCATCCACTATGTAATTCCCTATATAAAGAGACGAACCGGCGTAAGAGGAGAGAGAGATCTTTTTCGAGTGTTGAGCAAGTCATTAGGAGAGAGAAAGTACAGAGCGGTTATTAATTTCTTAGTTTGATTTCTTTCCTTTCTTGTAAAATTGGTGAGATTAATCAATAAAGATTGTGATTATTCATCTTTAAATGATTTGATTGTATGAATTCTTGTGAGGGGTGTAGTGTTGGATTTCCTGCTACTACATTCGTTTTGGTAGCCGTGTAGGGAAGGCCAGGCTAGGTTGTCATGGGGCCATGGAAAGGTGTGTTTGGCATGGCGCGGTAGGTGTGGCTGGCATGTTTTTCCATTGGCACATGGGTACGGCTAGTATGGTTGGCATGCCTTGGCGCGGTAGGTGTGGCTGACATGGTTTGATATTGGCACTAGGGTTCGTCTAGTGTGGTTGGCATGCCTTTACACGGTAGCTGTGGCTGTCATGATTTTCCATTAGCACAGGGGTGCGGCTAGCATGGTTGGCATGCCTTGGCGCGGTAGGTGTGGCTGGCATGGTTAGCCATTGGAACATGGGTGCGGATAGCATGGTTTGCATGCCTTAGCGCGGTAGGTATGGCTAGCATGGTTATCCATTGGCACATGCGGTGTGATAATTAGGGTTTTGTCCTGTCGAAACCCTAATCAGCATTAAAAAAAGGTACCCTGGTAATTTTCTCGCAGACAAATTAAAGGGTTCAATAAATGTGCTTGGTTTGGACATTATTACTCAAGTTCTGTGACGTCACTATCTGACTAGGGTTTTACAATTTTACCCCTAAGCTAAAAATCACCATCAACATTAAGTCCCCTGCTTAGCTCAGAATAGGTGCCTTGTTGTAAGGTAAGCATATGATGGTGACAGACAAGGACGGAATCAAGACGTGAACCATTGAAAATATGGTCAGGAAAATCCGACTAACCTTTTTGAGGGTTGAAGAGAGTTTTTACTTCCCGTGTTGGAGGCCCTACATAAGTTGTACTGGGGATGCAGACCGTGGAGTGGTGAGACGAAAGTTGCTGGCTTGGTCTGGCCGTACATTACCGAGGAAAAGAGGGGGCGGTCTTGGAAGGAAAAGCATTGCGGACGGCTTGGCACGTGGGGCCAAGAGGTGGCGTGGTCTTAGGAAGGAAAGCATAGTGGATGGCTTGATACAGTTTCTATTTATGGTAAAAAGAGTTCATGATCCCGCGTTTGGCTGCCTTGCATAAATATTATTCGTGTATACCGTGAAGCGGTGAGGTGAGAGGCGTCGACTTAATATGGATTCTCATCATCTTGGATGGGTTAGGGAACATCACAATACTGGCTCGATGAGTTGTTGGTGTCGGCATGGCAAGCCATGGCATGATATGGCCTGCGGAAATGGAGTGGATGGCTTGGTTTGGTACAACCATGGCAAGGCGCGGTTTTCTTGGTGATTTGTCTTCAAGACGTGTACAGACGGTGCGGCGTGGTGGGACCAAGATGTGGCGCGGTTAGCTTGGTGATTTTCCTTCAAGGGCCCAGCTGCCTCTTTTACTTACTTGGATCAAACAGGAAGTTCTTTTCTCTTCAAAAACCCGAGAGTGTTATGCCCACAAAATGGGCGTTACTCCTTCTGCTTAGGTTATGTTACCGGTTTTGCTTCCGAATGTCAGTGCTAGCGGTGGGAAAGTAAAACACGAGCTAGCATGTCTCAAACACGTTCTTCCACGTTCTCTCACCAAACCCTATTTTTTTTGCACAGCCAGGCATGAGGCTTTCCCTTATATTGACTGGTGGGATGAGGTTTAATTAGGATCGGATATCATGCATTAACTCACGGCTAGAATAAAAACTTCCTTTTCGGGACCGCGTCGTTCTGCTAAACATAAAAGATGATCTTGAACCCTCCATTCGCATAGTTCATCCGCGCCCATCCTCTTTACATGTATCATCTCGTGTTTTCTTCCGGTTCTCATTTTATCCTATTTCTTATGTATGTTGTTAGTATAGATGGGGTGAGAACTTGACAACTTTCTATGTTCTTTGTAGTGTATGATGGGATCCTCCAGAGACAGACATACCCAGCGACGGAAGCAGGATTGAAAATCTAGTTGGGCTAAATCAAATATATTAGGCTAAAAATCAAATTTTAGGGTGGGCTAAAAAAATTTCCTAAAAAATTTGCCTTGGAAAAAATAAAAAATGGGTTGTATTTAGAATTTTGGGGGTGGCTGGAGCACCCCCAAGCCACCCCCCAATTCCGTCACTGGCCATACCTTTAATTCTTTGGAGAAAAACTTTGGAATTGGCGAAGCCCAGTTTTCTTCTCATGAGGAGGCATTAGGTAGAATCGAATCTCTGTTCCATGAAACTGGTGGAATTATCAAGAACCTTCCTTCTATCTATCTTGGTAAAGTGTGGGCGCGTGTTCGGACTTTCTTGGGTTCGATGAACATGGAGGAGGAATGAGAAGGTGGTGAAGAACCCTGGTGTGTTGAGAAGCTCCAGTACAGCAAAACATTTTCTTGGTCCAGTGCTAGGGTGGATCAGACTTCTTCTAGGTTAAAACAACGGAGAACTAAGCATGTGGGACTTTTAGAGGAAAGCCAACGTAACTTCTTCGTTCAGGACGGCATTATAATTCTCGATCCTGATGCAGATGAATCAAGAAATCTTCCTCGAGAGGTCGCTGAGAAGACCTTTGAGGAAGACGCTGCGTTTGACAGGGCTGAAGCAGCTTTCGGAGTTGACGTCGGAGATGTCGTCGGTGACATTAGGGGGTCATGGTGGCATATGCTGGACCAGTTGTTGAAGCGGGTGTCGGAAAAGAGATGGACGTTGTTGCTGCTGAGGTTGCTTTGGGATGGGGTGTTGAGGTTTATACTTCTAATGTCGTCGAATGGAATCTTTGCTTCCCTAGAGATTGTTGGGGAAAGTGATTGAAAATAGCCTGGACTGAGGGGACTCGTGTTCATCTTTCGATGACTAGTTTCTCTATTTTGTCATTCCTTTTTGTTGCTTAGTCGTCCTGATGTTTTTTTTTTGTAGACTCATCTTTACCTTCTTCTTCGCCAATTAACGTTCCGCCTTTTTATTTTTATTTTTGAATAATTGAATAAGGTATTTCTGGTTGTGATATGATAGCCAATGGCTTTTTCAAAGGTTTTGGGTTAGTTTGATGTACTTCTCAGGAAAACCCATTCGGAAAGAGATATATGTTTTTTTTTTATGAAAATGAAATTCGGGAGAGGAATACAAACGGTGTATTCATCTTAGGGAAATACATATGTCAAGAGAAACTGTCGAAGGAAATAATAAAGCGAGAGTGGCTGGAAAAGTATAGAATTTTAGGGGTTGGAAAGCTTGAGCCATCGCGAGTGAACTATCACGCCTTCCTGTTTGTCTGTGTTGATGAGCTTGCAGTACCCTCCTAAAAGAACGTTTGCCACCAGATACGGCTCGTCTTCTCTTTCATTAGGAGGACCAATTCGAACAGTTATTTTTACCGCCATCTTCTCAACTTGAAATGAGTTTACCTTAACCACTATATCTCCGATTGAAAACGGGTTCAGGTGTCGTGTGACCATTTGAATCTTGGCCTCGTCGGTTTCGGTGGCTGCTTCTAAGGTTCTTGCAAAGTGTTCGGATGGTCTAGAACCCCATTTACATCCCTTCACAGTGTTTGTGCTAGTAATTATGCCGAGTCCCCATGACGTAATAAGGGAAGAAATGACTGGTCGTAGAGAAGATCGTTCGGCCAGACTTACTTGCGTTTGGAATCCATGAGTTAGCGCCAACAGGTCTTTTTCAGGTATCCAGGTTCCCTCGGTAACTCGTCGATGCAGCAGCAAATGGGACGGTTAGTTGGATATTCTTTCGGGTGTTGACATTGGTAGAGGGGATGTACCCAATTTTTCCTTGTTTCCGAGTATCCATAAGTGCCCCAATATCATGTCGTAACCTAGATCTTTGACAATGTAGAATTTTCTATGCGTTATAGCGTCTCCTATCTTGACCTCGAGGTTGATATAGCCATGCACGTTCAAGGCTTCTCCTCCAGGGTTCTTAATCACAGACGGGGAATGGATAGCGTCCGCAGCTTTCAGTGTTTTGAAAGTAATAATGTTGAAGTCAGAGGTCGCATCGATGAGTGTGTTTTCGAATTCAATACCTCTTAAATGGGATGTGGTCAGCAGTCCCCAGTTTCCCTTTTCGATTTCGTGTGTTGGGAAAGCTTGGGCCCTTGCATGGTTTCCATGGAGGGAAAAAGCCATTTTCCCGATACAACGCGATTGAGAGCGGCGAAAATATCTTGGCGCTGCACCTTGGAAAGGTAGAGAATTTCGCATACATGCTACATCATGGATTGTACAGTATCGTGCACGGATTCCCCAGAGACCCCATAATTTCTTACTGGAAGTGGGTCCCGATGTACTCCCTCGTTTCCTAGTTGTAGCTCCCCTGCTTCTATCTTTTCTTTGAAGATATGCTTTAGTCTATTGAAATCACTGGTTGGGTGGTGAATAAATATGTGGTAGTGGCAGTATTTTGGGTTTGCTATCTCGGCCTCAGTCGGTGGGCGTCTGGGAGGCGGTAGTATGATAAAGTCATCTTGAATCCATGCTTCTAAGAGATATATCACCTCCTCGATGGGAAACGGTAAATCCGGGGTATTCCCTTCGGTTTCGTGATGATGCATGAGAGTTTTTGCGGCGGCCTTACGTGGCGGAGTTGCCCGTTGTGCCTGTGCTTCACGTTTAGGCCGATGGTCTGCATCTGGGGCCTTTGTTTTTCGTCTCTCATTTACTACGTTCACATAGGAGGGGCCAGTGTTAAATTGCTTGCTGATGAGGCGTCTATTCCCGCGAATTTCTCGCATGTCTTCGGTTCGAGTCGGTCTAGCTCTTTCCAATAATGTTGTTGCTGTCGTTGCAGATCGTCTGTCAGCTACATGGAGTTCGGAGAATATCTGGAAATACAAGTTATCTAGTAGGGCGCGGTAAATAGGATCCACAACATTAATGCACGTGTTCACCAGCTGTTGTTTGGTCACGTTCGGGTCATGACAATCCAGTGCTTGAACACTGAATCTCTTAACAAAATCATTCGGATGTTCGTTGTCCCGCTGGTACATCCTTCATAGGTCTGAGAAAGTAACTTGTTCAGACACGAAGAAGTACTTCTTGTAAAATGTAGTAACCATGCTACCCCAGTTGGGGATACTGCTCGGCGGGATGCTGTTGTACCATGTATATGCTCTTCCGGTAAGTGATTTCGAAAACTCACTCAGACGAAGAACATGATTGTATTCATGTTCTCCTAGGGACTCCAAGAAGCGGGAGACATCCTCGCGTGCATTTCCGTTGCCATCGTACAAGGTGAATTGAGGAGAGGCGTATCCTCCTGGAAGAGGGATTCTTTGTATTTCAGATGGGTAAGGAGGTTGATGTTGATGCATGTTTATTTCATCATTCTTGACTCGGTTGCGGAGAAGTTGCTCCAGATCCTCTCGCGTAATGAAGTTAGATGGATGGCTTCTTTCCAATGGGGTTCTAGCGTGAATCTCCTTATCCGCATAGATGTGTTCCGCCGAGGTGCTAGCGTCGGGGGTGTTGGAGGCATTTCTAAACGGCTCTGGAGGGTGTGACTCACGTGGTAGACGCTCTGTTAGGGCCTTGAGAAATATGAGTACTTCTTTCTGTGTCGAAACCATATCCGTTTGGGATCTAGAGAGAACTTCCTGTCGTTCTATCAAATCAGCGATGGTGACATAGGGTCGGCTTCCTCTGGCTCCTCCGGTTTTTCGTCCCATCGGCGGGGTAACTGGAGTCTTAGCGGTGGTTATAGGTGTCATGCTTGACAAAGTGTTAGGAGCGGTAGCGGTGGCCCTGGCTCTGGTGACCGGTGGCATAACGCCCGAAGGGGTGATTTCGGCACTGTCGTGGTTAGTAGGTTGTGCAGGGACATTAGAGGCGGCGACAGCTCTGTCCATGGTGATTGGCAGTGTTACACTTGAAGGAGTGCTTTCGGTGTTACCGTGTTTAGTAGGTTGTGCAGGGACATTAAAGGCGGCGGCAGCTCTGGCCCTGGTGATTGGTGGTGTTACACTTGAAAGGGTGCTTTCGGTGTTACCGTGGTCAGTAGATGACATGGCGACGTTGTTGGAATTAACGTTAACACTAGGGATGTGTTCTGTGCTGGTGTTCTCGGCAGCTGATCCGGATCTGAGTTCTACCATGTTGGGATCGGTGTTTGAAAAATGAAATCAGGAATTGAAAGCTGATATTGTAACTGATAGAGCAATCTCCCACTGTGGTCGCCAATTGTTTGTAGGTGAAAATGGTTTCTACTGATTTCGGTAATTTCGGGTGTACGGGTGAGAAACAATTTAAACCCTAAACAATGTACTGCAAGGGAGTACTTTAGATTCGAAAGATCAATCTGAAAAAATCCAGCCTAAACCAAGAAATGGCAGTTCCGGACTTGCTTCGGTCACAAAGTGGAGGAGAATGGGTTGGTTTTGGGGAGGGAAGCAAGGAAAGTGGGTACCCAAATATACCTCAATCTAAAACTTTTCCACCTATAAGTCCTTTCTCCGAAAGTGACTGTCTATGGACGGAGTCGAGACAATACAACTAATTGTTTCACACTTCGTATGATCATCTATGGATACGAGATCGAGATAATATAACAACGAAGTATGTTTACTTGATAAAAGGTTCGGACTTAACCAAACACAATAGGATTACTATCAAGTAAATAGGAATTAACGTTTGTGTATTTTACTTCTAATTATAATAAAAACAATTATAATTTCGGAAATAGAAAAGTAAAAGACACTGAAAGATTTTGTTAACGAGGGAACCGCAAATGCAGAAAAACCCCGGGACCTTGTCCAAAATTGAATACTCTCAGGATTAATCCGCTATACAAAATCAAACCAACTTCGTATAATTTATACCAAGCAACTAAACCTATAGTTCACCTAGTTCTGTCTGTATCCCTGCGCCTCCAACTTGTAAATAAGTCACGCACTTGGAACAATTCCTTTAGTTCGTATTCCAAACAGTAAAGGAACAACAAATCTGTTCGGTAACAACTCTTTTCAACCAAGTGATATGAGTTTGACAAAAGGCTCTTCCGTTTATCCCAAAAAACTCCTTTGTCAAATCCTTAGATCTATCCAATAACAACTACCAAAGTAATTGTCAAGATTTTGCAATCAATACTTTTAATCACAAAGAATTTTATTGATGCCGATCCACTCAACTAATCAATCCAATCTACCACAAGGATAAACCGATTATAGTTGGATCCTATTTACCCAAAACAAGTATTGTGCACACCAAAGATTATGAACCCAAATCAGAAATCTTCAAAGTATTCTTTGTCTTCAAATCTTCTTAGATCTTCAATAAACACATGAACACAATCAACTTGAATCTCTTATGATCAGTCACACACAGAACGGAGACTGTTAACAATGGATTATCACAAGACATCTTTAGATCTACAAACAGTCTAAAGATCCCCGTAGAAACTTCGATCTAGTTTGAGTGAATCTTATATCAGAAGAGAAGATTATCAAGCATAAACAAACTAGGTGCAATCAAAGTTCAACAACCGTTAGTCAATCAAATCAATCGAAAATTAATAATAAACCGCAATTATCTAGTTTCCAACCAACGGTACTAATAGAGCTTCTCAATCCTAAATAAGTCTTTAAACCGAGCGGCCGTAAGAGATTTCGCCTAATTAGGTTACTTTCCTCTCCGAATAGGAGGCTCCACCAGTAACAACACAACTAGGTAGTTTTGCTAGCTCTGAGGATTAGTTTTCTCGAAATGCAAACTTTGATATTTATAGACCAAGGAAGTTTATACACCATGAAATTTTCAAAACTGAAAATATTCTCAAGATATGCAATATATTCCAAATTCAGTTACCATAATTCCTGGAAATGCTTTGTCCAAACAATAACCGAAAATATCTTAGAAAATCTCTAACTAGTAAATGCACATTACAAGGGGATCGATTCCCCTCTTGTGATCAGTTACACCTCTTACTAGGATCGGTTCCCCTTTGCGTAGAGTTGGTCATACCAATAACACTAAATCGATCATACCATCTCAGGTGATTACTTAAGATTGGTTTCACTAATAAAAGTCATACCAATACAAATCAGGCCTTGTGAATAGTTTTACCAAGAACATAAACAAGTCATAAGCGGTTATACTAATCACATATATTGGTAGTTCAAAATTTATGCAATGAATAGCAATACCAATAAGCCTAGCGATTTCCCTTTCGATTCACAAAACAAGTTCATGAATTTATTTCCTTTAAACGAATGTAAAATATTGTTTCCTATGATGAAATCTTCACCTCATACCCATTCATAACCACAATAGCATTCAAACGATTATGTCGATGTCTTATATACGAAGTTCAAAAGATAAGCGTTATATACTTCATATTGTATTCCTTAATACTATGTCTAACTAGAGTATACTCATTCATAGCTTCGCAGTCATGTTTTCAATATGCACGACTTGAAAGATACGTTAGGGAATGAAACAGCTCAAGTCAAATATTACTAACCTCAAGTGGAAGGATGATGTTGTCGTTGTAGCTCCGTACTTCTTCATATTCTTCAAGTCTTCATAATACTTGTAATGTCTCATATCCTAATACTTTTAAGCTAACCTATACGAAATTGACTCTAGTACATAATCAAGCGACTCTTTAAATGAGTTTTGATTCACTAAAATAGGACAACCAAACTTGACATACCAATGCTTGGTGGGTTCAACCGAGCTATGCTCTAACACCACTCTTAATCAAGCAGGTAGATCTACTCTGATAAAATATATTTTGAACTCTTTACCTACTTATCAGAAGGGTTGTTTCAAAATTCCAAACACTTTAATCTATAAACTTGATTCTTTGCAGAGGAATTTTTGGTGAGGGCATAAGATTGGTAAAGGAATTAAATTTATTGGCTGTCATAACATTAATCAGTCCAAGGATTCAGTAGGTTTTGGTTTCAGGGACTTAGAAACTTTTAATATTGATCTTATACGTAAGTTGGTTTGGAAAATCATAAATGAACATGATGAGTTGTGGGTTCAGATTTTAAGTGTTATATACTTTCAGTAATTGTAGTATCCTCCATTTGTAGAAACTCAATAATAATTGCTCCTAGTTATGGAGAGGGATCTATAGATGCATTGAGATCATTAAGAATAATAACTTTTGGAACATAAGATGCGGTACTAAAGTTAGTATTTGGCTAGATAGATGGGTCATAGGATTAGATCATCCTCCCATTCATGCCGAGGGTCTAGTTAATACTATATCACACATTTATGTTTCTGATTTATTTTATAATGAAACTGGAAACTGGAATGTTCATCTCATACATTACTTATTTGAGACCGTGTCAGCTGGATAAATTCTTGATATAGATGTGCCTGCCATTGGAAATGATACTCTAATCTGGATACCTGATAGGAAAGGTCTTTTCTCTGTTAGAAGTGTTTATAATGTGCTAACTAGAAGGACTAATAATTCTGCAAGTTCTCACTCTGTTCCCCCACAGGTTTGGAAGTCTTTGTGGAAGGTCGATTTGCCTCATAAAGTTAAATTGCTAGTCTGGAAATGCATCAAGGATATAGTTCCAACTAGGGATAAACTCTCTAGATATAAACATGGGATTGAAGTTCATTGTAGTCTCTGTAACCATTCTTTGGAAACTGCTGATCATCTCTTCATTAACTGTCCTTATGCTAGGTCCATTTGGTTAGCACTAAACATTAATATAGGAAACATTGTTGCTTATCATGGTTCAGGTATCTCTAGGTATGAATTAAATAAGCTTCTTATGGATGCAGTTTGGTTCATCTGGAAGGACATATGCTCAAAAGTGTTTCAAAATTGTAATCCTAATAGACTAGTAACTTTGGATGGTATTAATAAGATTATCCATATTAATAATGCTCATACTACTAATGTTGCTAGTACTTTGCAGGATCTAAGATGGATTCCTCCTGAAAATGGTTTCCTTAAGATTAATTTTGATGCTTTTTTTGTGAAAGAAACTTTGCAAGGTGGCATAGGTTTAATAGTGAGAGATTGTGCAGGTACTTGCATTGGAGTCCAAGGAATCTATTTCAATGGAGGAATGCAGAAGGGGATTGAAGTTGAGGAGCTTGAGTGCAGAGCATTGAAAGCTGCTGGAATTTACGCAACATCTAAAAGCCTCAACAACATCACTTTTGAATCTGACAATGAAGCCTTAGTTAAGTCAATAAATGAACCATCTTTTATGTTCACTAGATGAAACAGTCTTTAGTTTTGGATATTAGGTTTATTTTGAGTAAGATTAGTCATTGATAATTTTTATTTGTTAGAAGGGTCTCTAATGGAGTAGCCGATAAAATAGCCAAAAAGGCTAGACAGTTGAAATCTGAATTCCAGGAAAAATATTTGATGGGGGCGTTTTATGATGGGGGCACAAATCATGTCTTGACACGTGTTTTTGCTATAAATTGATTCGATCAAATTTTGTTTCCAAACATATAAAAGAAGTGTATTTTTGGTGAAAATAATAGTTATCTTAATTGGTGATATTTTATCCTTCATATTTTTGGTAATAGAATTTGTTAAAACAATTAATTGGAAAAACACATGTCAAGACATGATTTGTCCCCCGTGCCTCCATCATAAAACGCCCCATCAAATATTTACTCTGATTTCCATTTCTCTCAAGATCTCCCACCTGACATACAAGACTGGGTTACAAGAGAAGCAGTTGTAACTCCTCCTTAATATCAATACAACAACTCTTTTGAATAAAAAAAAAAAATAGTCTCGATAAATCATAACCTTAAACTGGATCCCCCGCTGGGGTCTTATGATAGTGTCCACATTTGGAATGGGTTTCTTCTATTGAAATGAACTACAGATGATTCAAGAATATCCATTTTGTTATCAGGGATCACTGATGCTACAATATCTGCAACAAGGAGTCGACCAACACGTTTGCAAATTCAGGATCGTTAATATGATAAGCACACTTCTTCACCTGGCAGTTTTCATTCGTGACAACTAGAGTCTGAATTTCATCGATGAGAGTTGCAGTAGCAACAGGGTCGTAAAAGGGTTTCCCTGGTGAATCCAACGCAGATGTACCCTTTTCTGGCAAACAAACACATATCTTTGACAAGGATTTGTTCAGCTTCTCAGCTATAAAAGCAGCACATTTCTTGCTTTCATCTGCAGTGGTTCGCATGGCTGTAATCTGCAAATGAAACACAAACTTCTATCACAAGGACTGAAGGCCACGAGTATTTGTAAATACCGTTCCTCGTCTGTTTATCCATAATTGATTCATGATTAATAAACTACGATTTCAAATAAGCTGAACAAAGCAAAATTACCGTACTGCACAAAGCCAAGAATATAAAAAGGTGGATCGATTTTAAATTCAAGAGAGACACTTCATAATATTACCTGCTCATTGTGCACAAGTAAGTTCCTTTGATGAAACTTGGAAGGTACTGTTGGTTTAGCTCCGAATGTCGCTGCATCTAATGCCCCTACGCTTAGAACTAAAGGCACCTCCATCTCTAGAACAGCATCAAAGCGAGAACTGTCACAGGCCATAATACCTCCCACTACATAATCAGCAACTTCAGTCGTCGTAATATCCATTACAGCCTATACAGGAAAAACCAAGATGAACAGCTTAAGTGAATTGTGAAGCAAGCAAAACCCAATTCATAAAAATGCCTTGCAAGAATAAGTGAATAGCTAGTAATAAAATCTTTAGCCTTTCTCTTCAAAAAAAAAGAAAAAGATACCTGTATGGATCCACTTCGAACCAGATCCTCCATGGCTCTACCACCAACACCAGTTGCATGAAAAATTAGTGTTTCGAAGCCTAGTTTCTCTAATCTTTCTTTCACAGCATTTACACATGGAGTCGTAATACCATACATAGTTATACCAACAGTTGGTTTCTTAGTCACATTAAAAGTATCTCCAAGTCCAAAACTTCTCCCGACCACCATTCCAGCAACAGCGGCGCCAGCATTAGAAAAAACGGCACGACTTATGCTATTAATCCCACAAATATCTACCACGGATGGGATTAAGATCAAATCAGATGTACCAATATAATGGCTAGTGTGGCCACTAGCAACAGTTGATATAATGAACTTTGGAATTCCAACCGGAAGAGATCTCAAAGCGTTCGATATCAAGGATGTCCCTCCGCTGCCTCCAAGACCGATAGCTCCAGCCAGAAGCTGATTGTCATGAGCTTTCTTAAGGAAAACTTCAAGTGCTTTACTCATAACAGCAATTGCTTGACCTCTATCATTTGGAAGAGGTTTTCCGAAAGATTCCTGTTGCTTATAATTAACATCACAATAGCAAGACAAAATTTCTTCTCTTGTTACATATGAAAAATTCTTAAAGCTCATCGCGTCCTTTTTGTGCATATTAGCTGAAACATCGACAATCGTCACCTGAATCTGACATTTCAAAGAAAATACAAGACGTTTTAGCATTTTTTTGGAGCTGAAAAACACAACTCCATAATCGAAAAAACGTAGAACTCGATCACAAAATTGAAGTAACAAAAAAGAAAAAAATGAGCGTACTTTAGATGAGTGATCACTTTGGCTGTTTTTGCAAAATATTTCAAGATTAGCCTGAACTGAGTTAGATAAGAATAGAAGCTCTTCTAACTTTGTATCAGCTGTTGCAATGCAGAAGATTTGAGATACCTTGTCATCATCGGCCATTTTCGATTGAATCAGGCTTTTGTGTAATACTAAGACATCCACATAGTTATATGCACCAGCCTGATGGTTGACTTTTCATGATCATAATCTGGTATATGAAATTTTGTTTTTCATGAACTGGGTAAACTTGAAATTATATAAAATGCAGTTATAGATCAAAAAACTAAAACTATTCAAAGAGCAGTCATTAACATATGCGGACCAGATTTTACTATTTACGGGGTTAAATTTATTTTGAAACAGTTGTCGAATGGCACATTTTTCATTTCCTCCGTCGATGTCATGGTCCATGGAGTCGTCACGAGGTGCATGTCTCTTTTTTGTAGCCCGGTATAAAAAAAATGAATATTGTCGCGTCACATCACCTCAGCGAACAAGGTGAAAATGTTAGACGAACTAATTAGGCCGACTGAGCGAAGCGAGTGAGGACTCTATATTAGTGACTTTGTGTCAATGTGAAGCGTGACTCTTTTTTTTCCAATTGACATAAAAAAATTGGATTTGGTTCAACGATGAAAGAACAGCACTGCCCCTTTGAATCAAATTTTTCTTTTTTTTCTTTAGACATTTTCGTAAATAAACCGAAGAGAAAGAGCAGTAAGGTATTAGACATTTTCGTAAATAAACGAAGAGGAATGACAGTAAGGTATTAGACATTTTCCTAAATAAACCAAAAAGAAATGACAAATTAATATAAGAGTCAAATTATATTATAATTCCTTATGTATCCTATTTTTTTAAGGGTATAATTGACAATCAAACTTTAATATAACATATCCAAAAATCTGTGCCTTAAAATTTTATAAATTTTATATTGTGGGAAAGGTTTTAAAAAAATCTACGCAATGAGTACAAACAACAATATCAAATTTAGAGTGTTTATGAAAAATTCGGAGGTATTTATCATTTTATGCATAATTTTCAAAAATTTCATAGTCATTATACAAACCACCACAAATGATGCAATAACATATTTTGGTTTATGTATCATCTAATTTTCTATTGCAACTAATAAAACAATATACTCCATCCGTTTCAAGAAAGTGATACTTTCACTTTATACATAAATTTTCTTTTACATTACAATTACACCAATGTTTCCATTTTTCTTCGGTCGGTCCTCTCCACCTTAACAGCTGTCATCTAGTTTTTTTAATTAAAAACACCCCTAGTGGTGGCTAGTTGGTCTCCTGCAGTAGGTGCTCTTGTTCACCATTTTTCAACCATTATTCCGTGTCTTATCGATGATGATAATCATGACTCATGAGGCTATTACTTTAGATTTGATAAAAAAATCATTGGACATCAAGCCAGTCGAACGAACATATGCTTAGAAAATGAAAAAAGTGAGTCCAATGTATATATTTTACTAATTTTAGTGCTAAAGAGCAAATAATAAAGAAGAAACCTATATAGAAAAAAAACCATTGGACATCAAGACACAGGCATAAAACATACACTAAACGGTTCAAAAAAAAAAAAAAAAGTTTAAAACCTATACTTTAATTCTTCTTTTGAGTAATCGTGATTGCAATAGACCAACGGATAGAAAATAAAAAAGAGAAAACGAAATTGATTTTTTTTTTGCCTAATAATAGAAATATAAACGCATATTTTGTTTTAGTATAAAAGATAGGGAAAGAAAAAAAAGGTAGAGAAGGATTCTGTATTGATCAAGATTTTCTTAACTACATGGATATAATACATATATAAACACTAGGGAATGACCCGTGCCGTAACGGCACGGGCTATTTCACTGTGATGTAAGATGGGACATAAATCTATTTTCCATAGAATTGTGGGCCCATTTATATACATGGTCTAGAATATATTTTTAACTTAATTCCATGAAAAATCTTTCCTTGTCTTCCCCATAATATTGATTCCATGGATTGCACTTTCTATGCAATTGTTTCATTTTTCTGGTATCAAACCCAACGTTATAATGTTATACTCCCTCCATTCCATTTTACTTGATGTTTTAGGGTTTTCTTTGTGTTCCAAATTAGATGATAGTTTTAGTATTTTTCTCATATTCTCACTGGTTTGCCCTTGTTTTGGAATCACACAATATCATTAATTTTTATTGTAATCAATACTCTAATATTTAAATCTACTATACTTTTTTATTGTGTTCCAAATTGATGGAGAATTTGTAATACATCCCAAATAAATCACTATGGGATTGATAACTTTTCCTAGAATCTAGAAACTAAACACTATGCCATTTAAATTTTAAGGAAAAATTAATATGGGTAGAATTTGGAAGATTTTACTCTCTCTGATATTTCTTAATCTCCGTGAAAAACCCTACAATGTCAAGTAAATCGGAACGGGGGGAGTAGTAAATAGTTTTGGTAGAATTAAGACGATCATTGTATTTTTCCATATCTCATTCTCATCTTTCTCTTATTAAGCAAAGAAGAGGATCGTTTTACCCCGGAGCAAAGAAACAACACCGGCTATTTCACATTAAGCTGAAGCCATAATGTTTTACCCTTTGAACATTACACAGTATGAATAAAGGTATCTGTCCGTATTTCAGGCGTTTTAGCAGTACTTCGTTATGCCAAAAAATGTATGTGAAATTGAACCCTATGGTCGTGTTGCGCCTGTTATTTGGAATATCGTTTTCTTTAAACCGAAAAGTCTTTCACATCTCTTTTACATGCGTAAGAGGCTTCGACAAAGTCGAGCATTCACAAAATAAATTAAGATGGGCAAAGCAGCAATCAGATCTTTTTTAAAAAGAAAGGAAAATTACACTAATTAAAAGCTAGATTTAACCTTCTTTCCTGGGCTAATCCGATTCAAATTTGTCTATAGTTCTTGATATCCCGGTATAATATTGCTTATGGGGCATTTTACTATCGTGTCAGATTAGTGGTTCATATTAGAAGCTAAACAGAGAAATGTGATTTAGAGTGAATATGATTTTATTGGATAGGATTAATCTAAGTTCTCCACGTTTTATACTCTATTAGGAAAATGAAAACGAATTTTATACATATAAACCAACTTATTACACCATCCGTAATCTTGTGTTGGTGATTAGTATCTCAAACTATCATTTTCAGAAACAAATGCAGATTTTAGCAACTTCAAAAAAGTTTTGAACTACCAATAACATGCACATGCACGATCAGTTCACTGAATATCTTCTTGAACACATAAGAGTGATTCCAAAAATTGCAATCTTCTCGCATAATTGTTCACATTCAATTCAAGAAACATAATACAATTACCTTCTTACTGTCTTAGGAAGAATTGTACAAAATATTCATTGTTATAAGATGGGGATGTTCCTTAAACCACGTACAAAAAAAAAAAAAAAAAAACCAAAGACACATTGTGTTAAAATTCCCAATGCTAAGTTATATTTTTAGAAGGCAAGATGTCTCAGGCTTACCGCATTGGAAGTTTATTAGCATAAGTAGTTCAGGTTTAAAATCACAATGCAGTGATTCCTTCTATGGAACAATAGTTGTGTAAACTTTCCTGATTTTAAGAAACATTAGAGAGGCTGAATCATTGACTGTAACCACAAATTTAATTTGGGCGCGTAAAGAGCTGTTCGACACCGTTTCTTCCTTTCAGCCTGCAATTTAACACACACACATACACATTATTTTCTCTAATTAATCCAAATATTTAGTTGATAATTGAACTCTATCTGAATGGGGTTATGTAGATGAAATCTTTCAAGATGTTCTTGATTTATTAGGGGGTCCCAACTCACCCTAGATCATACTCGTTTCAAAAGCATGATCAATCAAACATAAAAATTATAAAAGTTCGTATATGGTACTTAATTCACACTTGTGAATTACTCACCTACCATTGTGTGAATCAGAGCCGATCCTGTGCGTATTAGGGCCCGGTGCGAACGTAATCGCATGGCCTATTTACGTTCAATTTTTTTTTCCCTACAATTTCGAGTAATAATGAGAAAATGAAACTAAGCCGATTGATATATGTATATATATATATACACCAGGGAATTACCCGTGCCGTTTCACAATGACATAAATATGGAATGTTTAAGTTTGCTTTGCACGTCATCGCGGTATCCAGAACTTCATCCATATTGATGAGCTTTGTATCTTTTTTGCACGCATTTCCCTTTGCAAAGGAAACAAACAAATTGTCAATGCATGTAAGTAATTTTAATGTGTACAATGAATAATTTACATAGAAATGTACATAAACAACAACCAAAAAAAAATCTGCAGGCAATTGCATATAAGAATCGCCATTCAAAACAGGCATAAACAATGACAACGCATAAAAAGAAGTTAAGTTCAAAATTTGATGTCAAAATTTGAGACTCAAAACTGCATATACGAAACGATAACACCAAATAAGGCCTAAACATATTCAGATAGAACGATGAAAATGATTGAAAAGAAAAACAGACACTCGCAAAGTTGGAAAGCCCCATCATAACATATCCGAAATACTCCATCTAGTTACAAAAGTGATTGGTATTGTAAAAAATGAGAATAATCAGTTTCATATGTATTGTACTAATGAGAATAATCAGTTTCATAGAAGAGAGAAACCATAAATATGTCACTAGTGGGATTAATATTTTTGCTTGAGAAAAGGCCTTGTCCTGAGATGGGCCTGGTGCATCGCACCTCCTGCACTCCCTCAGGCCCGACTCTGGTGTGAATTGCTTGGTTTTATATGAAAATTGTATCATACAGAACACGATTACTCCAAAAGATTACAACAAAATATATAATTTAAACAGACACGTCTCCAGATATTTCTAAAGAAAAAGTATCCATATCAGTATCTTTACAGAAAAAATATTATCAAGTCTCGGCCAACGTTGTTGGATTCCGCCACCAATTGCAAGAAAATAGGTAAACAAAATACAACAAACATTACAGGAAATAAGACCCAGTAATGTATTCTGATGGGAATTACTAATTCATCTTCCTCGTTAAGTTAGTTGACTTACTATACTAATTCATTAGTGAGCATAAAGAAAATGATGCGGATGCCGACTTTTCTACAGATAACACACTTAACCAAAAGGACATCTAACTTTGATATAGGCGACATATCTAATAAATAAATGACACCTGATAGAAAAATAAATTGTTCGAATTTAGACACATATGCAAATCCACTCTTTTCCTTAACGATGTTTCGCTGGAAGCACAAAGTAAACCATTCATGATTCCCTCATGACAGATTAGTTGGCTACTTGACCTTTTTCATTTGTTAGCAAACTTACCGTACTCCTCAAATAGTTGGACTAACTACAGTGTGATTAAAATGACATTCCTTCCGCACATGGAGGAATCATGAATAAGCCAGATATTACTTGCAATCTAAACTGGACATTGACTGTTCTTGGTAACCCTGTGGTGCCAACATTTACAGATAGTAATGAAATATATGCTCCCCAAATATCTAATATATTTTACACCACATTATCAGTTTCATGAGGAAAACAAAAAATGTTTCTTCTCCATTACACCTTACCATTTAGTAAATTAACCATTTTTAATTTTTTTTATAAATTTCATGCATACACAATTGAGAAATTTAAAAGGAGATGCAACTGCAAGATTGTAATGCCTAGCGAAAAAAATGAAGGAAATGGACACAACAATCCATCACTTAACAGGTATGTCTCTATGTATGGCATTTAAATTTATTTTTTTTATTATTAGATACTGAATAACTGCTTTGACAAGTTTATAATCTAATATATCCAACTCCTTCACAGACTTCTACAAAATCTGTTGCCCTCAATATAAGGAAGCCGACAAATCTTTCATCTGAAAACTATGATAAATCTGACCCAAAGTGGTCTTGTGCTACCTAACTCGGTTGATATACAAAGTTCGAAAGGTCGGGATTTCTCGAAGAGTTGGTTCTTATTGGAAGGTTATATACATTTGCATGGAAATGCTTAAACTAAAACCACAAATAAGACTACTTATTGAAAAGTGAGGTTATGTCCTCTTCAGTTAAGCTATTTGCAGGATCATCTTACATCTCCATTAATTATAATGAAAATTTAAAACACAACTTTTCAACATAGATACCAAGTGGTATATCTTAGATGTCGGGGTATTGAAAACAAATTTATGGTACGATCATTCCTTCTTCTGAACACATTTTGATTCAGAAACATAAAGAATCTACGGGAAAAAAAAGTGTTATATGATTCTTTAAGCGAATGAGAGATCAACAATATACTGAGAAATTAAATTAAAAACTTCAATTTCATTTATACTAAAAACAGAAACAGAATCCAATAACCAAGATAAAATTGCCAACAGATACATACCGAAAGAATTTATACCTTGATTCCCCATTTGGCAAGTGCTTCCAATATCTCTCCTATTGGCTATTATAACTTCCAATAACTCCTTTGATGAAGCCAATATACGAAGCTGGTAGTTTATTATCCAATTTCTGTTGTAGAGGGATTTAAGCGCCTTCCAGAATTTACAAAAATATAAAATAATTCTAAAAAGTGTGCTAACCTAATCTAATATTCAACCTAAGAAAAAATTTGACCAAAATACATTCTTATCAAACATCTAAGAACACTTCCAAAATCCAATTTGTCCATAACGGCATATCGAGTTATCAGTAAAAATAGGAAGAATAAATTTAACACTATACATCTCAGTAAAAGTATGTTAAATTTTGATGAATAGTAACCACGAATTATGATCAAGTTAATCGATCAATAATATAGAGTCAAGAGAAGGAGTTTTTACCCATAATATTTTTTGACCGGAATTTCCAAATCAACACTAAACAACTGCATAAATATCACCGAAACACCTCTTGCTGCACAAACACCTTCAAACGTTAGAAATAAGGAAGATGAACAAAGTTACAAAAGAAGAGATGTTTAAAAGAAAGTACCTGATGCTTCGTAATTTCGTAGAGCGGGCTGATGAACAACGATGGCTAAGAATTGGCATCTCATACAGATTTCTTTGCATGGGCTGTTTTATTTCTAGGGTATTAATCGATCGAATTGATTCGAATTTTCAGGAAGGGAGTTCAATCGTTGGAGTATTATTTCTAGGGTATTAATCGATCGAACTGATTGGAATTTGCAGGCAGGGTATTCAATCACTGGAGTAAATAGAAAATTTATTAAACACGATATAAGCTAGGAACAGTAAAACCGTACCACCGTTGGATTTATAGATCTTGGATAAACCTGGGAAGGGAGGGAAGATCACAGCCGGTAGTTAGAAAACCCAATGTATCCTGGCCGCTGGGTGACTCACCAAACCCTTCTGTTATATAAGCATAGATGGAGAGGGGAAAACCAAAAGACTAAAAGGGAAACCAAAAGACACCAAATCTGAACTGCACATCCATGGGCATGGGCCCTTTAACACTCCCCCTTGTGCGGTTCAATAACAAAAATTAATACATAGAGATTCACATATAGTCCTTCATATTTCGTTATCCTTGATGACTTTTGCCGACGTCCATTGCCTCATTAAAACTTTGACAAGGAAAAACTCAGTGGGATAAAATCTTGGTACAACTTTTCACATGTTGTCTCATACTTTACATGTAGTTCATCACATGCAATACCATCTTCAAAGATTGACGAGTCTAAGTTAATTTCCTTGTTAAAACTGCGTCAGGAAAGCCCAGAGGGACAAAACCTGAACTGAAGAAAAATAGTACAATATTAAGTAAACTTAGGACATAGACGGATTTGTATACGTTGCCTCATTAAAACCTTGACAAGGAAAACCCAGTGGGATAAAACCTTGGAGAAGGGAAAAGAGTACAACGTGAAAGATGCAAGTAAAGGTGATCTGTTGCAGATGATCACTTTGCTCCATTAAAGTTCACTAATTGTTTCACAACTCCTAAGGCAGAAAATCCTCGTGGGAAAAACAATATCCTTAGCTGGGAAATTACATTCCCATTGTTTGTTGTTGTCTCATTAAAAACCTCGCCGAGTAACAAAACCCCGTGGGAAAAAGAAAATTGTTGGGTGTCGTAGGCTCAACAAATTAATAATCTTATTTCCACACAATTAACTGGTAATATAATTGAAGTAAGGATCGTTCCCATGAAGAGCAGTGAGTTTTAGTTGTCAAAGTGTCACAAAAGGGGGGTTTTGTTTTAGATTATGAACAAAATAAAAGTAATTGTAAATATTAAGTTATAAGAAATAAAGAGAGATATGATCGAGGAATCCTTCTTCGTATATAAACCGTCAATGAGTTAATGTATTCATCTATTCACCATTAATCATAGATTATCACAAACCGTAGAATAACAGGTACGCTTAACTATTCCCAAAATTCCTTATATCACTGAATAACAGGTACGCTTAGTTACCAGATTATATTCGTCTGAACCACCTTGAGGTACGCTTACAAGATGTAATTCAATCGAATTCTTTAGGGTTTGTGAATTTAGGTTTGATCCTAGTAGTTAGACTCAGTACGCTTGGTCTACTTGCTAGGGTTGTGTTTACACACAATTGCTTTACAGAATCCCTCTGCAAGGTCTCGTGTTCTCTACTTGTGTAAGGAATTATTCAACAATTATGGATATCCTAACCCTTACTAGCAATAGATTAGATTAACAAATATAATTAGTTGGCCACCTAAACAATCTATCAACTAATCATAAGTATTTTAATAGTAAACACAAACGATAATCACATGAAGAAATTAAAATAGATTCATATGTTAAATCAAATCAAGTTTACAACTTAGAATTCATCCTCAATCAATAGGTATTTAGCTACTCATGGATGTAGAAACATCCATGATATACATATAAAAAAAGTTAAGAGATAGCGTTACGATTGAGAATCGCTCTGTGTGATGTTTCTTCTCTCCAAGCCTTACAATTTCGTGATCCCTTGATGTGATATCATAACCTAATACCTTTTTATAGGTTTACATTTCTTGGTCTTCACGTATTTAGTTTGGTTCAAGAACCCGACCTGAAATAACGAAATAACGTTCCCAAATGTACCCTTAGGTCTTCCAAGGAATTTATACACGTTTTCCTACTTTCTAAGTACGCGTACCTCAAATTCCAGCAGAAATTTTCGGAACTAGGGTATACGTACCCGTATGCGTACCTTACTGTCTTCGATATTCAATAAAAGCTTGTTTTGACCACAACTTCTTCATCCGAACTCGGAATGACCTAATTCTTTTTGAATTATTTTTATGTTTCAATTATTTTCAAGTTGGTGATGAGAAATCCTTAATTTGAATGAGTTAAGCTCGGTATTTGGCCCTTCTCTTGATTTTGAGCGTTTTGCTAATTTTCGTCGAACTTCTTCTACTTATCTTGGACTTGGGCACTTGGATACTTGGAATACTTCTCTTGTTAGATCTTTTCAGCACTTTGTATCTCCTTTTTGGATGATTCACCTAACAGAGGAAAACAAGATAAAACAAGAGTAATAATACGAAAATATGCAAGAATAATAGCTTAACCAAGTATGGAATGGACACTAAAATCATACGAATTATGCACTTATCACAATCTCAGTGAAGGAAAATAGTTAAACACACCATTAAATGCTCCCCCTAGTTTCAGAAAATTTTCATTAGTCTAATGCAGTCAAAAGGAGTTTATCTCACTTTATTTTGGTGACTTGAATGTTTATAAGACCCTGTTGTTGATTCTGGAAGTTACGTTTCTTAACAGACTATCACATTTCATTTCTTTGATTTGGATATTTTTAGTAATATCAACGCGATCTTTATGTATTCAATGTTCAACATGCTTGATATTTTTAGTGTTGTCTCGCAAAAACCTTGTCGAGTAACAAAACCCTTTAGGAAAAACTATTCTCGATCGAAGGGAAAAAGAGTACAACACAACTTTAATTACGAAGTAAAATATGTCAACCTCATATTCTTGGATCCTCCCCCTGATTACTTTCAGATTTATTCCAGACAATTCCTTTAGTCATGTACTTTTCGAAACTGAAATATTGATAATGATTTAGAAAATAGTCTACCATATCTCCCCCTGATTACTTTCGTTGGAGAAGAGATTATTGTTCCTTAATAATCAACAACTTTTGGATTTCACTTTCATTAGCCTTCCTTTTTATGTTTTCGGGAATATAAGTCCGGGTTATTAATTGGTTCTTGTTGATCTTGATTTTATCAAAAGACGGAACAAAACTCTTAGGTTTATCTGTGGGAGACAGATTTATCTATTATCGTATACTTTTCTGTGTGATAAAGATTTGTTTATTAAAGTCTTCAACTTTGGGTCATAGAAACTCTTGGTTTCGGGTGAGATCAGTTAAGGGAATCAAGTGTGTAGTATCCTGTTGGTATCAGAGACGTAAGAAGCGCAACTGTACCTTGAATTAGTGTGATATTGATTGGGGTTAAACTACAGTCCAGACCGAAGTTAGTTTGTAGTAGGATAGTGTCTGTAGCGGCTTAATACAGTGTGGTCTTCAATCTGGACTAGGTCCCTGGGTTTTTCTGCATTTGCGGTTTCCTCGTTAACAAAATTTCTGGTGTATTTGTTATTTCTATTCCGCATTATATTTTGTTATATAATTGAAATATCACAGGTTGTGCGTTGTATCGATCAATTGTGAAATCCAATCTTTGGTTGTTGATTGGAAATTGATTGATCCTTGGATATTGGTCTATGGTACCGTTCAAATTTATATCTCTTGAATTTGATAAAGACTCGCAGATTTTCATTTGCTTGAGTATAGATCAAATCGAGAGATAGAGATATTAACTCCTTGATATACTTTTTATTAAGATTGAGTCTGACTGTCTAGTTGATTCTCTTAAAAGTATATTAGAGTTAGTCCGTATTGGGTAAGGTTGTTAGACCCCCGCTTTTTCAAACCCATTAGATGAAATCCTTTCAAAAACCTTGCTTCAGGGATCATTAACAAATCTAATCCTAATTGAATTTTGATCTATAGGTAGGTGCATGCTAGAAGATGATGAAGAACCCAAGTTTTTTGAAATTCCTTTTGAAACCTTGAAATTCCTCATGAGATCTAGAAATTGAGAGAGATTAGAAAGAGAAGACTTATTTGATATGTCTCTTGAGGACCCTTTTATTTATTTTTCTCTCCAAAGATGATTTAATGAAGGAAATACATGAACCCTAGAAGAGTTCACGTACGCGGAAAAGACGGGAGGTAGAAGAAGGGTACACGTACCACTACTCTTAGAGACCCAGCGATGGGCTTGAACCCAAACTTGAACTGCGACCAAGGTAGTCAATATCTGTTGTACATGCCGATATTACAGGTTTTTACCGGATATCGTAAAATACCTATACGATATCGAAAATATCGGCGATACAAAGACGAAATGATATTATCGGTTGTACATGCCGGCACAGACCGATATATCGGTTTTACTTGTACACCGATAATATCGGTTTCGTAAATAAATTTTTCATCAACATGCATCTAGTCTTTACAGACAAGTACAATGTTAATTGGAGAAGGTAAAAATCCCTAATATATTTATAATATAAAATCAATGACTATATGGTAGGATATAAGATGGAAACCATATTTCGATTGCAAGGCAGAGAAATATAAAAGAAATATGAAGGATAACAAAAATGATTCACTGGCATAATGGGACAACAATCACAACATTGGCTAAAAGCTTCTCCAATGACATGTGTGTGGAAATAAATGTCAAAATCCACCTAAGATACACATCCATTTTTTCTAAAATCATTCTCCAACCCTGATGTCTTAAACCAATGTATAGATGACTTTGGGTAGATATTTTCAAGGAGAATGTCTAGTTTTAGACATTCCCCTTGATATTTTCTATCATTCTAGTCAGATTTTTTTAATTAATTGAATTGACTTTAATATATTAACTAACTATTTTTAGCTCTAATAAAATCTTAAATATGGAAAATAAAATTTATACTAATTAAAAGAAGATGTTACATGCAATACTGTTGGAGATGGATTTTTTTATCTCCCTAATTTTAAGGAAAAATAGATTGAAGATGTCTTATTTGTGTTGCCACATAGGAAACACACACAATGACCATTGGAGAAGCTCTAATAAACCACCTTGTATTTTGGAAATTTGAAATATGTGTATGATTCTTATTATGTTTTACAATGGTTCTATAATTATTTGAAATTCTATATTAAATGATGTATTGCCTGTAAAAACATATATTATTATTTGTATGGGTGTATAGGACCCAACCTATACGATACCGATACACGAAATTAACTACCTTGACTGCGACCCACGAAAGAAATGTAGGATTTCTTAAATTTTCAGCACCAAAGGTTTGAAACTAGTGAGGATACATCATAATGTGAAAAAGATAGTATAAAAACTACATTACTTTTAACCTCGGGTGAACATACTGAAAAAAAATCAGTCAAGGAGTTTCTCTCAAGGAAAAAAATTAAAAAAAAAATTAACACAAGTCCAAAACAAATCACACCGTTACTTGCCCCATCTCAAGTTATATATAAACGGGGTAGAGACAATCTTGTTACCAATAGGCAGGATATGCATAGTCAACCTCGTGCACAGTTTCCGGTTGATATTTGTGAACAGTACCATTGATATAATCATAATAATGATGGTAGTCAGGGTTAATATAGCTTTCTAACTCCTTTTTCTTATGACTAGGAAAAAATGTTTTCTGACATTTAGAACCTGCACCAAACCCACAAGATTCCCATTTATTAAATTCACATGGGTTGACAGCATGTTTAGTTCGTACACCATGCTTACATGATTTGACAGATACAGAACTTTTATCAGAACAATTCTTTTCCTCAATCAAATTGAGTTTTTCTAAGAATTTGAAAACACCTTCAATGGCTTTAAATAGATCCATCATGATAGTATTCCTTAAAATGATTAAGATGCATTCTAGTGAGATTCCATACCTTAGAGATTTGACTTCGTTTTCTCGACCGATTTTTCTTAGAAGGACTTTTAATTTTTCCTTTAGACTGTTTTCATCATCTAAGATTTCCAATGTCTTATGAAAAAGCGGGGGTCTAATAACCTCACCCAATATTTCGATTAGCAATCTATATGGACAACTCCAAGTTGTTTTCTAGAGAATCAACTAGACTCAATCAATAGAAAATACTCAAGGATTTATTATCTCAAGCTCTCAATTTGATTTACTCAACCAAATGTGATTCACGAGTCTAATCAAAGAGAGATAACTTGGATGGTACCAAAGACCAATATCCAAGTGTCAATCAATTTAAATCAACAACCAATAAGGTCGGATATTCTAATTGATTGAACAATGCACAACCTGTATTATTTCAGCTATATAATAAAATATAACGTGGAAAAGAAATAACACAGACACCAGAATTTTGTTAACGAGGAAACCGCAAATGCAGAAATTAAAACCCCGGGACCTAGTATAGATTAAACATACACTGTATTAAGCCGCTACAGATACTATCCTACTCCAAATTAACTTCGGTCTGGACTGTAGTTGAACCCCAATCAATCTCACACTGATCCAAGGTACAGTTATGCTCATATTCCTCTGATCCCAGCAGGATACTGCAGACTTTATTCCCTTAGCTGATCTCACCCACAACCAAGAGTTGCTACGACCCAAAGTCGAAGACTTTAGCAAACAAATCTGTCTCACACAGAAAAGTCTACAAGATAGATAAATTTGTCTCCCACGAATAAACCTATGAGTTTTGTTCCGACTTTTGATAAATCAAGGTGAACAGGAACCAATCAATAAAACCAGAATTATATTCCCGAAGAACAGCTCAGTTTTATCAATTACCTCACAATAGTCTTAATCGATGTAGCGAAAAAAATATATTGTGGAATCACAAACGATGAGACGAAGATGTTTGTGATTACTTTTATATCTTGCCTATCAGAGATTGAAATGTCAAGCCAATTATTAGAATTGTACTTGTACGATAGAAACATCAAGATCAGATCACACAACTACAAGAAAAGTAGTATCGGTCTGTGTAGTTGCAGGAAATCCTACACTACACCCTTGATAAGAATTTACTATAATTAAGACATATTTGAAGATTAAAAACAATAATTTATTATTTGATTCTCAGAAATGTTTACAAGAAACGGAAGAAATCAAGAATACAACCGCTCTCTTGAATTTTCTCTCTCCTCAAGACTTTCTCAACACTCAAAAACACATCATCCTCTTTCTGAATCTACTGGGTCTCTTTATATAGGATAGTTACATAGTGGATGACAGCTAATCTGTCCTTTAATTTTGGATCTGACTCGCGATATTATTGCAGTAGTTATAATGTCCATTCTCGCAAGCGTCGTGACCATCGCAGGATAATCACGCTCTTCCCGTGTTTCTTCATTCTTCAGCTATTACGTCATTCTTCAAATCATTATGTGCCACTCGTGAAGTGTTGTTGAAGAACTCGCGGTGATGTTCGCAGAAGTGTTGTTAATCTCGCAAGAGTAATATCATGGCGATATTCTGGTCCTACGTATTGCTTCTTCTCATGTATTTTCTGCGAAGAAGGAAAGACTATGAGAATTAAAATGCCGCAGCTACCTAGTTTTCCATCTCTTTTCTCCGACAAAACCCTGTAAATTAGGTATGACCGCTTATACGTGTCGAATGATCCTCTTTTAACCGGTTAATCCTTTATTACCCGGTTACCCCTCTTCTGTCTATAAAAGAGATAACTTGTTAAGAAATATTTTTTTTCTTTTACTTCTTCGTCTTCTTCATCCCTTCTCTTCTCTGTAAAATTTCCCGTCTGCAATTTTTCTTCTTTCACAGGTTCATCTGCTACTGTTCTAATGGAGTCTCAAAGGTATAAACATTCTCTTCTGTCATTATTAAATTCGATTCTGCTTGTCTAAACTATGTTTATCTATTTTATTTGATCTCTTCTATTTAATTTTTCATAATTACCATACTGTGTCTTCTTTTCAGTGAAACTACTTCTAACGTGCAACCTGTATCTCAAAACCCTAATCTTCTCAAAAATTCGCAACAGAAACTGGCTGAAAAGAAGAGGAATCGTGCGAATCCAAAGGTAGTAAGAAACACTTGTTTTATTAATAGCAATATTGTTTCCTCTGTTTCTTATCCAGTTTATTATTCGCAAGATGATGAGAATGTTGTTGAACCTCGCAAGCGATCTCGCAAGATTAAACCCATTGAATACGGAATTACTATTCCCTTATTATCTTTTCAAAATCCACTCTTATAGCATCGCAAATTGTGCCCCAACCTTTTGCTTGCGATGGTGTCACTCCCAATACTCCTGCCTCAATTAACCCTCTCATAAGTGAAACTCCCCATATTATTTCGAATGAAGTTCCTTCTTCTTCTACCGTAGTCACTTCTCAAGTTGATTCATTTTCATTTCCAAATGTGACCTTTCCAGACACTCCCCCCCTGATGACACAAATAATTCAAACCTTCAACTCTCCATTGTTACCACTTCACCACCTACATCTCTCCCTCCTGTTAGAGAAGCTTCAATTGATGTAGACGTTGCTTTTAGAGACTTATCTGACATTCTGGATGAAACTAGAAAATCCTCCATTAATCCTATCAGGCGTGGTGTCTGCGAAGTTTTAAGCAAGTATTTTGGTTCTGAACAAACGGCTGCGAAGACATCTCTAGAAAAAGAAATTGAAATTTTAAAATAGAGTCTTCGGTTTAAGACTTCAGAATGCAATACTCTTCATCACAAGCTTCACAACTCTTTACTGAATTGCGAGAATCTTCGCAATAAGAATGAGGAACTAAAAGGTATATTGTTCCTTCTTTTATCTCTTGGTTTTTCTATTTTAGTAAATTCTCATTTTTTCTATGCTTAATTCTCTTTTAAACCATTGGTTCATACATTTAGTTGTAAATCGGACACGATTCTTGGAGATATTCCGATTTGAGTCTATTGCTGAACAAGCTCGTGCTGAGAAAGATTCTTGGATGGACCAATATAATAGATTAGATAACCTTCATTCATATTCTATCGACCAAATAGATAATCTTACCAATGAGAATAACCAACTAATACAAAGGCAAAGTCTATTAAATAGCGAAGTTACTCGTCTTTCTTATTTGTTAACCCAAGCTAATTTGGCGATAGAAACTTTATCAGATGAAAATGAGACCTTATCTCAAGAAAACCGCAGCTTCTCAAATAATATAGCGATCTCCTCGTATCATTTAAGTATTCTTCAGAAAGTGTGTAACAATCAAGAAAAATCTCTGTCTTCATTGAAAGAAGAACTCAAAGAAGTAACTAAATCATCAATAGATGAGAAGGCTCATCCAGGGTAGGATATCTCTAAGTGTATAGGCTAGTAAACTCAAAGAACGTTTCTCCCGATTAAAAGAATCTCATTCATTATTGGAGAAATAAAATGCTTACCTCCTTTCTAAAGAATAAAGTATAAAATCTCGCCTGAAGGGTATAATTGGAGATAAATTTGATGATGCCATGAACCAGTGGGAGAGTTGTGTCTTATCATTAATTCAAAAATTATCTTCGCAAAGAAAAGGTAGTCATTTTGACTGCCTGAATTGTTAAATTTTTCTGTTTAAATTTCTCTGCTATATTTTTGCAAGATCTTTGTCTGAATGTTTTTCTGGCTTATCTATTTTTCTCGCAGAATCTAAGAAAAGTCTTCAAACCACCATTTCTAACTTGGCTGATAAACTGGCTTCAGTCCACAAAGAAAATAATGAACTTCTAGCCAATTATGTCAAATCTCGCGATCATGCAGAAATAAGATATGACTATCTTGAATACTATAAGAACATGGAAATTAGGAATCGCGACAGAGGCTTCCTTCGCAAAGTTCATCATAGTGTTGAAGTTCTCGTGAATGACATCTTAATATCCAACGCTCTCTCCCCTGTATCAGTCAATCCTCTGGAAGTAGATGATGATGAAACTCCTCTTCCCATGGCTAATGATCTAGAGTATGTAAGTGATGAAGAAGATGTTTCTCAAGAAAATTCAGTGGATAAAGAAAAATATCCTCTTACTAAAGTAGCTACTGGCGATGGAACAACCGTTAATGAGTCATTAAATGAGGAAGAAATTCAAGCCGATCATGAGAAGAATGTTGGCGAGGCTAATAACTCTGGCAAAGATAATGCTTGAGTTTTGTTTTTTCTTTCTTTTAGTTCTCTTTCTTGCGAATGATGTAACCCCATTTAATTTTAAAACTCATTTTGGAGCTCTGTTAAATTTTTGTTTTTCTCAATACTCTACGATAAAGATAAGGATATTTTATTTATCAATTCCCATACTTTTTCCTCATTATATTTCTTGGAATGAACAAATATCTCCTGCATCTTAGAAAAATGAAATAGTTAATGGGTAGGATTATTCTTATGGTCTTATTTTGCCTTCCTAATTAAAGGTCTTATTTCTCCACGTTTCTTTCTGCGACAAAATCGCAAGACGTCCTTACATTCGCATGTAGAGACCTATTGATCTTGCCTTAGCTCTTGTATTTTATCAATTCTCTGCGACTATATGACAGGCCTAGGTTACCTTGCGAGAACAAAGCCCCATGACATATCCGTCTTGAGATGAAATCGCAGGACGTCTTTACACTTTCATGTAAAAACCCATTGATCTCATCTTAACCTTTTCTTATGGCTTGTTGCCTCTGTATTTGTCACGCGACAAAATGACAGACCTAAATGGTCTTGCAAACATAAAGCTCCATGACATTGCCGTCTTAAGACACTTATCATCTCCCTAATGGAGGGTGCCGCCCTTACTCCCCCCTGGTTGCCCCTTCAAGGAGGGCACATCGGCCATACAAGACTAGATCCTCCCATATGGTCTTAACAACAACCATTTTTTTTCATAGCCTCTTATCCTTTATGCCTATATGGCTTATAGTTTACGAGACTGCACCCTAAGTGGGGTTTTCTTGAGGCCGAGTACATCATAGCCAAGACTTACCAAGAATGGCCAGGGTAGGTTCGTCCATCCCGGGCATCCTTGGCTCAACCATGTACCTCGGCGCCTTGGTCATACTCTGCACCCCTAAGAAGAGACCCTCGGTCGTCCAACCAGGGTATAACCTTATATAGTTGGAAATCCAAAGTATCTCTCCTGGATAGGTATCTCAAAGAGATGGACCCCAGTCTATGCGTCTCAGGTTCCAGCAGCGGTATAACCTTATCCCTGAGCCACGCAAAGAGATACCCCATAATATGATGTACTTTAGGTCTTACATTTGCCTATTGCGAAATTGTATTCGCGAACTAGGGTGTACGCCATAAAGTTTCGTCCCGTTATTTGTTTCTTTTGCGTATATCACAATCTTTCATTCTTTATATAATCTTGAATAATCTTGCGAATAAACTCGCAGCTGTAAAAATTTGTTTTGCCCATTTCCTCTTTGTTTCATTAAAAATTTGTTATTGATAATATCTTTTTAAATATAATCTGTTCCATGGTCTACCAAGTCTTTGACCAACATCTCTGCCTTTTGGGTCCACCAACCTGTATGCCCCTATTCCAACTATCTCTTTAATGATATACGGTCCATCCCATTTTCTCGCTAACTTTCCACCACGTTCTCGCTGGTATTCTGGTGTTTCTCGCAGAACTAAATCGCCTGGTTGAAACTCACGTTTTTTGACTTGCTTGTTATATTCGCGAGCCAACCTTCGTTGATAATTTTCCATATGTTGTAATGCTTTTTCTCTCTTCTATTCTAATTCATAAAGTTCTCTTAGAATCATGCTAGCATTAAGATTCTTCTCCCATGTAGTTGCAGGATTTCCCACACTACACCCTTGTTAAGATCTTGCTATAATCAACCCACAATTAAAGATGAAAAACAACACTTCATTATTTTGTTCTCAGAAATGTTTACAGAAATGGAAGAATTCAATATTACAACTATTCTCTTGTAGTTTCTCTCTCCTCAAGACTTTCTTAACTCTCAAAAATACATCATCCTTTTCTGGACACATTGGGTCTATATTTATAGGGTAGTTACATAATGGATGACAACTAAGTTTTCCTCTTATTTCGGGTTGATTCTGCGATTGTACCGCGATAGTTGCAATATTAAATCTCGCAAGTTTTGTAACCATCGCAAAAAAAAATGCTTTTCTCAAGTTTTCTTCAATCGTCAGTTATTACATCACTCTTTTGAAGGCTTTTGTGATACTCGTGAAGTGTTGTTGAAAATCTTGCGGTGATGCTCGCTGGGAAGTGTTGTTAATCTCGCAGAGAATAGATGTAGCGATATTCTGGTCCTACATCTTGCCTCTTCTCATGTATTTTCTGCGAAGAAGAAAAGATCATGAGAACTTTAAAATGCCGCAACTACTTATCTTTTCATTAATCTTTCTTCTGACACGTTTCTGTATCCTTCGCCAGCTGTTTTTCATATACTCTTTCTTCTAATGAATTTATGACACATCCTCTCTAACCGCTGCGATCTGACCGTTCATGTCTTTTTTTAACATTTATTGCATTCACCTTCTTCGAGAAATTTCTTCTTCTATAAATACTCCTTTCATTCTTTTCTTTTCCTCTTTTTACTTTCTTCTTCTTTCTCTGCGCAACTTCTCTGCAAGTTTACTGTTCTTCCGTAAATTGTGCATCTATCATCACTGTGATTTCTTTCTTATTTTTCAACCCTTTCTTTCATTCCCATACTCAAAAATGGTTGTTGCTGGTGCTAAAAACTTGACTGCTTTTAATGAGATGCGAGAAAATCTCAAAATCAAAGGCTTTACCTTGTCTACAATTTCAGGTCAAAGCCCTAAATCTGAACTTTCACTCAAACTATTTTATGATCATCAGTGCTCTCGCCAGAAAATCATAGTATCGCTAGGTCAACTTGAAGCTGGTCTTCCCCTTCCTCTCTATAACCCAGAACTACCATTATTCTATCAAATAATATCTGACGAGAGGTTCTCGCGAGCGATATATCATAGGTGGAGATTGTATTACATTGCTGCTTGAATATGCTTCTCGCGGTGCTGATAAAGGATCTCACTATCCTGAAGCTGTGAAGAATCCTCAATTTAAGGATGTTCCCATTGTCTCTGCAGATTATACTGTGGAGAATTTCTTCAAAAATTATAAGATAGTTCTTATGAAGAGGGATAGCACTTGCTGGGGTGTCCGCTTGAAGAAATAAAAGATCGCTGATGATAAATCTCTTATGTTAGACATTGATTGGAATACACCTACTAATCAAGGCCCTCGCCACTCTAGCGATGACAAGTGGTTCACTTTTCCACTATGTCTTGAAGGTCCTTATATATATGGTTCTCTCCCATTACCTGCGAATCTCTCAGAGTATGAGCCATGGGTCTTCAACTGGCCTGAAATATCTAAAGAAGTATATCCTCTCAACATTTTGCATTATTATTATTCACTATCTTCTTCATGTTTTTATATTCTCGCTAATTATTTTGATCTTTCTCAGATTGATAGAATAAAGCTCAGCTACAAAACTTTTAGGAAACCAAGCACTTTCTTAGCTCTTAAATCTTTCACGGATGAAGTAAGAAATATTTCCTCATAAATTTTAACAATATATTGTTGCCCCTATTTCTTATCTTCACCCGTGCTCGCAGGAAATCGAAGAACTAGAACCAATAAAACCCGTGAGAAATAAGGAGAAATCTTTAAAGGATAAATCTATTGTTCCTCCCAAAGGGAAGTCTTCTGCCCCTCGCGGTGAAGAATCTGGCGATCCTCCTTTGAAGAAAAGGAAGACCCGACCTTCTTCTTCTTCAACTCCTCAACCCATTTCAGAAAATCCAAGTGTTGATTTTGAGAAGAACAATAATGACGAGGATTTCAATGATAACAGCTTCCCTTCTATAAAGAATTCTTCTTCTTCTTCTGATTTTCGATGGCTCATTTATCCAAATTTTTTTGCAAGAATATGTTTGGTATCCCAAATGAGCATGGAGATGAAGCTATTAATGAAATATCCCAGTCCCTCGCCAAAGTCTGCGATGATCCCATACTAGATGACAGTGATTCCCTTCGCGAGGTTTCAAGATCGCTGATTCCAAGTCTCTTAAATTCACTTGGCAGCCTGGTATGTTTCTACTTGTTCATCCTTTTTGTATCTATTGATATTTTTGTCAGACATTGATTTATATAGTTCTATCACAGGTTGGAAGAGCCGCTTTTGCTGTTGCTTCTGATTTAGACAATAGGCGTATCATTTATGAAAAGAAAGATGTTAATCTTCGCCAAGATAAAGAAAAATTAGAATCTGAAGTTGTTGAGCTTCGCAAGAAGAATAAACAGTTAGAGGCTGAAGCTTTAGTTGATAAGAAAAATATCTCTGATCTTGACAAAGTTAACCAGCAGCTCTATGGTATAATTTATTTCCCTTCTCTCTTAATTCTTCTCACCCTATCGCAGCTTATTCAAGAAACCATTTTTGGTATAATTTGCAGATATTTATGGTCTTACGATGAGGCTACATTCTTCCAATCCTTCCATGAACCTGTAGATGATAATACCCTTCTTGCTTTCCTTAATAATTCTTTTAGTAACTTCTCAGACGATATGATTAGATCTCTCTCTATTGATGAACTTAAATCCAAATTTAATCTCTTAAAAATTGAACATAGGTTCAATTTAAATTTAACCAACAAGTTTAAGAACCTTTATCTTAGTTCAAAGGAAGAAGTGAATATATTAAGAAAAAGGAATAGTGATCTTATTGATGAGAATGATCTTGCTGTTAAAAACGGCTCCAAGACCCTAGCAAACTTTCATAAAACTCTTCTTAATGTTCAAATGGAAAGAGATAGACTTATCCGTGAGAATGAAGATCTTCTTGCGAGGGAGACTCAAGTTCGATCTCGTCTCCTTATTAATAGCGATGATGAGTTTGCTTGGGCTGCGAAGATTCTTGATAACGCCAGAACTAATTTAGGTGTAGATGTTAGTCTTCATGCTGATCAAGCGGCTTTAATTAAAGACATGATTTATGAAAGATAAGGTTATCACTCTTATGATTTCCCTAAATTATTTCCTAATTGAATCATCCTTATATGTATTAACTTTGTTATCATTTTCTCGCAACATCCAAAAAGAACTATCGTAAAAGATTTGATGAGTTAGAAGAAGAGAAAAGCCAACTCGCTGGAAATATATCTTCTCGCAATGAAAAGTATTCTAGATTGAAGGAAAAATTGAAAATCTCATCTTCAAATTTTAGTAATGCCCTTCTCCGTGTTCGTAATGACGCTGTTAAATTAGTCTGTGATGATCATGGTATTACTCATTCTACATACCCCGATCTTGCAAAGGAAATTCCAGTTGATTCCCCAAATTTAGTTATCTCTGATAGAGAAGATGATAATGATGAAGAATTATGTGGCGAGGAAGAGAAATCTGACGTATATGGAGATAATAATGATAATGAAGAAGAGAAATCTGGTAATGAAGAGAAATCTGAAAAAGAAAAGAGCTCTGATGAATGTGGTGATGGATCTTCTTAGTCTTGTTTCTTCTCTTTTTCTTCGTTATAAATTTTGTACATTTATTCTTTGGTTCTCGTAACATCGCTGCGAGCTTCTCCAACTTGATGTGTAAACTTCTTTTGCTTTTATCTGTATGAATTAGAAAACAATTCTTTTTCTGCAACATAATCAATCAATCATAATTATTATCCTTTAATTATTTGTATAAATGTATCATCTATGCAATTTTATCATATGATGGATAAATAATAATTTCATCATTCTATGCATTCCCATACTTGCCTCTATTATTCATCTGCAATATGAAAAAATTGGGTAGAGATTAGATATTAGTTGTGAATCAAATTAAATTTGCCTCAATATCGGCGATTTTATCGCTTGCAATAATTGCATAACTTTATGATTTCTGCGAGCATTATCGCAAAAATCTTATGGTCTTATTATGCCTTCCTAATTAAAGGTATTATTTTGCCACATCTTTTCTTTCTGTGACAAAATCGCAGGACGTCTTTACATTTGCATGTATTGACCCATTGATCTTGTCTTATCAATATTTTTTCAACATCTCTGCGACAATATGATAAGTATAAACTCTCTTGCAAGAATTAAACCTTATGACATTGCCGTCTTGCGATGAAATCGCAGGACGTCTTTACACTTGTTAAATGTAAAAACCAATTGATCTCATCTTAACTTTTCTCTTTTGGCTTGTTTCCATTGTATAAATTTCGTCACGCGACAATATGACAGGCATAAATGTTCTTGCGATCATAAATCCCCATGATATTGCCGTCTTTAGACACTTATCATCTCCCTAATGGAGGGTGCCGCCCTTATCTTCCCCATGGTTTCCCCTTCAAGGAGGGCACATCGGCCATACAAGACTATCTCCTCCTATCCAGATTTGCCAACAACCAGCTGTTTTCGCAGCCTCTTGTCCTTTATGCCTATATGGCTTATAGTTACAAGACTGCACCCTAAGTGGGGTTTTCTTCAGGCCAAGTGCATCATAGCCAAGACTTACCAAGAATGGCCAGGGTAGTTTCATATGCCCCGGGCACCCTTGGCTCAACCGTGTACCTCGACGCCTTGGTCATACTTTGCACTTCTTAGAAGAGGTCCTTAGTCGTCCAACCAGGGTATAACCTTATATAATTGGAAATCCAAGATCCCTCTCCTGGATAGGTTTTCTATAACCCCAACATCTGCATAACTCAGGTTCCAGCAGCGGTATAACCTTATCACTGAGTCATGTCAAGAGATACCCCCTTATATGACGCACTATTAGGTATTACATTTGCCTCTTGCGAAATATTATTCGCGAACTAAGGTGCACGCCATAAAGGTTCGTCCCATTCTATTAATCTTTGCGAAATTTTATTTGCGTTTCTCACGAGTATTGTAACTCTGATAAAATTTCATTTCTTTTATTTTCTTGTAAAATTTTGAAATTCTTTCAAACAGAGTACTCTTTTCTATTGCATTTTCTTCAAACAAATTCTGCGTAAGCTTCTTCAAGTTTCATCATTTTACCATTGTACTTACTATTTTCTGGTTCTGCTTTTTTGTTACGTTTTGCTATTTTTTCTTTATCTGCGGGCCGCTCGTCATCATCTTACTCTCACTTCTCTATTGAATCAATCATCAATCTTTCACATCTCTGTCGTTTCTTGATGTTGTACTTCCAATTGCTCTTCTTCTCAGCTCTTTCCTCGCACGATTTTATATCAATTTCATAACATTTCTTGCTTTCTCCCCAATCTCCCGTAATAACACCAACACCATTAGGATGAGGAAATTTAACACACTGGTGGAAAGTAGATGCTACACCTAATATACCATGTAGCCAAGGTCGACCAATTAGGGCATTGTAAGGTGATTCAATGTCAACAACACAGAACAAGATCTTGGAAGTTATCCCTTTCAATGGAATCCGCATTTCAATTTACCCTTTGGGTTTATTGGCAGTACCATTAAAACCATAGATTTTATATGTTGAGGGAATTAGATCTTTGTATCTTCCACCCATGGTCTTATATGTATGATAAAATAGTATGTCAACTTAGATGCCTGTTTCTATTAGAACTCTATTAATGGCCCAAGAATCTTCATTTTCGTTATCATTTTCTTCATCTTCCTCTACTACTTTCTTGGGGTTTATTTCTAACCTTACTACCAATGGGTTATCATGCTGCTCACCAGGCTCTGGTACTTCTTGTGCAGTGAAAGATATAGTTTGCTTCTGCCATTCTTCTAACGGCGAGGCTCTCGCGATATTCAATATCTCTCTTCCATCTGTATCTCTCACGAAGACTCTGCTTATAACATTATCATGGAAATCCTCTATAGTTCTGTGTGAATGTACAATGGAATTACAAAAAAAATTATTTGCTTTAGCCCCAACTTTTATTACGAATGATTCTGCTCCTTTTACAGTATTTACCCTGCGAATTTGTGGTGCTGGAGGAAATCGCTGAGATTGTGGATGTCCTACTAAAAAGTGGTTTAGCTTTCCTTGGTCGATCATCCTTAAAATTATTCTCTTGACATTCCTGCAATCATTTACTGTATGACCATGAAAGTGATGGTAAGGAAAAAATTCTTGACTACGATTATTAGGATGTGGTTCTTTTACCATATTCCATGGAGATGGTATATTTTCCATCAAACTGATAGCCTCCCAGATTTTTTCTATACTAGCATTTAGAGGCGGCATTTTAATTTATTCCCATACTATCTTATGATTATTTTGGCTTCTGAAATTGTTTTGCCTCTGTCCACCATAAGTTTCAAGCCTTTGAATCTTATTATTCCCACCGCGTATGTAATAATTCTTCTCCCTTTCATATTCTTCTTGATCTCGACTGCCCATAGCTACCAACTTCTACTGGTTATTAGTCTCCACTTTCTCTTGTTGTGCTTGCGAGCTGCTCGCCACGTTGTTAATCATTTTAGGAAGTAAACTCCCATTTGATGCTACTGAATTGGTATTCGCGATTGGATATGATTCCATCTCTTTTTTTTTATCCTCCAAAGCAATGTACTCTTCTTGTAGCTCTCGCAGTTCAGTCATAGTGATTGTATTCTTGATTTTGAAAATTTGTTTGTACAACAGATTGGTCGCGAACATTGCATTGATAAAATACAAGATAAGATATCTCTCGTCTACTCTTCCTGCCATCTCACTGCACATTGTCTTCCATCTTATAGTTAAATATTTCAGACTCTCGCCAACCCTCTGTTTTAACCCAAACACATCTTCAATACCTGGCCGCGATGAATTGTTGCTTATATATGCTCCCAAAAATGTAGCTTATAAATGATCAAAAGAAGTTATAGTATTTTTTGGCAATCCCTCAAACCATTTTAGCGCCTCGCCAGTTAAGCTAGATGCAAAATACTTACACAATACATCATCATGATTCTCCCATTGCAGCATACACCTAACATAAGCCTTAACATATTGTACAACACAGGTAGTTCCATCAAAAATGCTGGTTAATGCAGGTAAGTTGAACTTTGGAGGTAGTCCTCTTAACTGTACTTATTGAGTGAATGGAGTTCTCGCAGCTTCTTCAATATCTTCATCAAGTTTCCTTCTACCTCCTTCCCTTATGTTATTTATTATTCCCCTCATCTCTGCTAATTCTCTTAAAATTTGCTCATTCGCAGCTGAATTTGGTTTCATTGGTCTTTTCAATGATGCTTCCCTTCTCCTGCGTTCATGTACTTCTTGTCTTGCGAGATTTTGTGTATCTTCATCTGCATCCACATTCCTTCTTCTACGATCTTCTGCTTCACCTTCTTCTTGCCATCGCAGCTGATTATACTGTCTATTTTCTTCTCTGCGAATTTCTTCATTTATCATCAGTTCTCTTCGCTGTCTTTCTATTCTCCTTTGTATTCTATCATACTCTTCCTGAATATTATTATATTATGGCGATTTTGCGTCCGTCTCCTTTCTCGATTTTCATGGTTATTTTGTCGTAATGCCTCTTGAAATTCTTGTTCTTCTACTTCTGCTCTTAATCTTTCTCTCTCTCAATCCAGGCGTGCTTGTTCATCATAATGCCTCTCAATTTCTTCCTCAATTATTCTTCGATTTCTATGGATCTCTCGCCCATGTAATATCCTCCTACCTTCCTCTGGATTATCTTCATCATTTTGGTTGTTTCTTACCTCTTGATTCCTGTTGTTAAATCTATTATCCAAATTTTCGCCACGCTGATCATGGCGATCTTCTATTACCTCTTCTTCTCTATGACGTTGTTCTTAATTTGGATTTTGCATTTCCTCTTGGATATTTCCTCTAGCATTCCTTATTGGAAAATTTTGCCTTAATTCTTCTCTTAATGATCTTGAATTCGATTTAACAGTACTTCTTGATCTTCTATTTTGTAACCTCAAATTCTCCATTCTCAACTCGTGATTTTGTCTTGTTAAATTTGCACGCTCTTCCGCCTCTAATCTTCTTTCCTCTTGTATTCTTTGTCTTGGATAATCTGTTGTTTCATTTTCATTTTCTCCATGAATTAATCCTTCAATCAATCCTTGATTTCTTTCTTCTCTTCTCCCATCTCTTAATTGTTGATCTTCTACACCTTCCATCGAATCCGATCTCCAAGTATGCACACTCACTCTATCATGATCCACATTTCTATTTTGTATTGGTGTTTGTTCATTAGGTTGCGGAATTTGATCTTCTCCTTCAATCCTTGTTCTATTTTTTCTTGTTCTTATCCTTGAAGATTCTCCTAATTCATTTGTTTCTTCTCCTGAAAGTCTTTTACTCCTATTGTTGGTGGTTCTGATGTATTTCTTCTTCTTCTAGACATTTCTTCAACTCTAACAATTTCTTCAAATCTTCAAATTGTAATTAGAGATTTTTTAGCTTGATTCTCCCTATTTCGGGCGCCAAAATGTAGTTGCAGGATTTCCCATACTACACCCTTGTTAAGATCTTGCTATAATCAACCCACAATTAAAGATGAAAAACGACACTTCATTATTTTGTTCTCAGAAATGTTTACAGAAATGGAAGAATTCAAGATTACAACTATTCTCTTGTATTTTCTCTCTCCTCAAGACTTTCTTAACTCTCAAAAATACATCATCCTTTTATGGACACATTGGGTCTATATTTATAGGGTAGTTACATAATGGATGACAACTAAGTTTTTCTCTTATTTCAGGTTGATTCTGCGATTGTACCGCGATAGTTGCAATGTTAAATCTCGCAAGTTTTGTAACCATCGTAGAACAAACATGCTTTTCTCAAGTTTTCTTCAATCGTCAGTTATTACGTCACTCTTTTGAAGGCTTTTGTGATACTCGTGAAGTGTTGTTGAAAATCTTGCGGTGATGTTCGCTGGGAAGTGTTGTTAATCTCGCAGAGAATAGATGTAGCAATATTCTGGTCCTACATCCCAAACCTCTCTTTTTGTTGTAGGAATATCAACTTCTATTGGTAGTATTGCTTCAACACCATACGTTAAACAAAAAGGTGACATCCCATTTGGCTCTCTCCTAGTTGTGTTGTAAGCCCAGAATGCATTATATACCTATTCACACCATGCTCTATGGTACCCTTCTAATTTATTTTTTAAGATGTCTGCGATTGTCTTATTAGTTGTTTCAGCCTGACCATTAGCTTGTGGGTATAAAGGAGTAGATTTTCCACATCTTATCTTAAATGCATTGCGTAGCAACTCTATTTTTTGTCCTTTAAATTGTTTTCCATTATCAGAAACCAACTGTGCTGGGATTCCAAATCTGCAGATGATATTTTCAAAAATGAACGTAAATATATCTTTATCGCGAATGTGTTGTACCGATTTTACTTCTGCCCACTTTGTGAAGTAATCTGTCGCGACAATTAAGTATCTCTTCTGCCCTAACCTGTCACAAAGGGTCCCACAATATCTAAGCCCCATTTTCCAAAAGGCCACACACTTTTTGAAGATGATAATGGTTCCCCCGGTGCATGTATCTTCTTTCCATATCGCTGGCAATCTTCGCAACGGTTTGATAATTGTTTTGCATCTTCATGCATATACGACCAATAATAGCCTTGCATTTTTGTCCTATAAGACAAAGATCTTCCTCCGCTATGATTACCAGCATCTCCACTATGCAACATTTTTAACACTTTTTCTCCTTCTTCCCATGTCAAACATCTAAGTAATGGTCCATTTAAAGATTTTCGATACAATACTCCATCCCTTAATTCATAATTTGTTGCACGGCTCTTTAATTTGTGCGCCTCCAATCTATTTCTTGGTGTTTCACCTGTCGCCAAGTATGCGTGAAGTTATTCTCTCCAATCTGCGATAATGTTGCGGGCTGGTTCTTCTGCGTCATTTTCTATTATCATTACATCCGCCTTTTCTTCTTCTTCTTTATTAATTGAAGGTGATACAAGCGTCTGAATTCTTATGCATCTCGCAACTGGGTTTGTCATCATACTTGATATGAACGCAAAAGCATCTGCGAGTCTGTTATCTTTTCTTGATATATGTATCCATTTTATTTTTGGAATTCTCGCAGACAATTCTTCAACAAGTTTCTTGTATTTCTTCAGAGATAGTTCATTTGTTGTGTATTCTCCTTTTATCTGGCGAATAAACAATTGCGAGTCACTGGTAATCCTTGCGTTCTCCAACTTCATCTCTACGGCGAACTTTAGAGCATGACCACAGCTTCATATTTTGTCTCATTATTAGTGGATATGAATTCCAAACGAAATGAAAAAGCCATTTTTTCTCCTTCTGGCGAGATAAAGACCATTCCAATTCCATTTCCTTCCCCATTTGATGATCCATCCATCAATATTTCCCATATGTTAGGTTCCTTTAATAGATCTTTTGGATCTCCATGTTCTTCTTCTATGTCCATCATTTCTTCCACAACTTCATCATCTTCTAGAGGAAATTCTGCTAAAAAATCCGCTTCAACTTGTGATTTTTGCGAGGATAGGACTTCATATTTGATTTGAAAGTGCCCTACTTGTGCATTCCATCTCTCAACTCTGCCTGATCTTTTTGAGTTCTTCATTACTGATTCAATGGGCACCTTTGTTAATATCTTTACTTTATGTGCCTGAAAGTATATGCGAAGTTTAAAGGTTGCATAAACCAATGCCAGAATTAGCTTCTCAATTTTTGAATAATTTCTCTATGCAGAATCAAACGTTTTGCTGATGTAATAAATTGGTTTTTCTACCCCTGCATCTATTCGAGTAATACTGCTCTTTATGCGTGCGATGTTGTCACAAGATAAATCAATAATTCTTCTCCTGGCTCCGCTTTCTGTAAAATAGATATGTTTATTAGATATTATTTAACTCCTTGAAAAGCCTTCTCACATTCATCTGTCCATTTGAATTTTGTACCCTTCTTGAGTATATTGAAGAAATGCTTGCATTTATCTGAAGATCGTGAGATAAATCTTCCTAGCGAGGCTAAGAGCACATTCAACTTATGTACATCTTTCACTGTTGCTGGCGTTGGCATATCGCGAATTGCCTGTACTTTCTCTATATCAACTTGAATTCCTTATTTTGATACAATATAACCTAAAAAAATTCCCTGAAGCTACTCCAAAAATGCATTTCTCAGGATTCACCTTGATGTTAAAAATTCGCATTCAATCAAAAATCTCCTTCAAATCTTGCACATGGTTCTTAGCTTCTTTACTCTTTATTAACATGTCATCTACATACACCTCTAATGTTTTGTGTATCCATTTTGCGAACACATTTTCCACCATTCTTTGATACGTTTCACCAGCATTTTGTAACCCAAAAGGCATTTTTGTGTAACAATATAATCCTCTTGGAGAAAAAAATGCGGTGTGCTCTTGATCTTCTTCAGCGAGAGGAATCTGGTTATAACCTTTATACCCATCTAATGAAGATATTCTATCATTTCCTGCTGCTGATTCAACCATTTGAGGAATATCTGGTAATGGAAAACTATCTTTAGGGAAAGATTTGTTTAAGTCAGTAAAGTCTATACAAATTCTGATCCCCTTATTTTTCTTTGGAACCACTACCATATTTGCAATCTATTCCGAGTATTTTTCTTGTCTTATAATTCCAGCATCAAGCATTTTCTGTAACTCTTTTTCTATTTTTGAGTGATAAGTTGTTGCGATTTTCCTTATTCTTTGCTTGAATGGTCTCACATCTTTGTTAATTTCTAACTTATGATATGCAACTAATGGATCTATTCCAGGCATCTCATCCATACTCCACGCGAAAATATCCTTATACTTTCGCAAGAGATTTATGGTTTGCTATTCTTCATCTGCACCCATTTTAGTTCCAATTTTCAGCATTTTAGATTCTTCTTCACTTCTAACATTTACTTCCTTTGTTAGTTCTGCTGCGGAGTAGCTGGCCTCAGGTTCTCCCATTGGTGTTGGTGTTTCCATGACTCTCGCGTGCTCATCATCTTCTTGCGAGATCTCGCTGGGTATTCCTTTTCTTTCTCTTGCTCTTATCATGTAAACTTTAAATTCTTCTTCCTTCTTTGCATCTTTTTCCAATTTCCTGTGAGCTTTTCGCAGTTTTGGACGCTCTTTATAATTTCTTACTTCAATTCGATAACACAGCTTCGCAAGATCAGTATCTCCTCTAATTTCTCCAATTCCACTAGGCATAGGAAATTTGATGCATAGATGTAATGTTGATGCTACAACCTTGATTGCATGTATCCATGGTCTCCCCAATATCATGTTATATGGTGCCTTCACATCCACCACACATAATGTTACTTGTGTTTCAATCTCTCCTAGCGGAATTCGTACCATTATTTCGCCTTTAGGTATTGTTATAGATTTTCCAAAACCATGAATGTGATAATTTGAACAAGACATCTCTTCATCCTTATATCCCATTTTCTTAAATGTATGATTGAATATAATATCTACAGAGCTTCCTGCGTCCACCAAAGTTTTATTCACGACCCATTCTTCTGCAGATCTTGTTGATTTTTCCTTCTTCACTCGCACAGTAGATACCGTGATTACCAATGGAGATGTATGATCCAAATTTTCTTTTGGTATTTCTGCTGCTGTGAATGTGATTTCCTGCTTTTCCCAATCCTTCAGAGGTGATATTTTCTCCACCGTCATAATTCTTTTTCCTTCAAAATCTCGTTTATGAATCCTTCCTCTAATATTTTCAAGGAATTGGTTGATCATTGTTTTTGTTATCGTATTGTACTCCAACTTCCTGTAATCCTCCTTTGATTCAATTATTTTTTCTTCAACTGTTTCACCAATTTGTTCAATCATCTTCTTAACTCGAATATTGATCTTTAATCTTGCTTTTTCCTATAATTTTCAACTTTCAATCCCTGTTTCGGGCGCCAAAATGTAGTTGCAGGAAATCATACACTACACCCTTGATAAGAATTTATTGTAATTAAGACATATTTTAAGATTAAAAACAATACTTTATTATTGGATTCTCATAAATATTTACAAGAAACGGAAGAAATCAAGAATACAACCGCTCTCTTGAATTTTCTCTCTCCTCAAGGCTTTCTCAACACTCAAAAATACATCATCCTCTTTCTGAATCTAATGGGTCTCTTTATATAGGATAGTTACATAGTGGATGACAGCTAATCTGTCCTTTAATTTCAGATATGACTTGCGATATTATCGCAGTAGTTATAATGTCCATTCTCGCAAGCGTCGTGACCATCGCAGGATAATCACGCTCTTCCCGTGTTTCTTCATTCGTCAGCTATTACGTCATTCTTCAAATCATTCTGTGACACTCGTGAAGTGTTGTTCAAGAACTCGCGGTGATGTTCGCAGAAGTGTTGTTAATCTCGCAAGAGTAATATCATGGCGATATTCTGGTCCGACAGTATGGCTTCACAATCCCAATGAAGTCTTTAAGTCGTTAACCTAGTTTTAGAAGAAGAAAACCAAAGGTTAAAGGAGAATCGACTCTAGCTTAGCAAACTAGTATCACACAGAATGTGTGGGGATTAGTTTTTCCAATTGCTAGAGTTCTCCATTATATAGTCTTTCAAATCAGGGTTTGCAATCAATGTTATCTTAGTAACAAAGCATTCAATATTCACCGTTAGATGAAAACCTGATTAGATACAAGCTAATATCTCTCAACCGTTAGATCGAAAACTTATCTTGCCATACACACATGTACTTGACGATTTTGGGTTTGTGTAACCGTACCCAAACGTGTACAATAGTTGTTTCAATATTAGTCAACCAAATGGTTAGCCAAATGATAACTTTCATATCAACCATATTCTTCTTCACCATAACTAGTCCAAATGACTCAAATGAACTAGTTAGAGAGTTTTTCAATTGCTATTAGATCTTATGTACTACACAATACATAATTGAAGCAAAAAAAATGTGATTCACTCGAATCGATTCATGAACTATAAAGCCACGGTTTGCAATAACATTCCTTAGATAATTTAAATAAGTTCACGAACATCGTTTTTAGACATAACCACTCAAGTTAGCGGACTGGGTTCGTGGATTAAGTAACCGGTTGGATTTCACAAACTCCAGCAGAAATTCTTGGGTTCGATATTTCCGTCAGTACGTGGACTAAAACCGAGCTACAACTCCAGCAGAAATTCTCGGGTTCGAGAACTACGCACGTTCGCGGACTGAGTTGACTGCTCAAGTTCCATTTTTTACTAGATCAACAAAGTTCGCAAACTTCGGTTCAAGTGCTAAGGACTTATACATATATGTGTTACCAGAATAATGTGTATATCCCCCAATGGTTATATTTTCTAAACTCTCATTTCAATCATTAAAACATTCTCAGAGGACGTCATATAGTTGTTATTCACAAACTAGTTTTCGTCAGAGCAATTTCCAAAGTGATTGAAACATAACATGACTTTAGTCACTTAGGCAAGGATGAACTTGGCTAAAGATAAATCTTTACCAACACATATTTCGAGAAATAAATAAGCGAGATATACTCAGCTCAAAATGTCACATGTGTATATATTTAGTCTATATAGTAAAACGAATTTTGTCTCAAGATAAGAGATAGAGTAGATAGACTTTTGAGTGATAGATAAGTTCAAGTCTCCACATACCTTTTAGTAGATGAAGATCCACTGGTTCCTTGAGTAGTCCTTCGTCTTGTATGATGATTTCCATGGAGTTTTTGAGCTCAACTACACTTTTTATCCTAGTCCGAGACCTTAGATATAGTAGACTAGAAATCAAGACTTTATAGTTTTGATCACTAACATTGACAAACATGCTTGATATAGCAACACATGCGAGTTCGACCGAGCAATGCTCTAACATCTTAGATGAAGAGAGATTATCTAGGGGGATCAGAGGTCTAGTAGATAATAAGCTTTGAACAATCTTTAAGGACTTATGACGTGCATTACAGATTCCCAGAGTAATTTCTCATAAGGGAAAATTTTAAAGGATTAGTTAAACATAAACTTATTAGGTTTATAGTGTTTGCCTGGATCTGATACCAATTGAAAAAGCGGGGGTCTAACAACCACACCCAATATTTCGTTCGGCAATCCAAATTGACAAACTCCAATATATTTTCAAGAGAATCAACTAGACAGTCATACTCAATCTATAGGAAAGTATATCAAAGAGTTATATCTCTATTTCTCAATTCAATCTGCAATCAAACAAATAGGACTTTGCGAGCCCGATTGAATAAGAGAAATAACTTGGATGGTATCACAACCTAATATCCAAGTGTCAATCAATTTAATTAACAACCCAAAGGTCAAATTCAAGAACTGATTGAATTTAACGCACAACCTGTGATATTTCTATTATATAACAAAATATAACGCAGAAAATAAATAACACAGACACCAGAAATTTTGTTAATGAAGAAACCGCAAATGTAGAAAAACCCTGGACCTAGTCCATCTTTGAACACCACACTGCATTAATCCGCTATATATACTAGACTACTACCAATGAACTTCAGGATGGAATGTAGTTGAGCCCTAATCAATCTCACACTGATCAAGGTACAGTTGCGCTCCTTACGTCTCTGAATCCCAGTAGGATTCTACGCACTTTATTCCATTTGCTGATCTCACCCACAAGTAAGAGTTTCTACGACCCAAAGTCGAAGACTTGATAAACAAATCTCTTACACACAGAAAAGTCTATTGGAATAGATAAATCTATCTCTCATAGAAATACCTATGATTTTTATTCTGTATTTTGATAAATCAAGGTGCACATGAACCAATTGATAAACCAGACTTATATTCCCGAAGAACAACCTAGTATTATCAATCACCTCACAATAATCTTAATCATATGGAAGCAAAACAAGATATTATGGAATCAAAAATGATAAGGCGAAGATGTTTGTGACTACTTTAAATCTTACCTATCGGAGATAAATCTCAAGAAAATCTTAGCAAAGATAATACTCAATCATGATAGTAGAAGTAATATCAGAACATGCAACTATAGAGAAAATAGTTTGGTCTGGCTTCACAATCCCAATGAAGTCTTCAAGTCGTTAACCTACATGGTTTTGGAGAAAACCTAAAGTTAAAGGAAAATCGACTCTAGTAGAAACTAGTATCACAGAGAAGATGTGGGGATTAGGTTTCCCAGTTTCTAAAGTTCTCCCTTATATAGTTTTCAAATTGGAGTTTGCAATCTAAGTTACCTTGGTAGCAAAGCATTCAATATTCACCGTTAGATGAAAACCTAATAAGACTCAAGCTAATATCTTTCAACTGTTATATCAGAACGTAGCTTGTTATACACAAATGAAATGTACATTCACTTAGGTTTTAGTAACTGTACCTAAACGTGTACACTAGGTTGGCTCAACAGTAGTTAACCAAAGTTAGTTATATGAACACTTTCATATCAACCTTATTCATCTTAACCACAACCAGTTCAAATGACTCAAATGAAACTAGTTATAGAGTTGTTCAATTGCTATATTCTCATAGAAGTATACAAGAACACAATTGAAGCAAAATTGGTTTGATTCTCTCGAATCAATTTATGAACATTATAGCCACGGTTTGCAAAAGATTGCATTCCTTATTATATAAATGTATTAGTTCATGTCACAACCGATCCTAGAACTTTAACCACTCAAGTATGCAAATGGGTACGCATACTCACTACACCAAATTTGGGTTTTAGCAACTCATATTCGCAACATCTTTTTAGTTGTTGTGAATTTTCTGTTGCTAATTTCAGTTGCAAAATGTTTGCAACAGTTTGAAACAGTTACAAAACTCGTAATTGTTTACTTTTGTTATAATTCGCAACTAAATCAGGTTATACGCGTGCAACTCGTGAGTATGGCTGAACACACATTTAAGCTGAGTTGATTTCAGCCCATTCAGATGTGAAACTGACTCGGGTTAGCCTATTATTATCATCGAACTCTATTCAATCCTATTCTCTTCTCTCATTCTTTCTCGTTCTCAGTCTCTCAATTTTCATCTCTCGATTATCTTCCATCATGTCTGAAATTCGAAGATTTCTGAGATCTCAAATCCCAAATCAAACCAAACTATTTATTTTTCGCCTCAGGGTTTTGAGGTTTGCATATAAAAGTTGTTTTGGGGTCCAGTCTCTTCTCTAGTCTCCAAAAACTCTTAAGACCAGCAGCACAAAGAAGAAGAAATGACCTAAATTTCTCATTTCCTTGTAAGTATAATAATGTTTCTCGCTTGATTTCATCCATATGTTTGATTTTTGATTTTGTGTTTGATTGAGTCTGATATCGTGTGAAATCCCTAAATTTCTAGGGTTTTTGATTTGAGAGATCGTGAAGAGGAACAATACTTTCCTCGTCAAAGAGTTTGGAAATGGAAATCAGATGGTTCAGTTCAGTAAAGAACCTAACAGTCTTTACAATGTTAACTACTTCAAACACTCTGGTAAGATAAATCAATACAATTGATCTTCTACTTTTGAGTTATGATTTGTTTTTTTTTTTTTTTTGTTAGGTTAGATTTTTTTTAGGGATTTTTTAATGATGATTTGGGTTTGTTTTTTATTTTGTTAGTTTATATTTTTTCAGGGATTTTGTTAATGATTTGTTGTTACTGGTGATTTTGGGTCTTGTATATTAGGAAATGCAAAGACTGTTTCAGTCAAGATGGAAAATATTGAAGGTGTTGTTCGTGCTACTACTAATCCTAACAAACAAAAGAACCCTTCAAGTTTGGTGGGAAAAACTGTCATGAAGAAAAAAATCAGTAGAACGGATAAGGTTGTTTCCAAACTACCCCATCTGTCCAATTTGGCGTACAAACAAGTCGCTCTGCCTGACGTTGAAGTCGGTTCATACCTCTTGGTCAGAGTTGGTGAGGTCTTCTAATATGCATTTGATATTCTGTATAATAACTCTTCTTAAATTGCATTTCATTCTGTTGATGGTCAATGTTCATCCGATAGTCCCTTACTTCTAAAATTGGACAAGCTCATCTTAACACATTGTAGTATATCAGATTTCAGCATAGAATAGTTTACTGACTCTTAGATCATATATGTTTATCTTAGCCTTGATATATTCTTCTCTAAATATGCTCTAGTCTAGAAGATAATGACATGGCTTGTAATTCTAAAATTTTCTACATGTTCCATTACAGTTCTATTGGCCATTATATATTTGTTGTTCGCATATCATTGGTTTCTGATTTTCTCAAGGTTGGGTTTACAGGACGCAGAGATTGAGAGGCGTGCCGAGAATCATAATTAGAAACTACTACTTCTTCGTAAATATAATATACATTTATGTTTATTCATGGATTTTTTTCACAGTGCATTAGTTCGATAGAAGCATATAACTGGTTCCATATCTGTTTAGTATGCATTTGAATTGCTTTTGTTGATTTGGCCATCTCTCTCATATTGCGGTTTTCAATCGTTTCCGTGCTTTTGAATTTGCTGTTACTCTATTTAATAACTTTGTGGTCTTGATTTTAAGGGGATGGAGAGTCACGGAAGTCTACAACGTTTAAGCAGGTAGAAAACCAAAAGTTTTCTTATAATTGAAAATCAAACAACATATTTTGCATTCAGTCTTGTGATTTAGGAAGGTATGAAGTGGGCTACAGGGGAATGAGGGTGTAATTGAATTTCCGGTAGGTTTTGATGTTGTAATTTAGTTTCACTTGTTTATCTCTCTAACATAGACTAGGTTCTTCCGAGACTAAATGACTCTGATGCCTTCGGTTTTTTATTTTATTAGGAGCGCCAAGATTCCATGTATAGGATGGTGGAGGGAAAGGTTGTTCCCATCTTAGTAATTGAAGGATGGAACTTAATTAATACTTTCCATTTACAAGAGATTGTTGAACTCCGGGGAATCACTTCTTACATGATGGACAGTGAGTACAGAATAAGACCAGGAAATACAATTAGCTTTAAGTTGCTTGTAAGTTCTTTTTCTCATCAGTCTTGGTTACTTGTCTCTGCTTTAAAGGGCGTCCTTTACACTTTTTTATTTCATTCTGGATTGTAGAATGTGTGGAAATATTAGTCTCAAGGTCTGGTTACTTACGTAGTGCATAGGTTCAAGAGTTGTGCATAGCTATAAATCGGTATATATCTAGTTATGCATGATAGGAATAGTGTACAATGTTGGTGAATAGTGTTTAGATATTTTCACCCTTTAAGGGTATAGTTGTAACTGTACAAATTGAATCTATAAAAGAGAGGGCTTACCTTTGAGTGAAGGAACTCTTCAATTAACTCTCTCTTGATTTCCACATGGTATCAGAGCTCAAGAGAGAAAGAAGAGAAAAATCATATTAGTTCCTTCTTAAGATTGATCTACTATTGCTTCGATCTGTGATTAAATATCTTGAAGTTAGATCCTAAAGCTGTTTCAAAGAAGATGAAAACTACTGGATCTACTGTTGCTTCGATCTGTGATTAATGATCTTGAAGCTAGATCCTGAAGTCGTTCCAAATAGGGCTACAAACTGCTATTCTTGAAGAACCTGTGGTTGTTTGTAAGTTGTTTTTCCTTGAAATTTGTCTTTGTTAGTTGAGTTAAAAGTAGATCTATGGCTAGTACTTCTGAGAATAGTAGTTTTTCTCATTCTAGGAGTTCATCTCAACTAGACTTTTCTCATAGAAACAGTTTGAGTGTCAAAGATATATCAGAACTACTTATGAAAATAGTAGCTCTTATATCTTCGGTACCTCAAGGAAGTTCCATTTCAAACAGTGTTACTTCATCCGTTTGTGATTGTTGTAACGATAATAATGGTAATATAATAGTGGGCAATCCATTTGGAGTAAGAAGAGGATCTTAAAGTGGTAGTTCGAGATCGTATCACACAACTGGTGAAGAGGAGTTTCAGCCTTCATCATCATCACTACCTAGTGTGTCCTCTTACCCATCTCAAGTTCAGCTAGAACAGTTGATAAAAGACTATGCTAGAATGAAGTCGTCCATGGAAAATTGTGGTGGGTCTACATCAGTCACTCAATTAGGTAACACTGATAGTGCATCGAACTCCAGGCGTGATAAATCTAAGGATTTTTGGGTCGTTGACAGTGGATAAACTGACCACATGTCTACCGAGTCCAACTACTTCTCCACCTATAATCCTAATCCTAGTAAACCATGTATTCAAACGACTGATGGATCTCCAATTATCGTCTCTGGTGAAGGACGTGTTCCGATAACTAGTTCCATGTCTCTTTCTATAGTGTTACATGTTCCAAATCTTTTTTCCAACCTTCTCTCAATCAGTCAGATAACCAAAGCTTTGAAATGAAAGGTTACCTTTTATAAGACTCACTGTGTTTTCCAGGATATTCTCACTGGAGCAACACTTGGCTTAGGCAAAGAGATAGGGGGTCTATACTACTTGGAATTACAAGAGACGAAACAAGATGACAGTTTAAGAGCCTATAATTCAACAAGTGTGTCGGGTCCTGAAGAACAATTTTGGCTATGGCATAAAAACGATTAGGGCATCCTTCCTTCGGGTATTTAAAAAGGTTGTTCCCTAAGTTGTTTACATAATTTGATATATCCAAATTTCAATGTGAAATTTGTGAGTTATCTAAACATCACCGTGTTCCTTATCCGTTAAGAAGGAATAGAAGTTTGTCTCCCTTTGCTATCGTACATAGTGATGTTTGGGGTCCTTCACGTGTCACTACTAATTCTGGCTTTCGTTGGTTCGTTACCTTCATTGATGATTATTCTCGGGTCTCTTGGGATCACTTATTGAAAGATAAGAGCGATGTTCATGCCGTCTTCAAAAGCTTTCATAAATTTGTTCTAACCCAGTTTGGCAGAAAAATTCAGGTGCTAAGATCTGATAGAGGTGGAGAGTATCTAAATCAAGGTCTCTCCTCTTACTTCTTGGAACATGGCATTGTCCACCAAACTTCGTGTACTGATACCCCACAACAAAATAGAGTTGTTGAGCGGAAAAATCGTCACCTATTAGAAGTCACTAGGTGCTTGTTGTTCCAAATGAATGTGCCAAAAAGATTTTGGGGTGATGCTGTCATTACAGCTACAAGGCTAATTAACAAAATGCCTTCTCGGGTTCTAAATTTTCAAACACCATGTTATGTTCTTGCTTCAAGCACTTCAAGACAACCACATGATTCTGCTTCTATAAAAGTTTTTGGGTGCGTTTCCTACATGCATGTCCATAAACAAGATAGGAGTAAATTGGATCCAAGAGCTCTCAAATGTGTTTTCTTAGTTTTTTCATCTACACAGAAAGGCTACAGGTGCTGCCACCCTCCCACGGGAAATATCTATGTATCCATGGATGTAACCTTTTTTGAAGATCAAGCCTACTTCTCATAGTATTAAGCGGCTTCTCTTCAGGGGGAGAATAGAACATATTATGAAGATCAGCCTTGGTTCGAACTTCCTGCTTCAGTACCTAAGCAAAGTATTATTCCTCAACCTCCTCAACCCCAGGTTACCACTTCACCAATTCAGGTCTACAAATGAAGAGACAAGGCTCCTCAGGTAGCAGAATCAGAACCTCCTAAAGTTCCTGCTGAGACTAATTTAAGAGTTGATGAAGACGATCTTTCAGCTGATGAGTCAACAAATTTCAGATATATCGACGCAGCTGATGAGCCTACAAATATCAGAGATGTAGGCGCAGCTGATGAGCCCACAAATGTTGAGGAAAATAGATACCCTAGTCATATACGTAAACCTCCAACTCGATATGGTATTCTACCGATCATCCAATTGCCAACTTTGTGTCTACTCATCGTCTTTCACCCTCTTATGCTACGTTTGCAAGTAAGTTGTCTTCTGTTACAATTCCTATAAGGGTTGAAGACGCTCTTGCTGATCCAAAGTGGAAGCAAGATCTGGTATAAGAAAAGAAAGCCCTAAAAGAGAACTTCACATGGGTTGAGATTGAACTACCAAGAGGAAAGAAGACAGTCGATTGCAAGTGGGTATTCACTGTGAATTATAAGTCTGATGGAACTATTGAAAGATATAAAGCAAGATTAATAGCCAAGGGATATACTCAGACTTATGGAATAGACTATCAAGAAACCTTTGCTCCTATTGCTAAGATGAACACCATTCGTGTCTTATTATCTTTGGAAGCAAACAAGGATTGGCCACTTCAACAGTTCGATGTGAATAATGCTCTTCTTAATGGTGATTTGGAAGAGGAAGTATACATGGACATTCCTCCTGGATTTCAAACAGCCACTAATAAAGGAAAAGTATGCAAGTTGAAAAAAATCCTTGTATGGTTTGAAACAGTCTCTTAGGGCATGGTTTGGAAGGTTTACCCAAAGTATGCGGAGATATGGATTTCGTCAAAGTCAGGCAGATCATACCTTATTTCTCAAACGTTCAAAAGATGGAAAAATCACCATGATTATTGTGTATGTGGATGACATTATAATGACAGGTGATGATGTGGAAGAAATGGGGAAGGTAAAATCTTACTTAGCCAAAGAATTTGAGATAAAGGACCTAGCATAATTGTGCTACTTCCTAGGAATTGAAGTGGCAAGATCAAAAAAGGGTATCTACATCTCTCAAAGGAAATATGTCCTAGATCTTCTAGCTGAGACAGGGATGTTAGGATGCAAGCCTATAGATACTCCAATTGAACCAAATCAGAAGCTTGGAGAAGACACTGACGGCATTTCGGTGAATAAATAAAGATATCAAAGGTTAGTGGGAATACTGATTTACCTTTCTCACACTCATCCTGATATTGCATACTCTGTGAGTATCGTAAGCCATTTTATGCATGCTCCACGAGAGACACAAATGGACGCAGTGTATCGAATAATTCGCTACCTAAAGTTTGCACCAGCAAAAGGGTTACTATTTTCTCAGAATAACCACACAGAGGTTGAAGCATACACAGATGCAGATTGGGCAGGCTCAGTGATTGATCGTAGGTCTACCTCCGGATATTGCTCATTTGTGGGAGGAAACCTAGTAACTTGGCGCATCAAGAAATAATCAGTCATAGACAGATCTAGTGCAGAAGCAGAGTTTAGGGCTATGGCTCATGGAATATGTGAGTTATTATGGTTAAGAATACTATTGGCAGAAATCGGTTTCAATCCTAAAAGTCCAATGAAGTTGCATTGCGATAACAAGGCTGCCATCAGCATTGCTCACAATCCAGTCCAACATGACAGAACCAAGCATGTGGAAGTGGACAGACATTTCATCAAAGAGAAATTAGATGAAGGGGTCATATGTACTCCTTTTGTAAGAACTGAAAATTAGATTGCAGACATTTTAACAAAAGGAGTTCCAAGTCGACCATTCAACTCTTTTATTGACAAGCTTGGTATGCTAGATATCTACGCACCCTCTTGAGGGGGAGTGTGGAAATATTAGTCTCAAGGTCTGGTTATTTACGTAGTGCATAGGTTCAAGAGTTGTGCATAGCTATAAATCGGTATACATCTAGTTATGCATGATAGGAATAGTGTACAATATTGGTGAATAGTATTTAGATATTTTCACCCTTTAAGGGTATAGTTGTAACTGTACAAATTGAATCTATAAAAGAGAGGGCTTACCTTTGAGTGAAGGAACTCTTCAATTAACTCTCTCTTGATTTCCACAGAATGTACCTGCTGTTGTAATTCTCATATTTCTTCGAGAGCATCGATCTGAATAGGCACATAGTGGTATTGATATTAATACATAATGTGAAAAATTTTAAGCTTTCTACTTTGATGTCAAGTTGTTTAATCATGAGTTCACTCATTTTAGCCTGATGAGCCCACTTTTGAAGATAAATAGGATGATGAAGAGGACAACGATGATGAGCATGATGATGTTGAATGTAATTGAACACCATCGAAATGTGATTTTTTTTGTGACGTCACTAATATTTGTTTTATCATGTGAATCTAATATTTGTGGATGTCGCCCTTTACGATTTTAATCATTCCCCAAAATGTCATTGTAACTTGATCCATTGGCAGTATCACATTACATGAATTTTTTAACAAAACTATTTCAGTAAATAAATACATGATTATCCCAAAATGGTGATAACTATATGGTTCCTTTATGAACCACATATTAGTTTCTACTGCATATGTGTTTATTGTTGGATCACTTGAGATTCTTACATTGTTGAGCAAAATGATGTTGTATTTGCAGTACAATACATGTTTATTAGCTGAGACTGGTACATGGAGCATCATGGTGTTTAGGTTTTGATATGTGTAACTTTGCCTGTTTAGACCAGTCAATGTGACATTGTTTGGGATGCTGTAATTAGTTGCCTTTAGCAAGTCCGGTAGATAACTAACCCATTTTTTGTTGCAGGGAAGTTGCATATATGCTTGCAGATGACTGCAGTAGACATGTGATGATTGAGATAGGTAGTGACGGTGATATACCTTATCCTACCTGTATCTTCAATGGTCTTTTCCTTTCTTACTATGGAATTTTTTATTTTATGTTGCAGGAGTTTTGAACTGTCTTTCCAAGTTATATCCCTGGGATTCAAAGAGGGTACTAATTGCAGTGAGGTTGATATCATCAATGGTTGAATATTAACTAATTTATTTTTGGTATTCTTTTATTTCTGATATGCTTGTTACCTTTCGGGCTTTGGTCTTATTCTTCAGCTGGATATTTAGTTTTTCTTCCTGTATGTAACTTTAAAATTTGGCTTAAGTCACAGTTTGCACAACTCGATATATTTTCTACCAAGTTCATTTGTATTGTATAATTTTATTTTTCTATAAATTTTAACATGCCTCAATTTGTGCAGCTTTCGAGATTTGGGTATGCTAAGGCTTCTTATCTCACGTGCAATGGGATTCGAGACTATACCTAGATTTAGGTTGATGCTAGTGAGATATTTGATGGGGATAGACTTGTAAAGTCAGATTCAATCTAATTTATGGGACTTGATTATTTATTTTCATTCGACTTGTTTTGCAGGGTCTGGAGGCAGGCTTAGACTTTGATTGTCAGTTGCATCCGATGCTGCCTGTAATAATCTAAATGTGGCGTTGTGAAAGACTCTGTAACAGGTGGCATGAAGGTGAGCTTAAAAACTTTTGTACATTTGAAATCATTGGTTTGAAATGGTTAATAATATGGAACTTATTGTTTGTAATGTAGAGACAATGACAAGATTGACTAGAGATCCTTGGGATTGGAAATGTTATTTGTATCTAGTTCTGCAATAATGCCTTGGGAAATGCATTATAATTAGTTTGTGTATCAATTGTTTTTTAAGTTGTGTACTGTTACCATGTTGGTTTCTTTAAGGTTGTGTATTTTTGGTTAACTCAATACCCGATGAGTACAGTTTTAGCATTCATAACATGGAATATCTCTTATGAAGTTAATGCATCTATATTATGTTAGGAATGTATTTGAGTTGTAGGATGTTTTATTTTAAGACTACATTACTAATGGGATGATTTCATTTTTGCAGTGGTTGTCGGGAAGTTGTTGATTTTGAAACTTATGCATTTGGGCCAACTATTGTGGTCACTCCTTTAGGTACACTCATCATTATTAGTAGGCACGAAACAAGTTAATTCCAAAACATAGAAATATCTTATGGAAAAGAAGTCCTTTTCATTTCTAGTTTTATTTTTTGTTCAACAGTTTTTGTAAAGTACATTGCTTAGCTAAATTTGGTTCTAGAACAGAGGTATCTTGATTTTGTTGGATTAATTTGATTTTTAAATGAATGGGGGTAACTTGTTTTTGTTTCAGGGAGCTATATTTTTGACCTGGTTTTGACCGGTCAAAACCGCTATTTTTTGACCGGTCAAACCACTATTTTTGACTGATTTTGACCCGACAAAACCAAATTTTTTTTGACAATACAAAAAATTCGCAATTGTTTGAAACAGTTGAGTCCATATAATTCCGCAACAGTTTGAAACAATTGCGACTTTAGACGTTGCAACAATTCCAAACTGTTGCGACCAAAATTTTGCAACGGCAATGTAGCCGTTGCGAAAAAATGCAACATTGACTTTCGTAACAGAGCAGAACTTTATCGACCCACTTTTCAACTGCCAGTTACTATTTCTATTCACTAAATTTGGTGTAGTGACTTAAGTAGCCGTACCAAGTTTGGGTTTGCCAGTATGCGGATGAGTACTCATACCTCCAAACTCAACAGAAATTCCCGGACCCAAACACTATGCCAGTACGCGTACCGGTATGTGTACTTAGGTACCCGGAATTTCACAAACCAACATGTACGCATACGGGTATGCATACTATAGTTCCCGGATATGGACTACATATATGCAAGAACACATACTATGTTCATAATCCAATAACGGTTAAGTGTTCTAAACTCTATTTCAATCATTGAAACATTCTTAGAGGATGACCATAGTTGTTTTCACGAACTATTAGCATCAAAGCAATTTTCGAGTTATTGAAGTAATCATTACGAAATATTCCAAGTCTACACCAGATGATTGTATCACACAAATCATGTAAGATATTACTCGGCGATTTTCACATGAATATAAGATGAACTTGGTCGAGGGGAAAGCTTACCAACACATATTTCGAGAAATATGTAAGCGAGATAAACTCAGCTCGAAATATCAAATGTACATAATCGAATACTATATAGGAATATGACTTTTGTCTCAATATATGAGATAGAGTAGAAATAGACTTTCCAAGTGATAGATGAGTTTCAGTCTCCACATACTGATAAGTGCATTTTGCACATATATTTTGTGTTAATTCCATGCTAGTATTTGATGGTTTTCTTGCAGATTATTGTGTGTTATGTTGTTTTCTCTTATTTGTGTGTTATTAGGTGAATAATCCAATAAGAAGTGAATTTGAGCTTAGTTGTGCAATAAAAGAAGCTAGCTAAGAATGAGGAAGGGCCAAAGACCAAATGTAACCCGTTTAAATACAAGATTTCTACTTTTCATTGCGTTGAGGACGAAAAGGCGAAGCCAACGGCGAAAGAACGGAGTCATTCGGAGTTTGTATGAAGAAGTTATGGGCAAAACAAGAAAAGGGGCAAAATGGTCATTTTCCAATGGAGAATACTATTGGCACCTTTAGTGTTCATTAAGGGACACCCTCATGTTAAGGGGCATTCAAGTTTAAGGGAACTACTAAAGGCAGTCCAGTCTTTTACTTAATGGGGTGTGCCAAGATTCAAATACTGTTTAAGGCACCCAGTCTTGTTATTCAGGGAACCACCATCTTCTTCATGCATTATCGAAATTTAGAGAACATGATGAACTCGGGTAATGGCATGCATGGGTGTTTGCTACCATTGGAGTTCGAATACGAGCATGGAAATAAGTACAGCTCGAGGATGGTTGATGCATGGCTCGATGATGGGTTTCTGTTGGTTTCACGGCAGTCTACAACACATGATGGTGAAGCTCGTGGACAAAGATAGCATGCATGGCCGTTACTATGAGAACGTGAAGGAGAAGAGCTTCTGATGGAGTTGCCGTGGTGAGGTTGAGCTGGAAAGAAAAGAAATGGCAGAGAACGTGGGAAAGTTGATGCACGACTTGTCGGGAGTTAACAGACTGCCATGACTGAAAAGTGAAGCACGTGAAATAACATGAAGCAAACATGGAGAACAGCATGTGAAGCGGATGATGAGATCGAGATGGTCATGACAGGCTGCTGCGGCCAAGAACTGTCAGTGTAAGGTGGTAATGATGAAGATCGAAGTAGAGAACGTGATGGCAGTAAGATGATGGTCGTTGTTAACCTTTGGCAATGACGTTACAATGAGCTGGAAGGTGTTGTTGCTCGGCTGGTGCGATGGAACTCGAGGTGGCTATGATGATTGCTAGTGAAGACAGCGAGGAGTTGTTGACAATGATAGCAGTGCACATGAAGAAGAGCAATGGTTGTTTGCTGCCATGGGATTCGAATGATGCAGCCTACATGGCCATGCACGTGAGTGCCAGGAAGAGAGGCATGGGTGAGATGGCCGTTCACGTGAAGAAACAAGAGGAAGCAAAGATTGTCTAACCACTCTACCTATAAATAGGGCTGTGGTGTTTTGTTGAAAGGATTCGACTGGTCGAGATCGGGACGGGAGCTCTACACACCTCTCCATATCCCACACTTCTTCTTTCATTTCCTCTTCTTCTTTCATTCCTTCTTCTGTTTTTATTTGTTAGTACTTTTAATTATGAGTAGCTAAATTTTCTATCTAGGATTAGAGAGGAAATCCTACTATGTGTGCTAAAATGTTTTGACTATTTTCTATAATAATTCTCTTGGTCCTTATTCTTGATTCGTAACGATAATGATTTTCTTCATGTGTCCTATGATGCTTGATAATTGATTTATATATTCTATGTTAGAGACTAGCATTTTATAGTGAAGAAGATTGTTAATTCTTTGAGAAAAATAATTGCTTGAAAAGATTTATTTTCCGAGACGTATTATTTGTCCTAAATCGTCTTGAGTAATTTTGGGAGAGTATTATAGGGAATAGTTATAATCATTTAGTATGTGTAGTAGTGATGGAATCTTGACATCCTAGTCTCCTTTAATTGAACAAAAAAATCATTTTTAGCATTTCCATTATTTTATAAGTTCTATAAAAATCACCATCTTTTTATCTAAAAACCAAATCTTTAAAAAAGTCCGAGAATCAAACCCCTGTACTTACCACTTGTAAAACTGCATCAGTTTTTGGCGCCGTCGACGCGGACTTGCCTTTAGGTTAGGTTAGGTTTTAGATTTTTATTTTCTTTTTAGTTAAATTTTAAATTTTAGTTTAGTTTAGTTTAGTTTAGTTTTATTTTTATTTTATTTTCTTTGATTTTACTTGGTATTATTCTTGTTATTTTTCTTTATTGTGCAGGTAATATTCTATATTTATTGTGGAATTGCATACCAAAAGAGAATTTGGAATTCGAAGCGGAAAAATTTGCCAAAGCTTTTGGTGAATGTGTAAAAAGACTTGGGAGTAAAGAGCAAAGCTAAAAGAGCAAAAGAAGAAAAAAAAATTTTACATAAAAAAAAAAGAGTTTATTTTATTTTATTGATTGTATTAGGATTTCTATATTCTTGTAATTTTATATTTCTTTTGCATTTTTTTTTTGGGACTTTGGACTTGGACATTCTTTTATTATTTTTTTAAAAACCCTACGGAAGGGTAATATTATTTTGGAATTCGAAGCGGAAAAATTTGCCAAAGCTTTTGGTGAATGTGTAAAAAGACTTGGGAGTAAAGAGCAAAGCTAAAAGAGCATACCTTTTGTCGATGAAGTTCCTCAAGCTCTCCTTAGTAGTTCTTTGTCTTCAAATGATGAACGCCGTGAAGTATAATGCTCAACTACACAATCTATCCTAGTCCGAGACATAACTATAAGTAGACTAGAAATCAAGACTTATAGTTTTGATCACTAACATTGACAAACAAGCTTGAGATAGAAACGCTTGCGAGTTAGACCGAGCAGTGCTCTAACAAAATCAACTTTGAGAATTCCCAACTACAAGTCTATGGTACAATCCCTTATCATAATCTTGAAAGTGTAATTACCATATGAATAAACATGACAATGATACATAAGTTGTTGTTCAGAACCCAGTCAATAACCTTTTCTCTATCTCAAAGTTCTTTCTATTGTTGGGTTATCTGTTTCTTTGTTAACTTCCATTGATAGTTCCATGTCCAGATTGGTCATCGAAGAAGTAGGAAAAAATGGTCTGAAAGTGGTAGGAACTATCGACCGAAAAAATCTCAGGTGGTTGGAAAAGTCACCGGTCAACGATCAAACTTAACGGTCGAGCTAACAGTCACCGTATGACAAACTGGGTAAAGGTGAAGTCCAAGTCAACTGGTCAGGTTTTGGTCATCGAGTTATATTAGGGTAATCGGTTTGTCAAGTCCGGTTAACTGAGTCAGGAAATTCAGATTCAGTCAGATATCATGACTGACTGAAAGGTTCATGGCCTAAGCCATTTCCATAAGCAAAGAAAAATAATGCGATATCACAAGAAATGTTTCACCATTCTCTTCATTACCATTTCCATATCAACCATATAAGATTTTTAACTTCACTGGACCATGGATACAACTTTTATCGCTACCACAATTCATTATGTCAAATAAATCCATAATTCAATTACACTGATAAGTTAGGCTTACCTGTAAACACAGTCGTATGCTTTCAGTGAACTTACTAATATTCATCAAACTTCATTTCTTACAGTATAGTTTACGAACACATCTCCATATCAACCACAATATGATCAATCTCATACCATTTGCAACACTATAGTTCAGTTCAGTTCAGTTCATATCACCACTAGACCTAAATTCTAAGTTCACTAATAAAGTATTGATCATGGAACCGTTATTTACAAACTATTAGTTCCATTACTTACATGACCACCGCTATGGAATTAACTCCAACCCACTAAAAGAAATTATGCACCATCTGCAAAAACATTTCATTTCTAACTTCAAACATAATCACCATAATAAAAACTTCATAATCACCATATGTAATTAACCTAACATTCATCTAAACTCAGTCAATCAATTTTCAGCAACATTTCTATCTTTGGGAATTCCATATACATCACTAGATTCACCATGATCATTACAATTTATAGATCCACTTGCAACCATTATAACTTCAACCAACTGTAAAATTGATTTCCCTTGTATTTTTCATACCAATACCAATTCAAAAGCTCAGCTTCATATTCACTACTCCCATCTCTAATCTCAATTCATGTAGCATGTGTCTTTTCTGCTTTAGCAACACCCCTATTATAGCAATATCACCAATTCAGCTCATACTCCTCAACAACATCAACTCCCTTAATCTTCTCATTTAAACCTATAAAATCATCTTCCTAAAACATCAACAGTATCCAACATTTTTATACGTAATTCCAATCCATATAATCCTAATTTATAATTATAAGCAAGCCCTAATTCCCTAAGAATCAAAATTAAACTTCATTCAATCATTTCTACTCCAATTAAACACAATCCCAATAATAATTAATCGAAATACATCAATTCCATATAATTAACTAACAAATACGAAACCATAAATTTACTCAACCTCCTTGTTACTTTCTTTTTCACCAAATTCATTGTCACTTTTTTATTCATCAACTTCCTTGCCATTACTTTCTTCTTCATCAACTTCTTCGTCACCAGTTTCTTATTCATTATTTTCTTCTTTCGTAGGCGTAGCAGAATCAGATTCTTCTTGTGTCTTTTTCTATGTTTAAGGTGGTGGTTCACTTTTGGTTTACTCCTTGAGACCATTCGATGAGAATTAATCAAATTTTTACCGTCCTTTCGATGAGGCCCAAACTCGGAGGAGAACCAAAGTCATGTTTCTTCTTATATTTCTTTTTATCTTGCCTTTGTTTCTTTCCTTTGTTGTCCATGGAGAATACGGATATAAACGACAAACAACAATGTAATTCAATGTATATTTTTGAATTCAAGGTACAAAATCAGTTTACACGATACACATATAAAGACCGGTTCCTAACATTGCAAACCATAATCGGTTTATATAAGTGTTCATGTAATCCGATTCTAACAAAAATAAATACAAAAATATTGGGCATTTTTGCCACCAAGAATCGGTTTACACGATATACATCTAAAGACCGATTCCTAACATTGGACAACAACAACCAGTTTGTATAAGTGCTCATGTAAGCCGATTCTAACAAAAAAAAACATATTGAAAACTTGGGCATTTTTCCACATAGAAACGGGTTCTCTGGACACCAAAAAAAAAAACAATTTTGGGCTAAGCAGTTATGAAATTAAAAACTACATAATCGGATTTTGTAAATACACATGTAATCCGATTCTAACAAAAAAAAAGTAAAAAAAAAACTGTTATGCCTACCATAACTGAATCAGGCTATGTGAACATTAACATGGACCGATTTTGGTTCAAATTTCTAGAACTAGAAAACACATCCAAAACATTCAGTCTTTGTGGCATGAACATCAACCGTTTCTGAATGCAATCGGTTCACAAGTACTTTGACGTTAACCGATTCTGGTAAACCCAGAAAACTTTGATTTTCAAAAATTCGAATTTTGAGTGATTGCATACTACTAAAACCTAATTTAGAGGATTAGGTTAATAAAAAGTACATGATCCGAGCATTTCCTCCTCTTGTCGTGCGATCAAACTTGGGTCGTTTTCCTCAACCGTGTGCTTCTTCTGCATATTGGCATTGAAGTTTTTAACTCCAACCCACTAAAAGAAATTATGCACCATCTGCAAAAACATTTCATTTCTAACTTCAAACATAATCACCATAATAAAAACTTCATAATCACCATATGTAATTAACCTAACATTCATCTAAACTCAGTCAATCAATTTTCAGCAACATTTCTATCTTTGGGAATTCCATATACATCACTAGATTCACCATGATCATTACAATTTATAGATCCACTTGCAACCATTATAACTTCAACCAACTGTAAAATTGATTTCCTTGTATTTTTTTCATACCAATACCAATTCAAAAGCTCAGCTTCATATTCACTACTCCCATCTCTAATCTCAATTCATGTAGCATGTGTCTTTTCTGCTTTAGCAACACCCCTATTATAGCAATATCACCAATTCAGCTCATACTCCTCAACAACATCAACTCCCTTAATCTTCTCATTTAAACCTATAAAATCATCTTCCTAAAACATCAACAGTATCCAACATTTTTATACGTAATTCCAATCCATATAATCCTAATTTATAATTATAAGCAAGCCCTAATTCCCTAAGAATCAAAATTAAACTTCATTCAATCATTTCTACTCCAATTAAACACAATCCCAATAATAATTAATCGAAATACATCAATTCCATATAATTAACTAACAAATACGAAACCATAAATTTACTCAACCTCCTTGTTACTTTCTTTTTCACCAAATTCATTGTCACTTTTTTATTCATCAACTTCCTTGCCATTACTTTCTTCTTCATCAACTTCTTCGTCACCAGTTTCTTATTCATTATTTTCTTCTTTCGTAGGCGTAGCAGAATCAGATTCTTCTTGTGTCTTTTTCTATGTTTAAGGTGGTGGTTCACTTTTGGTTTACTCCTTGAGACCATTCGATGAGAATTAATCAAATTTTTACCGTCCTTTCGATGAGGCCCAAACTCGGAGGAGAACCAAAGTCATGTTTCTTCTTATATTTCTTTTTATCTTGCCTTTGTTTCTTTCCTTTGTTGTCCATGGAGAATACGGATATAAACGACAAACAACAATGTAATTCAATGTATATTTTTGAATTCAAGGTACAAAATCAGTTTACACGATACACATATAAAGACCGGTTCCTAACATTGCAAACCATAATCGGTTTATATAAGTGTTCATGTAATCCGATTCTAACAAAAATAAATACAAAAATATTGGGCATTTTTTCCACCAAGAATCGGTTTACACGATATACATCTAAAGACCGATTCCTAACATTGGACAACAACAACCAGTTTGTATAAGTGCTCATGTAAGCCGATTCTAACAAAAAAAAACATATTGAAAACTTGGGCATTTTTCCACATAGAAACGGGTTCTCTGGACACCAAAAAAAAAACAATTTTGGGCTAAGCAGTTATGAAATTAAAAACTACACAATCGGATTTTGTAAATACACATGTAATCCGATTCTAACAAAAAAAAAGTAAAAAAAAAACTGTTATGCCTACCATAACTGAATCAGGCTATGTGAACATTAACATGGACCGATTTTGGTTCAAATTTCTAGAACTAGAAAACACATCCAAAACATTCAGTCTTTGTGGCATGAACATCAACCGTTTCTGAATGCAATCGGTTCACAAGTACTTTGACGTTAACCGATTCTGGTAAACCCAGAAAACTTTGATTTTCAAAAATTCGAATTTTGAGTGATTGCATACTACTAAAACCTAATTTAGAGGATTAGGTTAATAAAAAGTACATGATCCGAGCATTTCCTCCTCTTGTCGTGCGATCAAACTTGGGTCGTTTTCCTCAACCGTGTGCTTCTTCAGTTTGTTTCGAATTGCTTGAAGAATTCCAGGATTACACTCACTAGGATAAGTAATTCCAGTGGCCTATTTGAATCTTGGTCGTTTCGACTTATATAGAAAAAAAAAATGATTAATCATTTTTTGTATCGTCGATAATCGACAATGTTTTCATTTGAAAATGAAAAGAAAAAGGAAAGAAAGAAGAAGAATCGGTCGACGAAGGTAAGAGAAATGAAATTCATTTTAGTTTTATTATTAGGATTGAATAGGGTAACTTGGTAATATTAATATTTAATAGGGGGTAAATCGATAATTTCAGCAAATTTAACCACCCTTAATGAATAGATGAGGAAATTTACCTGCCTGGGCCCCAAACTTAGGAAAATTCTTTTATGTATACTTTGATTCGGTAGACTCACAATAGTTGAATATTTTAGTTGAATAAATATTTGGGCAAATTAATAAAGTGACCAGCTTCCTACCATATAATTAATAAACCGACCAAGATTTTAAATTCTTCTATAAAGTGGCCTTTCCGTTAGATTTCACCAGTGGACCTACCAGATCGGTTAGAGGCATTGAATAAGTGAAACTCGATTTATTAAATTACCCCCATGCCTTTAATCACTTCAAAGACGCGTGGGGTGTAATTACTTCTCTTTTTTTTGCAGACTCTCTCTCTCGTTCTCTCTTTCTCTTCGTTCCCTCAATTTGTTCGCTTCTGTTGAAACTAGGGTTAGTTATTGAAGTTGTTTTTGTTAGAGAAGAAGCAGTTTTTGTTGAAGACGTAGATGTTAGTAAAGAACCTGATTGTATTTGGAAGAGAAATTCTGGATATTTAGTGTTTCAGAGACGGGTTTGATAAAGTGAATATGAGGAACAAATCAGGATTCAAATACTCTAAACCCATGTGAGATTAACGCAACCCGTGACTTAATGTATGATAAAAATCAATGTTTTGTAGTTAATTGATTTGTATTTCTAGGGTTTATGTTTTTCCTCCTTTTGTATTTATGTTTTTTTTTTTGCAGCTGTGATTGAAGCATCGATGTAGCGAAGAACAAGGTGGGAAGAAATATTGATGGCTTTGAGCTATTTGAACTCAAGAATAGAAGAGTACAAGATTGAATTTGAAGATAAGATAAAGTTGTGAATATTGATTTTCATGGGTTTTTGATGAACTAAGAAGTTAGGGTTTGTCGAGATAATGTGCAATGGAAGATGTTTGTTAATACAGAAGACATGAAGGAAATTGGATTGTTCTACAAATCCAAAATGGGATTTGATTTGAGTTTGAGTTTGACAGAAATTAGGGTTTGAAGTGCAGTTCAAGTATCTCTGACAGGTTTGAAGGAATAGGTTTGTTATTAAATTCAAATTGACAAATATTATGATATTTTGATGTTCTGCTGATTTAGATGATGATGAGTTGTTATTGGTAGTCACTGGAAAGGATGTAAAATGGATAACAGTTGATTGGCTAAGAAGATGGTGTTGTAGCTGAAATGAAATTGCAGTTGCAATTGCAATTAGAGGTTGTTACCGGGAGAAAATGAGAAGTGACTGCAGCTGTTAGCTCATGTTGCAAGTGTGTATAGATGTTTGTGATCATGAAGCTATTGCAGGTGTTCAAATTTTAACAAAATGCAATGATTAATGGGTTTGATTTGTTTCTTCTTTGCTTGTAGTGAATTGAGAAATACAGGGAGAAGAAGAGCAATAGCAGAAATAAGAAATGGTATAAGAGATAAAAAAGACTCAGTTATGTATGGGCATGTGTTGAAGATATTGATTTTACAGAGAAGTTGTGCAGTTATTGTTCTGGTGGAGTTGTACCTGGAGTTGTAGGTGGTTTCTGGGTTGGCAGGAGTTGTAGAAATGGAGATGGTGGTTAAGTTACAGATGCAGTTGTGTGGGTTCAGCTACAGATGAGGGTGTAATTGTTGCTGGGTTGCAGAGCTGAGTACATTACGTCAATCAACAAAGGATTGTTTCAATTGCTCAATGTGGTGGTTTTAGTATTTTTGTATCATTAGGATTGTGGGTTGTCGACGAAATATGAAATTACAACACTGAAGGAGATATCACAGAGCGTAACAGAAAACAATAAACTAATTCCTACTTCAGCAGCGAGACACACACAAGGTGTTTGTGAAAAGGCATGACAGTGCAGTTCCTTACAAAATCAAGTTTAGTTGCCAGCAGTTCTTAAACCAAGTCTATTTCATTGGTTAACCATGGTTCTTGAGGTTATTTGAGAAGAATTAGGTACCATAAACACCAACAATTTTACCTTTACAATGACCATCATCAACATTATAAGGCCAATAATTGATTTAATTTTTTGATTTTGAATTTGAGTTTTGATTTGTAATGTTGAAATCCTGAATATATACTTGTTTTCATATGAATTTGTTAATGAATCACTGTAATCATATGAATTAAATCAGCTGGGAAGAAGATGAACTTGACAACTCGACCCAGTGAGTCAATTTGAGAGGCTTAAGTGTCTTTTAAATGGGCTGGATAACTGATACAAATAATAATTGCCGTTATCCATTTTTTTTTTAAATAACGGATGGAAAAAATCAACATCGGCCACTTTATATAAAGATTCAATATAACTGCCACTTTGTTAAATATAGTTCAAAAATGTGACCACTTTATTAAAAAGCCCTAAATATTTCAGTAGTGGAATAGTGGTTAGAGTTGGGTATCATAATTCGTCTTTTGCTTAATTTAGATAAAGTGATTTTATCGGGATTTGGTTTCCCTCCTCTACCTCATCCATAGTGGAATCTCATCATTCAACTACCGACAGAAGAGCATACTTGTTTTCTTTCCGGTTCCAAGTAGGTAAATTACTTGCTATGGGCATAAAATTTTGAAATTCAATAACATGATCTGCTTGTTGTTTTGGCGAGCTCAAAATTGATAGTGTGTCATACTTTATGTGCTCAATCAATCTAAACATCTGTGTTAGTTATTGTTGGCTCAGGAGAAATGGAAGTGACCAAGGATGATCAGGCGAAACAATCAAAAATCTGGAAACTTACTTACGGATTTGCCGAACCACTAGTTCTAAAATGTGCAGTCGAGCTCGATATTGCAGGAACAATCCATAGCCACGGTCAATCCATGACTCTCACTGAATTGGCATCACAACTTCCGGCTCAACCTATCAACTTGGATCGGTTATACCGAGTCATGCGTTACTTGGTTCACTTGAAAGTCTTCACGAAAGAGAATGACGAACAGGGAGAAATTAGATATGGCCTGTCTCCCTCGGCTAAGTACCTCATCAAAGGATGGGAAAGATCCATGGTTCCTTCGATTTTAACACTCTATGATAAGGATCTTTTTTCAGTTTGGAATCATCTCAAGGAAGGTATAATCGGCGAGTGCACACCATTCGAAAAGGCATTAGGGTCGAGTATGTGGGTTTACATGGCCGAACATCCGGATAAAAATCAACTCTTTAACGAATACATGGCGTGTAAGAGCAGGCTCCTCATACCTGCACTGGTAAATGAGTGCAAGAATGTGTTTGAAGGGTTAACAACGATTATTGATGTTGGTGGAGGCACAGGAGCAACAGCAAGAGCGATCTCAAAGACTTTTCCCCACGTAAAATGCACCGTTTTCGATCTACCTCATGTCATTGCGGCCTGCCCCCTTAATCCTGATATCATTTTCGCTGAAGGAGATATGTTCAAGTTCATACCAAGTGCTGACGCAATCTTAATGAAGGTAATTCTTTTCGAACTCAGATCACTAATATCATCACCCAGTGACTTTACCACTGTATTACAGTGACACCGGCCATACAACTATGATTTGTAATTGTCTTATTGATACATCATAGATAATGACTTGTAATGTAGGCGATTCTGCATGATTGGGGTGATAATGAATGTGTTCAGATTCTTAAACTGTGCAAAGAAGCTGTACCTCAAGACAAAGGTAAGGTTATCATCGTCGATGTTGTACTAGATTCGAACTCTGGGCAGACTTACTCCAGACTTAAGCTTAGAGCAGATTTGAGCATGATGGCCTTAACTGGAGGAAAAGAAAGAACAGAAGAAGAATGGAAGGTGGTAGTTCTTGCGGCGGGGTTCAGTAGCTACAAGATAACGCAGATGTCTACGATACAATCTGTAATTGAGGCTTATCCATGACACTTTTATCCTGATCTTTACTTGTACTAGTGTATTGCCCGTGCGTTACACGGGGTTAAGTAAATTAAATTATTATTTATGCTTAAAAGTAGAGACGGGTCTCTTCTATTGTTCTAAGTTCCAAAATATATCTAGAAATCGCAGAGTATTAGCACCTCAGATATCTGTAGCCGTAACTGAAACAATTGGGGCGTCTCTCTGCAGTGCTTAATTATATAATTTGAGCTGAAAATTTAGAGAATGGCAGAGAATATGGAAAAATTGGCCCTGGTCATGTCCTATAAGCCCTGCTGATGTCTTCTTGAAGGAGGTTATCAGATATAAATATCGTTCAATCATGTATTGTTCTGAATCTTTATACTGGTACTGTTTGATTTGATTAATCCAAAACATGTATTCTAAATTTCTCTTCTAGTCAATGGACTATTTCTAGTATATTGTTGTACAAATAGTTTAAGCATAAGTAATACATGAAAAAAATTTGACACATGAACTCCAAAAGGCGGTTGAGGTGCATCTTGTAGTAAGGGTCACTCAGCTACAAACATACCCACTGTAAGAATGTGGCCATTCACGGTGGAAGTTCTTGCACCATCCTATAGACCCAATCTCCATACGTTTGTGCCCTCATTCTTGCCTCACCTGAGTTAAGGAAACCCATCTGAATCCCCTCCGTCTATTACCGGAGATCAATGGCCGCAACACTCTCATTATTTGAGAAAAGTTTTTCTAGAATGTCTTTGACATCACACATTCAAAGTGACCTTCTATGAAACTTTTAATCATCCAGATATCCCATCCATTAAACATCAAATCCACATATCGGTCATCATAAGGCAACATCAAAGCATTCTTTCCCGCACTAATGGTGTAAGAATAACCCGGAAAGAACAGGACCAAAACGTACATTCTTCTTAGCACCATCTGTAACGGCATACCCAGGAAAGAAAGATGGATTGAGGGTTCACCAAATCAACTGTAGTTTCCACCGATTAACACACATTAGTACAATTCAATTATTAAAGATCATCAAAGAGTAAGCAAATGCGTTAAAAAATAGATTCCTTCCTAATACAATATTATTTACAAATTAACTAATGCAACAGAAATATCTAGTACCACGTAATTAAGACAGTAAAATTCAAAAAACCTAAAACCGAATGATACTATTAAGTGCGTCTTGTTCTCAACTGTCACTACTTGCTAGTCAGAAGTGTTGCTAGTCAGAAATGTGGAAGTAAGTGTTCAGGAATCCATGGTACCTACCATTGACAAAAAAATAATCATATATACTAATTTGTTAACACAACAATAATAGTTATTAATGGATCATAACTAACCGATTAAGCAAGAGCGTTCCGAAATTGGTCACATAAACACTTGGTTTCTTTAATTCCATCACCACAAAAGCTACTCATCATATATTTATTCCTTCTTTTTTAATGTAATTGAACCAAACACATCACTTGAATGTCCCTTAACTTAAATTATCAACCATTTAAGACACAAAAGAATCGTCAAATCATAACTGTACCCACATCCAAACTAAGAAAACATATATATGTAAGTAACTTTTGGAAGTGATGTAGTGTTGTAGACGCGAAATGAAGGTAATGGGAGGTGCTGGTGATGTGAACGCGAAGATATGGTTATGCAGCTAGAACCGAATGCAAGAGTTTTGGCTGAAAGAATGTGCCTAGTTGCAGCTACAGTCTACTGCATCTTCCTCTTGACCAAATCTCCATGAATTTGTGCTCTCATTCCTGCCTCACCTTCGTTCAGAAAAACCCTCGTTCAGTGTTCACTACCAGAGATCAATGGCAGCAACACTCTTCTTAACCTATTTTCCTTGACATTACTTGGGAATATATTTTTTAAAAGTGTATCAAACATGGCAGATTCAAAGTTACCTTCTTTGACGAAACTTTTACTAATCCAGATACCCCGTCCATAAACATCAAATCCACATATCGTTCCTGATTAGGTGACATCAAAATATTCTCCAACGGCCATTTGGATGGCTTTCTAGTCGTCTTTCCCGTACTGACGCAACCCAAGAGTTGCATTCCTGAAAATGCAACCACATTGTGACATACATTTATAGCTCATCTCAACGAAGAAAATAACACAAAGAATAGTACATAAATTGTACTACTTACAGATGGAAACATATTGGAACTTTGTTATGAAGCATTTCAGGTATTAAAAATGAAGGTGTAAGATCTAAAATTATAAAATACTAATAAAAAAGACTTTCGCTTTGATCAACTCATGGAAGCATCAAAATAAGGACATTGAATCAATTAACTCGGTTCTTTTAAAATCACCACTGCAAAAAATAAATATAAAACTCCTATATGTTTAATCAAAAACAAAGACATACCATGGAAAAAAAATGAAAAAAATGTGATACGGAGAGAAAATCGTGAGTAGAAATGTATCCGCAGGAGTAAGGCGTTTTTGAGCCACGACACACCAAAAATTTGAACACGACCAAGGATTTACAGATAAGAAAAAAGTGTCTAATAAGTCATTCAAAAATAACTTTGCATGCAGGAGATACTAATATCTACAATTACTGGAAGAAAAAACATGCAACCACTTGTTATTCTCGTCTTAGGTATTCCACCACAAATATTTACAAACACAGTAGACTCATATCCCACTATCATTAACCTACATGGATGTAAAATTTAATAAATCCAAAATGAAATTAATACGAAGTTGGAGATACACTTTCACTTCCAATAGCAATGGCTGCTTAAATCTTTAAAATTTCTCCAAATCTTAAAGAACCATCATGCTTATCTGTGACGAAGATAAGAAGAACAATCCTTGAATATGCCAAGATTGGAATATGCTTTGTTAACCACCATGGATTCCAATTAGCATCTAGCATTACATCCTACTTAGTAATGTATTTTCTTTCTCAAAGTATGCATGCGACTAAATCTTTAGAACATTTTAAGAATGCAACTCGAGGTAAGTAATGCATTTGTTACCTGAAGCCGAACCGTGATCCTTTTTTTCTTTTAACAACCTTCCAGAGCAGGATATGGATAAATACTTCCGGATAGAACCACCAAGAAAGAAAAACAAAAAAGACATAAGAGATTCAAAAATCGTAGAATCACCAAAATTGTAAAAAAACTAATAAAAGAGAATCACGATGCGGTCTAGTTTAGTTGAAGAGAATCAAAAACTCATGGAAGCATCAAAATTAAGGAAATCGAATCAATTACCTCGGTTCTTTTATGATCACCACTGCAAAAAACTAAATATAAAAATATCAATCATATATGTTCAATAAAAAAAAACACACGCCACAAAAAATAGAAAAAAAAAATGATATGAAGAGAAAACCGTGAGTAGAAATGTAATCGTGAGAGAACCCGAATGATGTTTCATCTCTTGTTAGTGATGGTGTAGTAGCAGGATCTATATTTAGAGGATTTTTTCACCAATTTTTTCCCTAGAGATTTCAGAGTGGATAGAAGAGACTTAGGGCTTCTGATGGAGATAACGGGAAGAAGAGAAAAATTATGATTCTGTTTGTGGGGTTTCTTAGAGATTTAGGTTATGTTTTGTACGTGTAGGGTGAGTAATCTACACAACTGGTGTTTGTTGTGCACGTAAAATTTTCAAATAGTTTGAAAACCTTGATTTCTATTGGTTGGGGGCCAGAAGCTCTAGAATTCAAGCTTTTTGTCTAACTTTCAATGTGAGGCCACCAATTTCTACTCAAATTATATATACAATAACTACTTTTACAAATTCGGAATAATCCTGTTGAACATCTTATTTTGAGATTTTTCGTTGTCAGTACGGTAGATCATCATTAGAACCGATTTCATTAGAAAAACAGGCTCACTAGAAAAACAACCCAAGGTCTAACAAATTTCACTTTTCAATAAACGAAATTTCCAATGTTGACCAAAGTATGAGACCAAACCTGGACCATTAGAAGAAAGAGTGGGATAGGCAAATAGGTAAATGAGATCGGTAAACGCTCTATTCTGCTAAGAAAAAGAATCAGAATATCAACTAGATCCTAGACTCAGGCCTCATATGGGACGGACTCTCAGTTGGATTCCGTCGTCTCATGTAGTTGCAGGAAATCCTACAACACACCCCTTATGATATCATGATAATAATTCCTAGATCTAATCATCTTTATCATCTAAATTTCAAATATAAGTGCTAGAAATATAAATAGACACAAGGATTTTTTACATGGTTCGATCAATGTGATCTATTTCCATGGTTCTTCACTATGATTGTTGAAATTACATTTGATTTACATTGAGAATCTCCATTAATGAGTATTTGGAGCTCTAGGTTGGTAGAGGAAGAAGAAGGAAATAATAATAATACCAATTCTAAAAACTTGTCCTCTCTTTCTCTGACTTTCCATTTATATAGGTGTTTACATAGTGGATGACAACTCACATGTAGTGGAGTACAGCTCATATTACCCTATTTTCGGATCCCTTGCTACGTTCTCTCAGGCTCTCACTACAATTTCGCAGGCTCTGCTACATTCTCGCAAACTCTTACTGTTGTGTGATATTTGGATCCTACATCTTGCCTCTTTTTCCTTTAATATTGCTTGAAGAGCGATCTTTAAGGAAAAATCCACTTTGTTGTAGTTGTTGGAGGAACGAGCGAAAGAATATTGAATTGAGGCTTATCCATGAAACTTTCATCCTGAATCTTCACTTGTATAACTACTTGTACAAATTTTGAATTTTCTTCGTGAACATCATATCTTAAGATTTTTCGTTGTCAGCACAATAGACAATTAAAACCGATTTGATTATCAGAACAGGCAGACTAGCCAAACAACCCGAGTCAAACCGATTTCGTTTTATCAATAAACGAAACTGCCTATTTTGACCTAAGTATGAGTCCAAATCTGGACCGTGAGAACCAAGACAGTCGGGTGGTCAAAGGAGTAGATTTTCCCATTACCACCCACCGTGGGATAGGTAAATTAATAATATGATTTTTGGTGAATTTCCTCTGTTGTGGTTAAAAATTGTATTAACTCGATTTCTAGAGTTTCTGGCCCAACCAGAAAATAGTTAGACCAATAGGAAATTATTATAAAAAATTTAAAATAAATAATAATAAATTTTAGAGCTTCTAGTATCACGGAAAATATTTAGACCAATAGGAAATTGTTTCACAAAATTTAGAATATAATACTCTCTCCGTCTCAAATTAATAGTCTCAATTGACTTTGTCAAGATATTAAGGAAATCCTATAAAGGGTATATTTGATAGTTTAAGGAGAAACTATGTCTATAAACAGAGCGGACAGATAAAAAGAGACATATCAAAGTATATATTAGGACAGAGGGAGTACATAATAATAATTGCACGGGTTTAAATAATCCCAAATCTAAGAAACTGATGCACGAGCTATGTACGTTTACGACTTGGGAAACAAATCTAAACCCGTGCAACGCACGGATGCATATCTAGTAGGTAATTAAGTAAGATCGTTAAACGTTCAAGTTTGAGAGTTCGCTCACCGAGTCTCAGACTGAGCCAAAAGTTTCAATTTGGGACGACCGAATCTAACTTAGGCGATCTTCCCAAGTGAGGTCGAGTCTGGGATTTAGTTGAGACATATGTTGATCGTCTCGTGTTGCGCCCTATATTGTAAAAGGCGCCATGGGCACTCTCCTAGGCGCACTAGGCGTCAAAGTATGCATGTAAGTGCAATTTTCTAATTTCTTATCGGCGCGCCTAGGCGCCTACCCTTGCCTAGCTCCTAATACAACATAGGTTGCACCGCTCCTCCCTCTTTGAGCCTATGACAGCTACTTCCATCCAAAGGCTCTCATCTCATTTTCAACTCTAAAATCACCCCTTCTACACTCAAAATTTCTTATTATTTCACTTATAACTCAAATTTTCGCTCTCAAATTCTTAATTTCTAAATCATAAGCAAAAAATTCCAAAAAAGATGGCCACTTCATCACAAACGCAACACTTCAACATAACTAGTTCAACAACAAAAACTCGCGGTCCAAAGCATAGTCTAAATGAAGATAAGGTTATTTGCAGAGCTTATGTAACATTTACGTTTGATTCTATCAGTAGTGCTTAACACAATTATCTTTGGGGGGAATTCATAATCTTAGAGTCAGGAAAGTTGGAATATTATATAAGAAACAAGAATGATCCTTCTGGATTGTATGGTAGTTTTAATGCAATCACCAAATACATGAACTTATGAGTATCTTTTATGATGCAAATGGCTCGTCAAATAGCGAGAGATGATACTGAAGTCGATTTGGTAATTAAGATGCATCTAGAATATTTTAATGAATTTTTAAATCATGTTATGTTTGTTCTAATAACTAATTTATAAATATTCAAACTGCAGCAATAAAAACTTGAGAGGAATTGCAAAAAAAAAATGATCTTCAGTTTCAAGTATGAAGCTTGTTTCCAGATCCTCAGAATGTTGAACCGATATAACCCTAATTTGTTGAATGGATATCAAGTACCAGTAGAATCACCTTATGAGACTCCAAATGTTTCTCGGCAATATGGGTCTCCTTGTTCTTCACAAAAAATAGGCTCAAATCTTCATCAACACTGGAGGACTCCTACATGGTAATTATAATCTTAAATCTAATGAAAACAAATATAAGTTTGACATAGTGGGTGTCAAAAATAAAAATAAAAACAAAAACAGAGATGCCGAATCATCAACTTCAGAATAAAACCTTCAAGAATTTTATGAAAAACAAGAAAAAAAGATATTATTAAAAGACCAGATCGTAAGAAAATATTTTCAGAAAAATGAGGAAAGGTCGTAATAAGATTGAACAAAATTTATTTCATGCGCACATGAGATCGGATCACGGGGATGGACAAGCTGATAATGAATGATGCACAACTACGATTCTGGAAAGATAAATTTTATGAAATTCAAGCAAAGAATAAACGACAACGACCAATAGCAGTTAGCATCGATTTCGATGAAGATTACTTAGATGTGAATGAAAGTGATATTAATGCCATTACACTTATTTAAATTTAGTTCAAATTTTTTTGATGTAATTTTCGGTCTAAATTCAATATAATTCTTATTCTTATTTTTAAATTTAATTTAATCTTTAGTTTTAAATTCAATTCAATCATTAGTTTCAATTTCAATGGTTGTTCAATCGAAATTACACTAACCAAATTACATTAATATAAATAAAATAATTGAATGATAATTAAAAAGTAAAAAAGAAAACTAAATGTTGTAAGGATTTCCTCTTTCAAATTTAGCCTAATTGTGCGCAGTGAGTTATTTCCTTAGTCCTAAATGTAAACTTTGTTTTGAATTCTCTCTTATACCATTCTAAACTCTCTTGCATGCATACCATGAAGGGGTTGAATTTATTTCCTCAAATATTTATCTGGATAACTTGTCCAACTAATATCCCGTTGGGTCTCCTCGATTACAATATTATCCAAATGATGCAAGTGAGCATAACCCTTGTAGTACCAGAATATCGCCCCAACGATATTCTCGCGATGGAAACGACACTTCTGCGAGAAGCCCAAACATTTCTACAAGTATTAACAACACTTTGACGAGAATGTCGCAAGATTCTTCAACGACATTTGGCGAGTGTCACAAAAGAGTGATATAATGGTCAACGACTGAAGATATATGAGAAGAATAAGTCTGCTTCAAGATGGTTACAAAGTTGGCGATGGTGAAGACTAAAGTTATGGCGATAAGATCGCAGAGTAGATCCGAATTAAGGGGAAATCTTAGCTGTCTTCCACTATGTATTTTCCTATATAAAGGGTTCGACTAAATCCAGAGAAGGATGATGATTTTTTGAGAGCTGAGAGAATTTTGAGGAGAGAGAAATTCCAGAAAGAAAGTTGTACTTTTGAGTTTTGATCTTTCTTGTAAATCTTCCTGAAAGTGAATTAATAAAAGTGTTGTTATTCATCAAAATTATGACTTAGTTTTCATAGATTCTTGACAAGGGTGTAGTGTGGGAAATCCTGCAACTACATTTTGGCACCCTAAACAGGGATTGAATTAACGAAAATAGAAGAAAAAACGAAGAAGAAGATAAATTTTTTTCAAGATTAGGGAAATCATAAAGTAATTCGGTGAGAAAATTGAAGGAAGAATGATCAGAATCAAAAAGGATTGTAGAAAATTGAAAGGTGATGTAATAACAAAATAAATGATTGATATATTTCATGAAAATATCAAGGGAAGGATACATAAACGGGATTTTGAAGGAAGGAAGATTATGACAGTGGAGAAGATATCATCATTGAAAGAATGGGAAAAACGAGAAATCACGTTTACAGCAACAGGAATACCAGAAGAAAATTTAAGCCATACATCTCCATTGGTGGTCACAGTAACTACTATACCAATGAGAAAGGAGAAATCGATAAAATCTGAAGAAGAATGGGCTATGAATAGAACTTTAGTAGACACAAGAAGTTCTGTAGACATGATATTTTATCATACCTTCAAGAAGATGGGATATAAGGATGAAGAAATGTCTCATTCAACTTATTATGTTCATGGCTTTGGAAAGTCTATAACAAAACCTAAAGGCAAGATAATGGTACGACTTCCACTAGGAGAAATTGAAACACAAATATCATTATGTGTGGTAGATGTGGAATCGCCGTACAATATGATACTGGGAAGACCGTGGATACACGCAATCAAGGCTATGGCGTCAACATTACATCAATGTATTAAATTTCCTATGCCTAGTGGAATTGGAGAAATTAGAGGAGATGTGAATTTCGCGAGATTGTGCTACCAAATCGAAGTAAGAAATTGTGAAGAACGTCCGAAGCTGCGAAAAGCTCGCAGAAAATTGAACAGAGAAGCAAAGAAAGAAGAGGAATTTAAAATTTACATGATAAGGGAAAAAGAAGGAAAAGGGATACCAAGTGAAGTTTCGCGAGAAGGAGATGAGTTCGCGATAGAAATTAAAACTCCAACACCAATGGGAGAACCTGAAGCTAGTTACACCGCAGCAGGGCCAACAAAGAAAATAAATATTGGGAGCGAGGAAGAGCCTAAAATACTAAAAATTGGGACTAAAATGGAGGAAGACGAAGAAGAGAGAACAATAAATCTCTTGCGAGAATACAAAGACATATTCGCATGGAGTATGGATGAGATTCCAGGGATAGACCCTTCAGTAGCATGTCATAAATTAGAGATCAACAAAGATGTGAGACCATTTAAACAAAGAATCAGAAAAATTGCAACAACATACCATTCTCAAATAGAAGAAGAACTACAGAAAATGCTTGATGCAGGAATTATAAGGAAAGCAAAATATCCAGATTGGATTGCAAATATGGTGGTGGTCCCAAAGAAAAATAAAGGGATAAGAATTTGCATAGACTTTACTGATTTAAACAAAGCTTGTCCTAAAGATAGTTTTCTATTACCAGATATTCCACAAATTGTTGAATCAGTAGTGGGAAATGATAGAATATCTTCATTAGACGGATATAAAGGATATAATCAAATTCCCCTCGCAGAAGAAGATCAAGAGCATACAGCATTTTTTGCTCCAAGAGGATTATATTGTTATACAAAGATGCCTTTTGGCTTACGAAATGCTAGTGCAACATACCAAAGAATGGTGGAGAAGGTGTTCGCAAAGTGGATACATAAAACATTAGAAGTGTACGTGGATGATATGTTGATTAAAAGCAAAGAAGCTAAAAATCATGTACGGGATTTGAAAGAGATTTTCGATCAAATGCGACAATTTAACATCAAAGTGAATCTAGAAAAGTGTACTTTCGGAGTAGCATCAGGGAAATTTTTGGGTTATATTGTATCAAAAGAAGGAATACAAGTTGATCCAGAAAAAGTACAAGCAGTTCGCGATATGCCAACACCAGCGACAGTTAAAGATGTGCAAAAACTGAATGGACTCTTAGCCTCCCTGGGAAGATTTATTTCGCCATCTTCAGACAAGTGCAAGCATTTTTTCAATATACTCAAAAAGGGAACAAAATTTAAATGGACATATGAATGTGAAAAAGCTTTTCAAGGAATTAAAGAGAAATTGATGAACATATCTATTTTACAAAAGGCTGAACCAGGAGAAGAACTATTAATCTATCTTGCGACAACCACACACGCGCTAAGTGCCGTATTGCTGCGAGTAGATGCGGGGGTGGAGAAGACAATTTATTATATCAGCAAAACATTTAATTCAGCAGAGAGAAATTATTCAAATATTGAGAAACTAATTCTAGCATTGGTACACACAACCTTTAAGCTTCGAATTTACTTCCAAGCGCATAAGATCAAAGTGTTAACGAGAGTGTCAATTGAATCGGTGATGAAAAATTCAAAAATATCAGGCAGAGTTGAGAGATGGAATGCGCAAGTAGGGTATTTTGATATTCAATATGAAATTCTGTCTTCGCCAAAATCACAAGTTATCGCAGATTTCTTAGTTGAATTTTCTTTAGAAGATGATGAAGTTGTAGAAGAGATGATGGATATAGAAGAAGAACATGGAGACCCAAAAGAGCTATTAACAGAACCTGATAGATGGGAAATATTAGTGGATGGATCGTCAAATGGAGAAGGAAATGGGATTGGAGTTGTTTTCATTTCACTAGAAGGAGAAAAAACAGCTTTCTCATTTAGATTGGAATTTGCATCCACTAATAATGAGACAGAATATGAAGCTGTAATCCATGCATTGAAGTTTGCGATAGAAATGAAGTTGGAAAATGCTAGAATCACCAGCGATTCACAATTGGTTATTCGCCAGATAAAGGGAGAATATACCACAAATGAACCATCTTTGAAGAAGTACAAAAAACTTGTTGAAGAATTTTCTGCGAGAATTCCAAAAATAAAATGGAGACACATATCAAGGAAAGATAATAGGATTGCAGATGCTTTTGCTTTCATATCAAGTATGATGATGAACCCACTTGCGAGATGCATAAAAATTCAAACACTTTTGCAACCGGCGATAAACAAAGAAGAAGAAGAGGTAGATGTAATGATGGTAGAATCTTGCGAGGAAGAAATAGGGAATAATGCTACAGATTGGCAAGCAGATCTTCATGCTTATTTGGCGAGAGGAGAAATCCCCAGAAATCGATTAGAAGCACATAAATTAAAAGTAGAGCAACCAATTATGAACTAAGAGATAGGGTATTATATCGCTGATCATTTAGTGGACCATCGTTAAGATGTTTGACGAGAGAAGAAGGACAAAAGGTGTTAAAAATGTTACATAGTGGTGATGCTGGTAATCACAACGGGGGTAGATCTTTGTCATATAAAACAAAGATGCGGAGTTATTGTTGGACATATATGCATGAGGATGCAAAACAACTTTCCAGGCGTTGTGAAGATTGTCAGCGATTTGGGAAGAAGATACATGCACCAGGAGCACCATTATCATCTTCATAAAGCGTATGGCCTTTCGGAAAATGAGGATTGGATATTGTGGGACCATTTGTTCCTGGTTCTGGACAAAGAAGATATTTAATCGTTGCTACAGATTATATCACAAAATGGGGAGAAGTTAAGGCAGTACAGCACATCCGCGATAAGGACATTTTTACGTTCATATTTGAAAATATAATTTGCAGATTTGGGATCCCAGCACAGTTGATGTCTGATAATGGAAAGCAATTTGAAGGACAGAATATAGAATTGCTTCTTAATGTATTTAAGATAAAATGTGGAAAGTCAACTCCTTTATATCCACAAGAAAATGGTCAAGCTGAGGCAACTAATAAGACAATCGCAGACATCTTGAAAAAGAAGTTATAAGGTTATCACAAATCATGGTGTGAGAATGTGCATAATGCAATATGGGCATATAATACAACTAGACGAGAGGCAACTGGGATGTCACCTTTCTGTTTAACATATGGAGTTAAAGATGTCCTGCCAACAGAGGTTGCTATCCCAACGACAAAAAGAGAGGCATGGGAGAAAAATCTAAGTGCTGACATGATTTTACATGAGTTAGATGAACTAGAAGAAAAGAGAGAAAAAACTCTACACCATATGGAAAATTACCAGCGAAGATTAGCTCGCGAGTACAACAAACGAGTCAAGAAACGTCAATTCCAGCCTGGTGATCTAGTTTTATGAGAAACACCAAAATATTAGCAAGAAAGTGGTGGAAAATTAGCGAGAAAATGGGATGGACCATACATCATTAAAGAGATAATTGGAAATGGAGCATACAAATTAATGGATCCAGAGGGAAGAGATGTTGGGCAAAGACTTGATAGACCATGGAATAGATTGTTTCTGAAAAGGTATTATCAGTAGCAGTTTTTGCGAGGTAAGAAATACAAATGTAAGATGAAACAATTAAAAAATTCTTCTTTCTCTATGACAATTTATGTGAGCATCATCGCAAGAATAGCGAATAAAATTTCGCAGAGATTAAAAGAATGGGACGAACCTTTATGGCGTGCACCCTAGTTCGCGAATAAAATTTCGTAAGAGGAAAATGTAAGACCTAATAACGCGTCATATGAGGGGGTATCTCTTGACATGACTCAGCGATAAGGTTATACCGCTGCTGGAACCTGAGTCATGCAGACGATGGAGTTAAAGAAAACCTATCCAGGAGAGAGATCTTGGATTTCCATCTATATAAGGTTATACCCTGGTTGGACGACCGAGAATCTCTTCCAAGAAGTGCAGAGTATGACCAAGGCGCCGAGGTACATGGTTGACCCAAGGGTGCCCGGAGCGTACGAAACTCTCTTGCCATCCTTGGTAAGTCTTGGCTACAATGCACTTGGCATGAAGAAAACCCCACTTAGGGTGCAGTCTTGTAACTATAAGACATATAGGCATAAAGGACAAGAGGCTGCGAACACAACTGGTTGTTGGAAAATCCGGATGGGGGGAGATAGTCTTGTATGGCCGATGTTCCCTCCTTGAAGGGGAAACCAGGGGGAAGATAAGGGCGGCACCCTCTATTAGGGAGCTGATAAGTGTCTTAAGACGGCAATGTCATGGGACTTTATGATCGCAAGATCATTTAGGCCTGTCATATTGTCGCGTGACGAAAATTATACAAAGGAAAAAAGCCTAAAGAGAAAATGTTAAGATGATATCAATGGGTTTTTGCATGAAAGTGTAAAGACGTCCTGCGATTTCATCGCAAGACGGCAATGTCACGAGGCTTTGTTTTCGCGAGAGAATCTAGACTTGTCATATTGTCGCAGAGATATTGAAAAGTACTGATAAGACAAGATCAATGGGTCAATACATATAAATGTAAATACGTCTTGCGATCTTATCGCAGAAAAATATTAAAGGTTTTCAAAATAAGACCTTTAACTAGGAAGGCATAATAAGACCAACATATTAATATTGAACATTAATTATTTTATTTGAGAATGCAGGGAAAATCTATTCATCGCAGGAGGCAGATTACTTCAGAAAATATTTATTCAAACATCATATAATTCACCATCGCCATCTCAAGAAAGATATTAGAGGGTAGGAAGAGGAATGAGAAAATAAAATCTTAAATATCTTCCTTGAGAAGATTCAACACAGACAACAGAAAAAATTAAAAAAGTCATCCAAGTTACATTTCTCGCGAAAAAAGAGGCAAGAAAAGAAAGCAAGAATGAAACTCAAACTTCAGCGACAGGCTCGTCAGTATTCTTTCTCGCCAGTAGATTTATCATTCTCACCAGAAGATTTATCAGTATCGCCAGCATCTTTTTCTTTGAGAATTTCTTCTTCTCTAGGAGAGCCTTCGTCTTCTTCTGGGTTATCTTCTTCAGCTCCTTCTTCTCCTTCAGTGGGTGTATCTTCTAAATCTTTATCCATAGGAATGGGAATTTCGTCATCCTCAACTTCTAGAGGAAGAACAAATTCAGGAGGGAGAGAATGGGAGATCAGAATCTTATTCAACAGAACTTCAGCAGAGAGATGAACTTTGCGAAGAAAACCTCTATCACGGTTTCTAATCTCCATATTCTTGCAGTACTCAAGATAATCAAGCCTTCTTTCTGCTTTATCGCAAACGTCCAAGCAATCGGAAATGAGAGTCTTGTTTTCTTTGCGAACCTTATCTAATTTCTCAGTAAGGGCAGTAATAGTAGCAAGATGACTTCTTTCAGATTCTGCGAATAACAAAAATGACAAGGAAATATTCAAATGAAGAGCTCACGAGAAGTAAAACATGGGAATTTATCAGAAAAATTAACAACTGAGGAAGTCAATTGACTGTCTTCTTTTTGAGAGGTCAAATTTTTGATTAATGAAAAGAAACAATTCTCCCACTGATTCATAGCATCGTCAAATTTATCGCCAACCATGCCCTTCAGACGAGATTTCATGTTTTCTTCTTTGGTGCGAAGATAAAGATTTTATTTTACTAATAAAGAGTTAGATTTCTCTAACTGAGAATACTGATCTTTAAGTTCACTAGCCTTTAAACTAAGAGTTTATCTACCCTTGATAAGTTTATCCTTCTCAGCGGCAGATGATTCAGTTAATTCCTTGAGTTCATCTTTAACATAACGAAGAGATCGCTCATGATTATTACAAATTCTTTGAAGATTATCTAATTGTCGCAAGGAAGCCGCCATCAAACTTGAAAAATTATGTTTCTCTTGGGATAAAGTTTTATTCTCATCTGATAAAGATTTCATCGCCAAATCAGTCTTAAATAAAAAATATGTAAGGCGAGCAACTTCGCTACATAACAAATTTTGGTTTTGAGACAATTGATTATTCTCCTGAGTAAGATTATTTATGTGATCAATTGAGTAAGTATAAAGATTATCTAATCTACTATGTTGGTCCATCCAAGACTCTTTTTCAGCGCGAGCTTCTTCAACGATTGATTCTAATTCAAATATCCTCACTAATCGATTCCGATTTGAAGCTAAATAAATAAACCAAACATTTAAAAGGAATGTAGTGTAAAAAGTAAGGGAGACGGGAAGTTATTAGAATGGAAAGACAAAAAGATAGAGGCAGGAAAACTATACCTTTCAACTCGTCATTATGTCTGCGAAGATTCTCGCACTCAAGTGAAGAATTGCGAAGCATATGATTCAGAGTGTTACACTCAGAAGTTTTAACTTGAATGCCTTTTCTTAGAGCTTCAACTTTATATTCCAAAGATATTCGCGAGGCAGAATTATCAGAACCAAAATACTTGAGTAAGGTCTCACAAGCTTCATATTGAAGAGAATCAGTTGAAGATTTTCTAGCGTTATCTAAAATATTAGATAAAATTTTAAAAGCAATATCAACTCCAGCAAAGGTTTCATTTAATGGAGGAAGAGATGCAGAGGATGAAGTAGTAACAAGTTGACGATTTGAATCATCTGCGATGGATGCGTTATGAGAAGGAGGAGTTTTTGGGAAAGTGACGGTTGGGGGTAATATTGGACTAGAAGGAGTTTCAGCCACAACATTTGTAGGGATTTGATTTGTAAAATTCTCTGATGGAATGGGGGTATTGACAGCGAGGTTCTCACAGACAGAAGAAGGAGGATTAGATTGTAAGGGTGTGATGATAACTCTCCTACATGATAACTCAGGAATAATGATATCATCTTCAAAAGTTTTATTGCGATGGGATTTTTTATGAGGTCTAACGATGTTCTCGTCATTCTGCAAATAATAATCTAGATAAGAAACAGAGGCAACAATATTGTTATTAAGATAAAATGTGTTTCTTACTACCTTATCATTCGCAGAATCCTTCTTCCTCCTATTCTCAACAAGCTTCTTGAGGGAATTAGGGTTTGGAGTTCCAGAATGGGTGGTAGGGATTCCTCCACTAAAGGAAAATGTGACGAAAATTATAATCAAGAAGATCAAAGAGCAAAAGTAGTAAAAAATAATTCAAATAAGATGGTATAATCAAAATACATACCTTGGCGTTTCCATTAAAACAGTAGCAGGTGAATATGAAGATAAAGAAAAGTTGCAGACGGAAAGAGAAATAAACAGATAAAGAAGATGAAGAAGTAAAAAGAGAAAATTATTTTCGTTACTCGGCTCCACCTTCTATAGAAAAGAGCAGTAGGACCCATTAAGAAGACACGTGTTAAAGAAGAGCTACAACACGTGTAGGCAATTAAACTAAATAAACGGAGATTTGTCGAGAAGAAAACTTGTAAAAAAAGAAGCTGCGAGCATCATGAAGAGTTAAAAGTTCTCACATCTTATCTTCTTCGCAGAAAAGACATGAGAAGAGGCAAGATGTAGTACCAGAATATCGCCACAACGATATTCTCGCGATGGAAATGACACTTCTGCGAGAAGCCCAAACATTTCTACAAGTATTAACAAAACTTTGACGAGAACGTCACAAGATTCTTCAACGACATTTGGCGAGTGTCACAAAAGAGTGATATAATGGTCAACGACTGAAGATATATGAGAAGAATAAGTCTTCTTCACGATGGTTACAAAGTTGGAGATGGTAAAGACTAAAGTTATGGCGATGAGATCGCAGAGTAGATCCGAATTAAGGGGAAATCTTAGCTGTCTTCCACTATGTATTTTCCTATATAAAGGGTTCGACTAAATGCAGAGAAGGATGATGATTTTTTTAGAGCTGAGAGAATTTTGAGGAGAGAGAAATTCCAGAAAGAAAGTTTTACTTCTGAGTTTTGATTTTTCTTGTAAATCTTCCTGAAAGTGAATTAATAAAAGTGTTGTTATTCATCAAAATTATGACTTAGTTTTCATAGATTCTTGACAAGGGTGTAGTGTGGGAAATCCTGCAACTACAACCATCTTCCTTTTTATTGTTTTAAACGAACGTGAAAACACTGGGGGTACCATAATACACCACCAAGTTTTCGTAGGCAATCGGTATGGAAAAACTCGACATAGCTCTTAGACTTAAAACTCAATCAAGTAAAGTTTCTAGAGTTATATATCTATCTCTCTTGTGATTAAAACGTTTGCAGAATTGAATCTGTGAACCTAATAAAAAAGAAAGTTCTTGGACGTTACCAAAGACCAATGTCCAAGGATCAATCAATTCATATCCAGCAAACTAGGTTGGATGTATCCACTTTGATTTATCAATGCCCAACCTGTGATATTTCAATTATAAAGATAGGCAATATAATGCGGAAAAAGAAATAACACTGACACCAGAAATTTTGTTAACGAGGAAACCGCAAATACATAAAAACCCCAGGACCTAGTCCATATTGAACACCAAACTATATTAAGCCGTTATAGACACTAACCTACTACCAATTAACTTCGGCCTAGAATGTAATTGGGCCCGAACTCAGTCTCCCACTGATTCAAGTACAGTCGCGCTCCTTACGCCTCTTGAATCCCAGAAGGACTCCGCATAATTGATTCTCTTAGATGATGTCACACCAACTAAGAGTTTCTTCAACTCAATTGAAAACTTTAAACCAAATCTGTCTCCCACATATTAAGCATATTTAATTGATTTCCTAATTTTCGATCGAAACGGATAATCCAGGTGATGAAAATCAATAGCAACTTGACAGAAGTCTGGCCATCATCAAAATACGAACTTATATATGCAACTCGAAGTGCATCCTAGATTATTATCCGCCTCACAAGTATAAAACTTGTGGAATCACAAAGTTGAGACGGAGAGAACTTTTGGATTCCTATCTATCGTGTTCAAGTGATAAATCACCAATCGAACAAGATCAGGATACTCAAGTTATCAAGATAAAAGATAACTGGACCTGGCTTCATGAATCCCAATGAAGTTTGTGATAGTCAATAAGCCCTAAAAGGGTTTATGGAAAGGACAACTCTAGATACAACTAGGACATACCAAAAAGTAGTGTCATGATTTAAAGATCCCAGTTGCTAAGATTTCTCCTTATATAGACTTTAAAGCATAGGTTGCTTTAGGTTTAAGCTAAGATAGCTTTGGAACCAAGCAAAAAATATTCATTGATAGATGAAAACTTTGAATCTTATTCACATAAACAAGATAAACACTCGGGTTAGGTAAACCATAACCGAACCGTGTACAAGGACTATGTTCAACATGGTTAGCCAAAACTAGACGATTTGAACTTAAAATCTTAACGTTCATTTCCATGAACGCAAAGACATTAATCTTGAGTCACAATCATGTGATAAAATAAGTCTAGTATTAATTAGATAATTGATTAAATACAAATCATCTCGTAGAAATAATTTAATTGCATTAGAACACCATTGACATAAGTTGTGAATGCACATAATACAAATTCTTGGGTCATTCGTGAATCGGCTGAGTCATGGTACGCAGACCGGTTTGCAAATTTATGAGCAAAACTGAGTTACAGAGCTGACATAAATATTTCAGTTCACGTACCGGTTTGCAAACTTTGGTGCTAAACTGAGTTCTGGAGTTGACATAACTTTTCCAGTTTACGGACCGGTTTGGAAACCCTAAGACTTTCCAGGTTTCGGAGTTCACAAAACCTTTTAAGTTTGTGTACCCGTTTGGGTACTAAACTTGTTCAAGAACTATACTGGTTCGCATACCGATTTTGAACTTAAACCCGGTTCCCTTATCAGAGTTCCAAAATGGTTTGTATACGAATATACCTACCTATCTGGATCACGAAACAGATTTTCCCATGATGTGCATACGAATATCCGTATCACACAAATCTGTAAGTCGACATATATCTACTCCACTACGTGTATGAATACATGTAATAGGGCTTCATACATATAACAATTATCCCAGTTTTTAGGACTAATAACACTGTCTTGTATTCCGAATATATTAGTTTTATATTTCTCTAAATAAATTTGAAACATTCCCGAATAAAATCATTGACGTATCACTGTTCCATACTATTTTTGAATGATAAACTTGAATCATGATTTGGTTCCAAACATAAATTGTTTTCCACCGAAATTGATCAAGTATGGACAAATATTCATAAAGATTTGTCATTATATTTCGAGAAATTCGTAAATTAAAATAATTAGATCTCGACTTGAAATTCTTGTTTATGCAAGCTAGTCTAATTAGTTATGTGATAGAAAGGTGAATATAACTTGAGAAATAGGTGGTTCAGTCTTCACTTACCTTTTGTTGATGAAGTTCTCCAAAATCTTCGTTTGATCTTCTCCTTCAAAAACTAGAACGCAAATGATAACTGGTTCATTTCTCAACTACCTCTATCCTAGACCGAGACTTAACTAATTATAGAATAGAAATCAAGATATAGTTTTGACCTTTAAATTTGACAACAAGATTGATATAACAACACTTGTTAGTTCGACCGGGAAATGCTCTAACAGAACGATGTGCTCTAAAAATTATATGGAACTTCCTCTTTATAACTCTAATTGCAGGTTCAACATACATCTTATATGCCATCTGGTTCCCGTTAAAATATCTTAGATCAGGTGCTCATCGGTTACAAGTATCTCAACATAAGGTTGAACTGAAGTTGACCACGTTGGATATATTATTCCCACTGAAGATACTCCATATTATAGTTATTTACGTTGATGCATTTACCATCCTCCCTTGCCTCATATAGAAAAGATCAGTTTTGATGGTCAGATAGACAAAAATTAATTGGACTTAGTTTCATTGCCTAATATATTTGGAAGGAAAGATGTTACAAAACTTTTGAGAGTGTGAAGGTTAATGTAAGAACAACTTCTAACAATTTTATCAAGTATTTTGAAAAATAGAGGATGGCTTTGTCAAAAATAAGCAATCAAATTAGAGTGGCTTCATAAGAAAGACATAATTGGCATCTTATTTCCTCATATAGAAAAGATATGTTTTAATGCCTCTTATATATATACTGATAATAATTTTATGTATGGAATTGGTCTGAATATGAGAAACGTACGTTGCAGGTCAATGATATGGAATGCGATTCTTCCTCCTAAAATATGTAAAAGATCAGGAACATGTCGAAACTTTAGGTGCTCATGAAGCGGCTTTAAGGAATGTTCACCAAAAAGGAGATTGTATCAATGTTATCAAACCTATCCAAGGGAATTTTAAAGTCTTTTTTTTTATTCAAAAATAAGATTCATAGATTACCAAATAGAGTTTACATGAGCATAATGGGTAACCCATTCTTAAATATCAAGAGGGAAACTATCCAAGAATACAAAGTCAGACTTTAATAGCCTAACCTTTTTAGCAGTATTGTCTTCTATACTATTAGGCTCTCTTCTAACTGAAACACATTTCCAATTACTAATTTTACTCAATAGGAACCTAATATCTAAAATTAAACCTTGATTCATCCAACGAACACAAAAATCAGGTTCATTGATGGATCTAACTTTATTATCAGACTCAAATATGACATTAATTAAGTCCTTGAAATTGCCAGAGAAATAACTTGCTTCATAGTCGTGCATTCCATCTCCTTCACTTTCATTCCTCACTTCATTCCTCCATTAATATATTATTCAAGATGTTATCTATTTTGTATGAATTTGATTCTTGGAGTTGTACTTATGTTAATAAAGATGCAAATCGAATTACTGATTCATAGCAAAAAATTTAAGAACTCAATAAAATAAAGTCGTTTGGTTTGATAATTGGCCTACTGGGATCAATACTCTGATCCAATGCGACCGGAACAATTTTTCTTAATGATATTTTAATAATATTTATATTTTCTTGTTAAATTAAATCGGGATTCGGTTAAGAACAATTTCGCGCTTGGCTCTAAATTAGTCGAACATGAATCAAACCCGATAAAAATCCTAATGTTTATCGGGTTCGATTACCCATCAGGTCTTTAAAAAATTATCAAATTTAATCATTAAAATATTTTATTTTTACTACTTAGGTTTGAATCTAAATTATTTTCACACAAAACTAACTTTACTAATACTCTAACATAACAAGAGGAAAATGACTAATAATACCCATAAATAAATGCATTTTTTTGGGTACCAGTACTTAATGGATAAAACCGACTTGGAACCAATATCTTATCAGTACCAAAAGGTTTTCACTTTTATATTGTAAAGTTATCGGTGAATTTGGACGTGGAACCGTTTCAACTGCCGGTTCCAATTCGGTTCCGAAAAAATACATGCCAAGAGACACAAATTTCCATGACCGGTAAACAACATAGTTATCCGGAGAACAAACTTGGAGTGTCTATATCTCATGCGATTTTTTTTTCATGATTTTTATAATTGTGAGATTTTGATTCATGATAGAATTTCTTTTTAGATTCATGCCTTAAGTTTTTCTTATCTGATATGTTACCTCTATGTATGTTTGTTCCTAAACTCCATTAATGGTTGTGGTACCATCATAATGGTTTTTTAAATTCTAAAAACTCATCCATGCTAGTGTATTTTAAGCAGTATTCATATTCTCTTCTGCCCTTTCTCTCTTGTCTTAAGTTTTTTCTAATGGAGTTCTAATTTTTACAGGTCTCCTTACTTTCTGTGGGATCCTGTGGTGCTTTATATTCAGTATGTAGGATGCTTTTGGCTCAATGACAGTGGTTTTCAAAAAATTAAATCTTCAAGAAGTGTTGTAACCACCATCTTTGTGATGGTCCTTCTCAGTAGTATCAATCTAAGAGTTACCATAGATCAAAACCAAAATTTAGTTCTAGAAAACCCATTTTTTCCTTCACCTCAAACCAAAGCTTAGTCAAAAACCATTACCTCTCAGATTTTGAAATTCAAAAATTACCTCCCAAACAGATCCGTACTTGTTGCAGAGAAATAAGCTTCAACCTTTTTCTGGAGATATACTTTCCCCCAGAAAAAATGTATTATGTTAAGCAAAATATCTGGTTAATTACTGCGTCAAAATTTCTTCCTGCGTTGTAGGATCGATACTTATCATCCTAGGAAAGTCTATACCCATTCAAGGAAAGTCAGTATAAATAATGTTATATGGTCTCAAAACCCTAAATTCATTCTACCTTTGGCTAGTACTCTCAAGGAAAACCTTACCATGGCCTCGTCCAACAATAACCATATCAATCAATTATTAAGGCAACTCAGAAGGGATAATATTGAGATACCATCAACAACAAGAACTGTTGGTTCCTCACAAACAATCAATAATGTTGTGGAAGAATGGCTTTTTGGAGTCTTGGGAAAGCTAACGTGGAAAGAAAAACTCGATATGAGGACCATAAGGGAAGATATTAACACACTATGGAGGAACTATGGAAACAAACAGATACGAGTCATGGGTCACAACCTCATGCTGGTTAGACTGAACTCATAATAGGAAATAGATGAAGTTATAAGAAATGGACCATGGATCGTAGGAGAAGCTCTCTTCGTTGTTCAAAAATACACCAATGGAGTTCCGATAACCGATTATAAGTTTATACATTCAAATACTTAAGGCTCAAACATCTCAGTAGCTTGGTGGTGGATGAAGCTATAAGTTATATGGGAAAGAAAGTGTCTTGTGGGTAGATTTCTTTCAACTAGATATTGTTTAAACTCCTCCAAACGTGGATTCTTCTTGGTGACTCAAACATCACTATGCATCCTGATAAAATAACAAATAGACCACGGTATGGTAATACAGTCAAAGCCAAAGTAGAGATAAGCCTCAAGGAACCGTTACATAGGGGAGTATGGTGGAACATAGATACTAATGAAAAAGTTTGGATCCGTTATCACTGGGAATTACAACCCAAAAATATTTTCCCAGAGTGTTTTGTTATCGATCATGATGATAGAAAATGAATGTACAATTATCATCTTTTGTACTTGGATACCTTGATAGATGAAGAATATCAAGAATACCTGATCTACGATGTTTTTTTTCCTGGCTTTAAAATAGTTTTTTCGAGCGTGCCGGTACCTGTTCCGGCATAGTATTTTGCTTAAATACCTATGCCATTCAAGAAATGAAGGTATCCTTGAAGAAAAGTAATGTTGATTTTTTTCACTTGACTAACACAACCGGCATTGATAGGAAATTATATGGGGCATGTCTCAAAGGAAATGGACATAAACGGAGGTTTTGGTGGAAGAAGCATGAAAGAAAAGGTGTTCCAAATCAGGAAAGTACAAAGATATGGTCTTCATCAATTCCTATTATCCATGGTATTCCTCACTTCCATTTTGAATTTTTCACGGCTTTAAAAAAGCTTAATTTGGAAGGACCAGGGAGAACAGAACCACCTATTACATGGTCGTTGATATTGAAGACCATGTCATGGTTCTACAACAATTTTTTCCGACATAGTTTTCATATTTATTTCCTATGCGGATGATTGTCTGTTATTTGTAGGAGAAAAAACAGCAAATCGGCTAATATGGTAAATATTTTTGGAAGGAAGAAATGGTCTTCATCTTATGGAAGTGCATTCAAGACATAATTCCACCATGGAGGTTTTGTGGTGGAGAAATATGTGGCATTTGTCACCATGGGATTGCTTTTTAAAGCCAGGAAAATTCAAAATGGAAGTGAGGAATACCATGCAAATGCTTATTAGGAAATTGATGAAGACCAATATGCCGGAACAGTTTTGCAGGTGAATTTGAACGAGGAGCTGCATCTATGAGCGTGGACACTTAGACGCAGAGCATTCAGAGATAGAGGGATTGTTGCACGCTATAAAATGGGCATATGAACTCAACACGGCATGCCTTTGACATCTATAATTTCCTATCTTTAAAAAATGCAAGGGCCGCTTTGAATTGGAATCCAAAATAATGAAATGAAATCCAGGGATGAAATGGTTTCCAAGGTTCTTTTTGGTCTATTATAGGGGTTCCAAGCATTTGGTTTTGAGGGCTTCTGTGGATTCAACTATCCTAAATATGGATGAGGGGGAACTTAATTTATCATCGAAAATACAAAAACACCTTTGTGTAAAAAAAAAAATCAACATTTCGATACTATTTGATTTTTGACTTTTGGTTATGAATATACTAAAATACCCTTCCCTCAAAATAAAATCAAAAAACAAAAAAAACTTAAAATCAAAAAACAAAATCATATCCCCCATTTCCATCTCCACTTCTTCCCTCAAAATAAAAATTAAAAACTTAAAATCAAAAATCTAAATCATATCCCTCATTTCCATCTCCACTTCTTATTAATCTTATTTAGGGGTAGTGTTTTGAAACCCAAATATTCTCCATTCCCTTTCAAATTCTAAACTCTCCCCACTCTATATCAAATTCTCTTCACACTCCTTTCACTTTTTTTTTTTTTTATTCGGAAGTGATGAAGATCATAAATAAAGTGATGATGCTTTATAGGTATTTAAGCAAAATACTTTTTAAAGCCAGGAAAATTCAAAATGGAAGTGAGGAATACCATGCCTAATTGATGAAGTAACATGCCCTATAATTTCCTATCAATGCCGGTAGTCAAGTGATACTTTTCATTCGTGTTCAAGATAGGTATTTAAGCAAAATAGGCACGCTCGAAAAAACTATTACCATGCCGGTACCTGTTCAAAACCAGAAAAAAATCAACATTCGGAAGATCAAAACCAGGAAAAAAATCGTAACGAGAGAGCTACGCCCTCTCGTTGGGGATACGCCCCCCCCGAACCCCCCCGGATAGTGGCAAACAATTTATGAACATTGCCAACAATTGCCGACATGAGTTTTTGGTTGAATACCATGCCGGCACCAAGTTTTTTCAGCTGCAACAATGGTGGATTCAAAGAAAAAAAATCAATTTTTCAACCTCTTATTATCAGTAATTCTCTCATCACAATCATCTTCCCATTTTCAAAAAAAGAAATTCCTCTCAAATATTTTTTTCCCTCCTTCTACTCTCACCCAAACACAAATAAAAATACACACTAATTTATCCCCCAAATACTTAACATTTTACTAATTATACTTAATCACTAATCCTAATTAGTGGGGGCTAGATTAGGAATTAAAAAAAAAAATTACATAGGGGCTCACCCAGAATTGCTATTGGGACACCTATTTTGTCCCGTAGCTATATCCCTCAATTAATTCCCATATCCCCCAATTAATTCTTCTTTTTTATCAACTTGTAAGCCCTTAAAACCAAATTTTTGAAGCCCCTATATAATAGGTTTCTAATTTAGAATCTCTAATTAGGGAAATGATTATTTAACTTTCTTTTTCTTTTTCTTTTTCGTTTTCTTTTCTCTGTAGTGATTTTAGTGGATTCTTCTAACAACCCTGTTAAAAATATTGAACCAGTTGGGGCTACAGACGCAATTTGTGAAATGTATTTACCAACTACTATGGAAGTTATCATTCTATTTTTAACACTGTCCGTGCGTAGGCATGATTGCAACCTGCTTAAAGGCTTTCCGTGTCACCGTGATTGTGATTTACGAACAAATTATACTACTAAAGATAGTAACTTATGGCATTGTTAATGACTAAACTCAGCCATCTCTTTCTTTTCTATGACCCACGCTTTATGGGGACGCGCGGGCAAGCATACTGTGGGTGATTCTAATTAAATAATGTATCATGGATTTGTTTTCTCTTTCAACTTGGGAAAATCATTGTTAAATAAATAAATAAATTAGTACAGGCCTTATTTGTTAAAATTTATGATTATTTATTTATGATTATAAATAATCATAAATTGATAAATGATTTTGATATAATCATTTTTAAAATAAATTTTTCCAAACATTTTTTTTCAAATAATTGATTATCATAGAACGATGATCTCGAAAAGGAGAAGAAAGAATAATGATCTACGATGTTTTTTTTAGTCCTATGTTGTTTTGATGTCTCTTTCTTGATAGTTTAGAGAAAATAAGAAGAAAAAATTCAATTTGAGTTTCTTAGAAAAAATAATTGATTATAATAAATTTTCAAAACAACTTTTTCTTGTTTATGGAAATAATGGATTTTTTCAATTATAATTAAAATAAGCAATTATTATAATGGTTACCAAACACATATAGAATCCATTATAATTTGTATAATGGATTATGGGCTGATAATCCATTAAAATAATGGTTACCAAACAGTCCCATAGGGTGATTCAAATTAAAAAAAAACACAACTTGACTTTTTCCAAAACAACTTGACTTTATTTTCTATTTACCAATTCTAGTTGGCTTGCACACCATCATGAATAGAAGAAAAAACATCCCATTCAAGCCAACAACTACGTGACCTTATCATTTTGTCCAACTCCATTATTGCTTCCTATTAATATACATGCAAACAGATTGATTAAGAAGACTCGAATAAGAAAGGGTAGAAAAGAATAAAGATTACAAGATCATGGCGCACTTACATACCAGTAACGTTGCAATAATTTGGGCTTTATGCTTCTGGTCCATGTGCTTTTTTCTAGAAACATTTTTTGGGACTTATAATTTTTTTTTTTTTGGACCATTGATTTTTAAGGCACATATCCTACAATGATAAGGACTGCCCTAAAATCATATGAGTTTACCAATTTGCCCCTTACCCTATCTAACATTAGCCCACCACTGCCGATTACCACCACCACCACTTCCGACTATCACCACCACCAACCACTGATTACCACCACCTCCTCCTCCTCCCACCACTGCCGCCCACCACCACCACCGTCGATTACCGCATCCACTGATTATCACCATCACCACCTCAGATTATCACCACGACCAACCACCGATTACCACCACCACCTCCGATTACCACTACCACCAACCACCACCACCTATATATAGATTAATTTAAATCATTAACAAAGATATTCTCACAAACCCATTGTTTGTCATTCGTTTTTGGTTGAAAAAATGCGAAGTAATCATCAAAATGAGTTGAAAATGGAAATTGCAAAGAGGTTTAATGGAGGTTTTTTTTCCAGAGACCAGTTCAGTTACGTCGCAAAAAAAAGTCTTAGCCGAACTTTTAGTTCGGTTACAACGCAAAGGTTCGGTTTCGTCGCAAAAAGTTTGGTTATCACGAATTAATATTTTCTGAACCGAACTCAGAGTTTGGTTCAGCAAAAAATAATTTTAACCGAACTATGGGATAATTCCATATATGCATTTGCAAGTGCAGTTCGGTTGGATCGCAAAAATTGTTAAGTTTTTGCTTTAACCGAACGTTTGCCTAATTTCATATATGCATATATAAGCTCAGTTCGGTTGATTCGCAAAATATGTTGAAGTTTGTGAACTAACTGAACTTCATTAAACTAGGTTACTTTTAACCTGAAGTTCGGTTGGGAACTTGGTTGCGTTGAAGTTTGCAAACCAACTGAACATACCTCTGTAAATGAGTTCGGTTAACTCACAAAAATAATTTCAAAACCGAACACTTCTCTATATAGCCAAATGTTGAGTTCGGTTTAATCGAAAAAAATAAAATTCTGCGAACTTACCGAACTATGTTATTTAAAATTCGTTTATAACGTGGTCTAGTCGACTGAACCGAACAAAACTCTGTAAACTCAAGCATAGCCGAACAAACAAAAAACTCCATTAAAGCTCTGGTTCGGTTGCCTGTGATTTTGGATTTATTAACCGAACTGCATTTGTAGAAAGTTCGGTTACATGTTCTGCATATAATAAAACCGAACTTTGTTGACTAATTGGTTGAATTTTTTTTTTTACAATTTTGATTTTCAAGATATTTTAGGGCGTTTATAGCAATATTCATGTTTGTACCCAAAATTACTTTTGGGCACGAAACACGATGAATAAGTGATTTGATGTGTTTTTAGGGTTAGGAGACAAATTGATAAACGAAAAAGAGACAGAAGTTTTAACGTGGTTCGGCATGGTTTGCCTACATTCACGGGCGAATCCCCTTGGGGAGTGAAATTTTATTGATATGCGTATTACAAAGTATGTTCCTTTTCCTATTGGTTACCTCCCTATTTATATCGTTTTACATCTAATTTTCAATCTTCACTTAAATGGCATGAAACAGCCCATTTATGCTCCCATCATGAATTCCGCATGAAAACGCCCATTTATGCTCCCATCATGAATTCTGCATGAAACCGCCAATTTATGCCTTCATCATAAATTCTGCATGAAACTGCCCCTTTATGTTTCTATGATAAATTTTGCATGGATGAAACTGCTGGAATTCAATGGCTGAAACTGCTGGAATTCAATGGCTGAAACTGCACATTTATGCCGCCATGATAAATTCTGCATAAATGATGGCAGGTAGTATTGGTGAACATTTGCTGGCGGAACAACTGACTGCACGGGTAGGGACTAGCTTGATGGTTGATGACATGCATGATGGTTAAAATATGGACGGAAGCTGGTTGGCAGCGTGGTTGGAGACTGGTTGGAAGTTTGGAAGGATGCTGGTTGGCATACCGGTTTGGATGAATGGGTAGAAGCTGGCTGGCAGTGCGGATGAGTTTTTGGCTGGGAATTGGTTAGCAGCGTTGTCGGCTACAAGATTGAAAATTGGCTAGGGGTACGACTGACTTCGATAGTTGACCGACGGTTGACTTTGACCATTGATTGGTCGTTCACTTTGACCATTGAACTTGACCGGATGTTGATTTTGACAATTGACCGAGTTTGACCATTGACCGACTTTGACCATTGACCGGTCTGTGCAGACTGGTGGGCTTCCTTGGTTGACTGGTTAGCGGGCTTGGATGAGGACCAAAAGATGATTCAAGTGTCGATTCGGCCCATTAAGTGGTATTTTTACTTATGGTACAAACAATTCACTAAGTTACAAGCATACTTCGGTACCCAGAGGATGTTTCTCCATATTCACCCATCTCAAAATATTTTTTTTCTCCATCTTCTTCTTCTATCACTTTAGTCACTCAATAATCGGAGGTGGTGGTGGTGATAATCGAAGGAGGTGGTGGTGGTGGGCGGCGGTGGGAGGAGGTGGTGGTGGTAATCGGTGGTTGGTGGTGGTGATAATCTAAGGTGGTGGTGGTGGTAATCGGCGGTGGTGGGATAATATTATTTAGGGCTAATGTTAAATAGGGTAAGGAGCAAATTGGTAAACTCATATGACTTTAGGAAAGCCCTTATCATTGTAGGATAGGTACATTAAAAATCAATGGTCCCCCAAAAAAACATAGGTCCCCAAAAAATGATTCTTTTTCTACTTTTTCATGTGGCTTATTCTACTGTGCCCCAAGAAACCCCATCAGTTGTAACCCGAAATCAGCAAAAGCTCAAAAAAGTTACTGTACAATCTCCAATTCCTTGAATGCATTTCCTGATAGGTCTATTTGTAAATTTGGTACTGTAGTATACCCCAAAACAGAAGATGAAATCCTTTCAGCGGTAGCCATGGCTTCCAAGCAAAAAATGAAAGTGAGAGTAGTAACTCGTACTTGTCACAGTATACCTTTCGGCTAGGTCGATGCTTCAAATAACCTAGCCATAAATGCATATAATTATTGTCAAAAAAAACTTGCACAAGTTTTCGGTTAGAAACTCATGGCCGTTAACCAACAAGTGGATATGAAAACCATCCGTAAATGGTTTAAGGTTAGAAAAAAACAAGCCGCGTATTATTCTGATAACCCAAAAAAAAAGGACTCCTAGTTACGACTAGATATCCAGGCCGCGTTTCCCCGTCATGGTAAAGACTCCAAACTGTAATTCTAACATAAATAAACAACTCTATTTTATGACGTGAATTCCTAGACATAAATATAACACACCACAAAACCGTCTTGGTCAACCTTTCGATTTCCTGGCCGCAACCCAAGAATGGTTAGAAACAACATTCGTAATTTGTTTACGGTTGGGAAAGACCTGGCCGTATATTACTCTGATAACCCATAAATAAATGGACTCTTAATTACGGCTAGATATCCAGGTCGTTTTTCGTGTCACAGTTAGGACTCTAAACCATAATTCTGACATAAAGTAACAACTCTGGTTACGGCCTTAATTCCTAGCCGTAATTTTGACACACCAAAAAACCTAGAGGTTTATACTTAATTACAGCTCAGTCTACCTATCGATTTCCTAGCCGTAAGCACATATAATTTCCTTTAATTTGTACCACATCATATCGGCTAGTTTTTTTAATTTTGAAAAATAGAACCATTTGAAAACTGATATAGAAAGTTATAGATGTTCAACCACTTATTTAAACTTGAAATAACTCCACCTCCATATAACCACCCATTCCAAATCAAATCACACCTTCTACATCAATAATCTCCACCAAACCCAACTTTACTTTGGATAAAGACTCATCTCTTTGAAATTTTTTGTAATATACAATCTAAATAGAGGAGAAAAACGAAGGAAATGTGGTTTAGAGAGTCAATCGTATTAGAGTAAGATTTTTGAATTTTTTTGTAGTGAAACAGGTAACACTAATAACCGCGATGGAGTTGAATCGTATCTTCGATTTTCAGACATACGGAAAAAAAGTGGAAGAATATATGGCTTTACTTCGTATGTGCAAGAAACTTCGACTTAGAGGTGAGACTGATGAAGAAGTCGTAGCTCAAGCTAACAAGGAATGGAAAAAATGGAACGTTATAATTTTAACTTCGAAGATCAATTCTCCACCATCAAAGACTTCTTGATACATCGAAAGGGATGTTATTAAAATAAACTTTGTAATGGGGATCTATTAAGTATGTAATGCGTTTTATTTTGGTCTAATTAATGTAAGTATTACTACTTTTCAATCGTAGTATGTATTCATGTTGGAGCTCAAAATTTCTCAACTTACATATGCATTTAGGGACGAAAAATTTTCCTTCTAAACATGTTAGCCCAGCCGTAACACAGGCTTAGGTGATTCTGGGCAAAATAACGGCCAAAATTTCTTCACTTCCCATCCGTTATTCGTATTCACAGCTGGGAGTTCCTCAGTTTCCAACCGTAATTACCTATTTATGGCTTGTACGTCACATTTTCCTAGCAGTAACAGGTAAAAAACTCAGATTTTGCTTTGATTTTTAACGGATTTGAATCGATAAAATTGCTATTGGGAGTTGATTATAAGGATATCCCGAGTATTGTAACGATGAGTTTCATCAATTTTATTCAAAGTTTTTCAAAAAAAATTTCACCAAAATCACCCTTTTTCCTTCTTCAAAATCCAAGAAAATCAAAACTTGATTTGTAAAATATCAATCATTTGATTAGTCTTATCCATTCACTAATATTGATTAGTTATCTTAATCATTTCAATTACCACTAATAAAATTAAGGGTAGATTAAATATTACAAAAAAACATCAGGATAATGGGTTCTATGGATTACTACTTCATGACCATATACCGCCTCAAAAAAACCCAGCAGTTTAAAGTCAGGGCTAAATAGGATTCAACTTAAAACTAAACTGGTTTATGTTATAAATTTTATTTGGTTTAATTTATTTTTATGTTATAAATGTATGGATAAATTCCTCATAAGCGACTAGTGGCACATGATTTTTTTCTTCTTCTTGTGTATAAAAACAGTTGATTTATAAAAGATTTACCCAAATTAATTCAATTGATTATTAAATTTTATTCTATTCATATTTCTCAAATGTTGATTGTGATTTTGTAGATAAAAAATGTTTGAACAGAATGTTAATATTATCCTTATTTAAAATATATATTGTTTCCTAGTATAGGATATTTGTGCTCTATATATTCATCGTAATATTGTGCTCCTACTATATTACGTAATATTATGCTCTATATATTCATGAGTTGTGTAACCCTATAGAATTATTATCATCATAATAAGAATTATCTTCTTCTCGATCCTATATTTGTGAAGATGGTATCCATGAGCTAGGGTTCTTGAATCATGGGTAGTGATTCAGAATTATACCAAAATAAATCAAAACAAAAGGGGTAGATGAAAAACAAATCTGCTCCTACTATCGTTCAATCTGAAGGTGCAGCATTCAAGGATGGGATTGTTCTTGATGAAAAAAACGATGATTTGTGGTCACAAATCATGGAGATGCGTATTGCTGAAAAAGAAAAAACCTCCTTTATTATGGGAAGGACAGAAAACCCAACTGAGGAAGATCCAAGATATGAGAAGTGACACACAGATAATCAAAAGGTCAAAAGATGGTTGTTGATGTCTATGTCACCTGAAATCATGAAGAGATATATTCGGTTACCTACTGCTCGAGAGATTTGGGATGCATTATCTAAATCCTTTTATGATGGAGATAATGAGATACAGGTATTTACTCTAAATCGACGAGCGTTTTCTGCAAAACAAAATGGCAGAGCACTCACAATTTATTATGGAGAACTAACTGAAATATTTAAAGAGATGGATCATCGTGACAAGGTGGTTATGGAGAATCCTAATGATATTGAAGCATATCGAAAATTAATTCATCCCCTAAGGGTGAATATATTCCTTGCTGTATTAGATGAAAGTTTTGAGCAGATATGTGGTGAAATATTGAGAATGGATCCTATTCCTGAATTGGAATCATGTTATGCACTAGTTCGCCGTGAATCTGTTCAACGTACAACGATGGCAAAAGAATCAAAATAAGTTGAACCTGCTGATATGGCAACTCAAAACCGGTACAATCAAAAAGGGTCTTTTCAAAGATACTCAAATACCGAGGTGGACAAGTCATCACTTAAGTGTATACACTATAATCAATATGGACATACAATTGAAATGTGTTTCGAGTTGGTTGGACATCCAGATTAGTGGGATCAACATCTGGAGAGGAAGAAGGTGACAAAGAAAAACTCTGGTGCTCCAATGGCTTCAATAAATAAAGGAAAGGATTCCATGGTAATATCTGCATCAGTAGCAGGGACAGGTAACGATGGTAAGTTTTTAAATGTTTCTTCACTTTTTTCGAATAATTTATGGATAGTTGATTCTGGTGCCACAGACCATATAACATGTGATTCTAAACAAATCTCTCCCCTTAAACCATCCTTACAAAAAACAGTCTCTACTACAAATGGCTCATAAGCTTCAATTACTGGTGAAGGGTCAATATCTCTCATGAAACTTTAAACTTAGATTTTTTCTTAGTAGATCCTACATTAAACTGTAATCTCCTATCAGTTTCCCAAATAACTAATACTTTACATTGCGTAGTGATATTTTTTCCTAACTATTGTGTTTTTAAGGACATCACAACGAAGAAAACCAATTGGTTATGGTGTTAAGCGTGAAAAGCTATATTATCTGGATTTGGTGTCAAGTACTTCGGATAAGTTGCGTCAAAATCTTCTTGCTGATGGTTCTGAGGGGTATAGACAAAAATCTCAAATTGTGTTATGGCATCAACGATTGAGACATGTGTAGTTTGGTTATTTAAAAAAATTATTTCCTAGTTTGTTTGCAAAACTTGATATTTCTAGTTTTCATTGTGAAGTATGTGAACTTGCAAAAAGCCATCGTGTTTATTTTCCATTGTCATTCAATAAGAGTCCAGTTCCTTTTATGATTATACACTTTGATGTTTGGGGGCCATCTAAAACTACTACTCTGGGTGGTTCAAGATGGTTTGTTACTTTTATTGATGATTGCACTAGAATGACGTGGGTGTGTCTCATGAAAAACAAGAGTGAAGTTACTGCCTTGTTTCAACATTTCCATAAGATGATTAACTCTCAGTATCAAGTACTTCGTAGTGATAATGGTGGTTAATATATGGATTCTGACCTTCAATATTATATGGAGGGACATGGAATTATTCATCAAACTACTTTCTCTAATACGCCTTAGCAGAATGGAGTAGCAGAGAGAAAGAATCGTCACTTACTGGAAGTGGTTCGTGCTTCATTGATACAAGCACATATACCATTGATGTATTGGGGAGAGGCATTTACTTCTACAACATATCTTATAAATCGAGTTCCATCCAGTACCATTGTGTTTCAAACACCCCATCAAGCTCTTGCTAAAGTAGTTGTGGCTCCAACTTTTCCTAATATGCCACCTCATGTGTTTGTTTGTGTAGTTTATGTACATCTGCACAAGAACCAACGTGATAAGTTGGCTCCTAGAGCTTTGAAGTGTGTATTTGTGGAATACGCAGCAACTAAAAAGGGATACCGTTGCTATCATCCTCCAACCAAAAGAATGTTTGTTACTTTGGATGTTGTATTTCATGAAGATACTTTTTTTTTAATGTGATTCCGAACTTCAGGGGGAGTACCATAAGGAAATTCAGACTCTTAACTAGGGCTGACAATGGGTACCCGCTACCCGGAACCGGACCCGCCTAATTAGGTCCGGTTTTGGGTCCTAAAGTTGGACCCATTAGCAACTTAGGACCCGACGGGTAATTACCCGTTTGGACCCGAATGTTAACGGGTCCAAATGGGTAATACCCGTCGGGTACCCGTTTATTTAACCTTTTAATCATCTTTTTAGCAAAATTATAGGTATTTTGCAAGTTTCGGCTTTGAATTTTTTTGATTTTTGATTTTTTTCTTACATTTAATCTTTATTTAGTATATTAATAAAGAAATAATAATAAATTTTTATAAAAATAATTTATATTCAAGTTGAAAAGAGAAAGAAATTAAGATTTTAAGATTTTTTAATACCCAACGGGTACCCGGACCCGACGAGTACCCGAGACTTTAAACGGGTCTGGTTCTGGGACAACACATTATGGAACCGGCCCCTGAACCGTTAGGACCCGGAACCGATGCTGATATGCCGGGTCCGGTTCTGGGCCATGTACTACCCGGGAGGACCCGGACCCGTTGACAGCCCTACTCTTAACTATGATGAAGATATATCGGAAATTGATGTATCTGTTATAACTCTGATGATATGGTAAGAGAATCTGTTGATAAAGGTTCTTCAAGAGAAGAAATAGGAAGTACAGTATATGATCGTGATATAGAGATTCAATATGAGATTATAGAAGAGATTCCAGAGTCTACATTACCTCAAGAAGATGAAACACCAAACCAATCGCCTGCTACGAATGTTCTTGAAGAAACTAGGAAACAACTTCCACAATGTGTAAATATAGGTATTCCTAAACCAAGATATGAACCTGAAATCTCTATTAAGGTTAAGTAACCTATGAGTCATTATGTCTCACACCACCGTTTGTCTAAAGTTAATAAGGCATTCGTGAGTCAACTATCTACTATTTTTATTCCTAACAATGTGCTGGAAGCATTAGCTGATCTAAAATGAAGAGCAGTTATGGAAGAAGAAAAGAGATCCCTTTTACAGAATGGTACTTGGGATTATGTTGATTGTCCAGAAGGAAGAAATATTGTGGTCTGTCGTTGGATTTTCACCATTAAATACAAGGAAAATGGTGAAATTGAACGTTATAAAGCAAGATTAGTTGCTAAAGGGTACAACCAAACTTATGTATCGACTATACATAAACGTTTTCTCCAGTTGCGAAAATCAACACAGTACGAGTCTTATTATCGCTTGTTGCAAACTTGGATTGGTCGTTGCAGCAGATTGATGTAAAGAACTCCTTCTTGCATGGTGAATTAACTGAAGAAGTTTACATGGAACTCCTGCCTGGTATTTCTGTTCCAGTATCTCATGGTAAGAAGGTATGTAAGCTAAACAAGTCATTATATGGAATGAAACAATTTCCAAGGGCCTGGTTTGGCAGATTCACCAAATCTATGAGAAACTTTGGATATCGTTAGAGTAATTCTGATCTACTTTGTTCATAAAGAAAAGGAATGATAAAATTACTGCTCTTATCATATATGTAGATGCTATGGTGGTGACAGGAAATGATCCAGAGGAGAGGAAATCTTTGCAAAAATACTTATCAAAGAAATTTCAAATGAAAGATCTTGGTTCGTTGAGATACTTCCTTGGGATTGAAGTTTCTCGATCTGGTGAAGGAATTTTCTTGTCACAAAGGAAATATGTTCTTGATATGCTAAAAGAAGTGGGCATGTCAGCTAGTCCATACACCTTTAGAAGAAAAGGTAAATATGTGTATTGAACCTGATCAAGTTCCTGCTGATAAGAGGAGATATCAAGGACTTGTGGGGAGATTGATGTATCTATCTCACACAAGACCAGATATTTCTTATGCACTCAGTGTTGTTAGTCAATTCATGCACAATCCGGGTGAATAACACATGGATGCAGTTTTACGTATTTTGAGGTTTTTGAAGTCTGCTCCTGGAAAAGGAATTTTATTCTCTAAAAATGAAGATTATAGAAAGATTGTGGCATATATAGATTCTGACTATGCATGAGAAATAGATGGCAAACGTTCTACTACATGCTACTTTACCTTTGTGGGAGGTAACTTAGTTACTTGAAGAAGTAAGAAACAAAATATTGTTACACGATCAAGTGCAGAGGCTGAATTCAGAGGCATGGCATATAGTATTTGTGAAACTTTGTGGTTGAAGCTTCTCCTTAAGGATTTGGGGGTTCCTCTCAAGGATCCTATTACTCTGTATCGCGTGATATTGCTCATAATCATGTTCAGCGTGATCGTACTAAACATGTGGAGGTTGACAGGTTCTTTATCAAAGAGAAGCTGGACAACAATATTATTGAATTGCCACCGGTTCGGTTTGAGGAACAACTCGCAGATATTCTCACACATGGAGTATCAAGCAAGAAGTACTTGAGTTTTCTGGACAAATTCGGCATCTGTGATATCTATGCACCAACTTGAGGGGGACTATTAATATTAACCTTATTTAAGATATATATTTTTTTTTGCTCAGCTTATTTAAGATATATATTGTTTGCTAGTGTATAAGATATTTGCTTTATCGTAATATTGTGCTCTATATATTCATGAGTTGTGTGACCCTATATAATTATTATCATCATAATAAGAATTATCTTCTTATCCTATATTTGTGAACACAAAAGAACACGTGTAAAATTAATTAGTATTGGTGATTCCAATTAAAAAATTACAACTTGACTATTTTTTTTAAACAACTTGGCTTTGTTTTCTCTTTACATAAATTCTATTCTAGTTGGCTTGTACACCATTATGATCTTTTTTATGTTTTTTGTAGTTTTGTTCTGTTCAAAGATAGAAAAAAAATTCCCATCCAAGCCAACAACTATGTGTGATCTTGTTATTTTGTCTAACTCCATTATTGCTTCCTATTAATAACATGTAGGCGGATTGATTGAGAAGACTCATCAAATAAGAAAAGGTAGAGAAGAAATCAAAAAAACTTACAGAATTATGGCGCAGATACATTCCAATAATGTTGCAACAGTTTGGGCTTTATGCTTGTGGTCCGTGTGTTTGTTTCTACTTATTTCTATGGCTTATTCTACTCCGCCAGGAAACCCCATCAGTTGTACCTCAAAATCAGCAGAAGCACAAAAAAGATACTGTACGATTTCCAATGCCTTGAATGCATTTCCTGATAGGTCTATTTGTAAATTTGGCACTGTAGTTTACCCTGAAACAGAAGATGAAATCCTTTCAGCGGTAGCCATGGCTTCCAAGCAAAAAATGAAAGTGAAAGTAGTAACTCGTACTTGTCACAGTATACCGAAGTTAATTTGTCCGGACGGGGACGATGGGTTACTCATAAGTACACTAAAACTCGACCGTATTTTGAACGTCGATGTGTCAGCTATGACAATCACTGTCGAACCTGGTGTACTTTTAAGGGATCTCACTAATCATGCTGCAAAGTCTGGCCTGGCATTACCGGCTGGACCTTACTGGTGGGGTGTGACCATTGGCGGTCTGATTTCTACCGGTGCCCATGGTAGCGGATGGTTAGGTAATGGAAGTGCTGTTCATGATTACGTCCATCGGATTCGAATTGTAACTCCAGCTAGACCTGACGAAGGTTACGCCAAGGTTCGGATACTCGAGAACAGCGACCCTGATCTTAATGCAGCTAAGCTATCCCTTGGTGTCCTTGGAGTAATTTCACAGGTACACATACACATATTTGTTATGTTATATTCGATTCGATATAATTTGTCTGAATGTCTCAGGAATTATTCAAATTTCCTTGCTTAATGTTTGTTTTCATTCTCTAGGTTACTTTAAGACTAGAATCACTCTTTAAAAGATCCATCACCTTTGTGGAGAAGAGTGACTCGGATTTGATACAGCAAGCACTCAGCTTTGGCAATGAACATGAGTTCGGGGAAATTACATGGTATCCAAACCAACGCAAGGTAGTTTATCGGGTTGATGACCGAGTTCCGTGTCACGTATTTGGTAATGGTCTTAATAACTTCACTGCTTTCCGTGCAGTTCCATCCACTGCACTCGCAGCAAGAAGATCCTTAGGTACGTAACATGTATATGGAACAGATGATGAATGTCTTTAAGTTAAAACGTACATTTCATTCAACTAACTGTGTGTGGTTACTCTTGTTGTTTGTTTTGTTCAACAGAGGAGATTCAAGAATCAACAAAGAATGCTACTTGGAAATGTATCACTGCAAAGACATCGACAGCGGCATCAATAGCTAGTGCATATGGGTTTGCAAATGATGACCGCAATGCGTTCATAAGATATCCCATTATCGGTTATCAACATCGTTTACAGTCTGCGGGTAGTTGTTTAGATAGCCCATATGATGGTTTACTCACGGCATGCCCAGCGGATCCAAGAATCAAGAGTGCGTTTTATCACCAATCAGCATTCAGCATTGGAATATCAAAAGCTAAGAAATTCATGCAAGATATTCAAAAACTAAGAGACTTAGAACCCCAAGCCTTTTGCAGCCTTGAACTCTATGATGGAATACTCATAAGATACGCAAAAGCTTCGAAAGCTTACTTGGGTAAACAAGAAGATTCCCTTGAATTTGATCTAACTTACTATAGAAGTACAAACCCGAATACACCTCGGCGTTTTGAAGACATCCTAGAAGAAGTAGAACAAATGGCAGTGTTCAAGTATGGAGGAAAACCACACTGGGGTAAGAATCGCAACGTTGGGTTTATTGGTGTTATCAAAAAGTACGAAACTACTGCTGCTAAGTTTCTGAAGGTTAAAAAGAGTTATGATCCTTTCGGGATATTTTCTAGTAAATGGACAGACCAAATCCTTGGTTTAGATCAAAGTGGAGTGACTATTGTCAAGGAAGGTTGTGCCCTTGAAGGACTTTGTATATGCTCAGAGGATCTTCATTGTGCGCCGAAAGAGGGTTATGTCTGTCGACCAGGTAGAGTCTACACAGATGCTAGAGTTTGTACAGATATAAACAGGATCAGTCAGAATCTTGCATTTACGTTTACAGACATGTAAGAAAAGTATGTGATAAGTTATTGTCAATTCTCTGTTGATTTTGTGTGTATTCTAGCTTCCTTTGATGTTTATTGAATGAATAATCTTAATCTTAATTTCTGTTTTAGGAAAAGTAATATTTTTACCTTTTCGTGTTTTGACATTTGCTGAAAAAGTGAAAATAATATTTTCTGTTTACAGAATCGCCAACAGAAAATTAGAAGAAGAATCATCAACAGAAAAACAAGGTAAAAGAGAAGAAGAAGATGCTCAGAATCTAGTTAGGAATGGAAACAGAGTTTTCCTCATTTGTTAATCAGATTAACGAGATGTTTAATCATCATTGCAACTTCTTCCTTTCTTTTTTTAGAAAATCAGAACATATAAATCTACAGAAATTAAAATAAATCGAAAATTGAAACGAGATCAAGAATAATGGAATTAAGAACTCCAAACGATGAAGACTGCCGTAATCAAAATTTTCGGAATTCTTCTGAGATTGTGGACAATCTTTGTTTATAGAACTCCCAGTTAGGGTTTTCGTTCGACGTAGTTTGTAAATCAATGGCGTAGTTGATTTGGGTTGGGCTTATATTGACCCCACACGAATAAGAAGTCCAAATTTGCAAACTAGCTCTTAGAAGGGAAATCGGGCGAGTCACATGGAAAGAATCATTTTTGGGGACTACTCAAAAAAGGTGGGGGACTACTTTGTGATAGAAATGTCCACCCTACAATGATAAGGGGTGTCCTAAAATGTGGAAATGACTTACCTACCCTTATATATATATATATATTACCACCTCCTCCCATCACCACCACCTATATATATATATATATATATATATATATATATAACCACCTCCACTCATCACCCCCGCCGCTCACCACCACCGACCGCCTCGAACCACCACCACAACCACCTCTATATATAGCTTAATTTAAATCATTACAAAATCAAAATCAAAATCAAAATTATAACAAACCCATTACTTGTCATTCGTTTTTGGTTGAAAAAATGAGAAGTAATCATCAAAATGAGCTGAAAATGGTAGTTGCAGAGAGAAGTTCGGCTAGGAATTATGCGAAAAACTTTGTCGAACTAGCCGAGCTCAACTTTAATGGAGGTGTTTCGTTTTTCCAGAGAAAAGTTCGGTTACGTCACAAAAAAATGCCTCAACCGAACTTTTAGTTTGGTTTCGTCGCAAAAAGTTCGGTTACGTCGCAAAAAAAGTTCGGTTACGTCGCAAAAGTTCGGTTATGTCGCATAAGTTCGGTTACGTCATAAAAAGATCAGTTATGTTGCAAAAGTTCGGTTTCATCGCAAAAAGTTTGGTTACACCGCAATTTTTTCTCCTGACCGAACTTTACTCTGAAAAGCATATATATTGAGTTCGGTTACGTAGCAATTTTCTTCTCCTAACCGAACTTTTCTCTGAAAATAAAAAACTCCATTAAAGTTGAGTTCGGCTACCTGTGTTTTCAGAAACATTAGCCGAACTGCAGTTGCAGATGAGTTCGGCTACATGTTCTTCAGATGTTGTAGCCGAACTTTGTTAACCAAACCGAAATCAATTTGTAAATTGTTCATTTTTAGGAATGTTTTTGCCAATTCAAGCACCATTAACTAAATTTGAAGTATCCGTGAGTACCCAAAACATTATACTCTTGTTGTGTCTCTTAAAGAAAAAGATCTAACTTTTTTTCTTCCAAAACCCTCATCTTCATTATCATCTTCGTCTTCTTCTTCTCCCTCTCAATAATTATGATTCTAACAAAACTATCCTATTAATAACTCACTAATCAATAAACTAACTAATTTAATTACCAAGGGTAAATTTGGTATTAAAAAAGAATCTAGATAAGGGGTGACCCAAAATTACTTCAAATATCCTACCAAAAATGGAAGAGTAGTCCCCCACCTTTTTTGAGTAGTCCCCAAAAAATCATTCCATGGAAAAGCCATATGGGCGAATCACCGGTAAAACTTGACGGAACAGTAAAGATTGGGCTAGAAGGGGTCCAAAATCTCATCCTAATGGACTAGTCCATTGGGATAGATTTGGCTGTTAGATTAGAAAAAAAAAAACGTTGCAGATTACACAAAAAGTGTTGCCTATTTTTTAACACTACTTCTCCTAGCTTATGAATGTATTGTCACTTTGCTTCCGTTTCTTTTTTGTGATGAGAACCATACAAACAAGATAGCATCCATCTTTTTTCTTGGAATTGAGAACAAACCGTTAAATTCATCATATTGCTAGATGTATGTAAAATATTGACACCTAAACCATCTTTCCATAAGATAGCTAAGCCACCAGCCCTCTTATAGTCTCTTGAAATTTTATGCTTGGATGTCCTAGGTGTGTCAAAAAACTTAATTATGAATTTTTCTGGCTTATTTTTAGTTTCAGACAAAAAATAATGTAATCGTAAATGCTAGGGGTGTCAACGGATAAAAATACGCGCCGGATTTTAACCAATCCGATAAGGTTAAGGTTAAGTTTTGTCGGAAATCCGATATCCGAGAACATCCGACTGAATCCAAAAATCCCAATCCGATTCCCTTAGGCTAAGTTATCGGATATCGGATTTTTTTCTACGATAAAATCCGGTGTATAACCATTCCTTCCTCATCAACATCAATATCCACCTTCAAAGAATCCAAAATTCATCTTCAACTCTAGACATACACGTACATATCCATAACCCATACTCCCATGAATCGAAAACAAGTATCTTTACTGAGGAAACAAATAAAAATTGGGTTCAACTGGCATTCACAAAAATGCAAATAAAATTGTTTGGCGTACAAGTACTGAGAGTTAATTAGGAAGTTGTTGATGAACAATTTACAAATTGATTTCGGTTTGGCGTACAAGTACTGAGAGTTAATTAGGCGTACAAGTACTGAGAGTTGCAGATTAGTTCGGCTACATGTTCTTCAGATGTTGTAGCCGAACTTTGTTAACCAAACCGAAATCAATTTGTAAATTGTTCATTTTTAGGAATGTTTTTTCCAATTCAAGCACCATTAACTAAATTTGAAGTATCCGTGAGTACCCAAAACATTATACTCTTGTTGTGTCTCTTAAAGAAAAAGATCTAACTTTTTTTCTTCCAAAACCCTCATCTTCATTATCATCTTCGTCTTCTTCTTATCCCTCTCAATAATTATGATTCTAACAAAACTATCCTATTAATAACTCACTAATCAATAAACTAACTAATTTAATTACCAAGGGTAAATTTGGTATTAAAAAAGAATCTAGATAAGGGGTGACCCAAAATTACTTCAAATATCCTACCAAAAATGGAAGAGTAGTCCCCCACCTTTTTTGAGTAGTCCCCAAAAAATCATTCCATGGAAAAGCCATATGGGCGAATCACCGGTAAAACTTGACGGAACAGTAAAGATTGGGCTAGAAGGGGTCCAAAATCTCATCCTAATGGACTAGTCCATTGGGATAGATTTGGCTGTTAGATTAGAAAAAAAAAACGTTGCAGATTACACAAAAAGTGTTGCCTATTTTTTAACACTACTTCTCCTAGCTTATGAATGTATTGTCACTTTGCTTCCGTTTCTTTTTTGTGATGAGAACCATACAAACAAGATAGCATCCATCTTTTTTCTTGGAATTGAGAACAAACCGTTAAATTCATCATATTGCTAGATGTATGTAAAATATTGACACCTAAACCATCTTTCCATAAGATAGCTAAGCCACCAGCCCTCTTATAGTCTCTTGACATTTTATGCTTGGATGTCCTAGGTGTGTCAAAAAACTTAATTATGAATTTTTCTGGCTTATTTTTAGTTTCAGACAAAAAATAATGTAATCGTAAATGCTAGGGGTGTCAACGGATAAAAATACGCGCCGGATTTTAACCAATCCGATAAGGTTAAGGTTAAGTTTTGTCGGAAATCCGATATCCGAGAACATCCGACTGAATCCAAAAATCCCAATCCGATTCCCTTAGGCTAAGTTATCGGATATCGGATTTTTTTCTACGATAAAATCCGGTGTATAACCATTCCTTCCTCATCAACATCAATATCCACCTTCAAAGAATCCAAAATTCATCTTCAACTCTAGACATACACGTACATATCCATAACCCATACTCCCATGAATCGAAAACAAGTATCTTTACTGAGGAAACAAATAAAAATTGGGTTCAACTGGCATTCACAAAAATGCAAATAAAATTGTTTGGCGTACAAGTACTGAGAGTTAATTAGGCAGTTGTACCCCCCCCCCCCCCCAATGGAAAAAACCATTAAAATCGAATAATTGCCTCTTTGTCTTCTATAAACACAAGACAGAACCAAAAATGTAGTTGTTTATGTATGGGCTTGTAAGATTACCTCAAATTAGAGTTACTGAAGAAACTTGATTAATTTTCTTTTATTTTTTCCTTACTTGATTCAGTACCTCATCCCTGACCATCACCACCCCATCAGTTCAATTAATAACACTCAGAAAATCTTCATCACCATCCTCGATTCTCTGGAAAATCCTAAAGAACTCTCAACTCTCTTCAATTGACACAACCCTTGATTTATCAACATCTTCAAATCACCAATTTCATCTTGAACTCCAGAATCACAACTCATAGAAACTTAATTCATCTCTCAATCCTTTTTAGTTTCAATTCAGGAAAAACCCTAATCCTAATTCTTACAGCCCTAACCAAAATCAAATTTACAACCCAATTGTTCATTGATCTACTTTTTTTCATTGATTCCTTTCAGACATAACTTGGATGATCCAGTTCACGAGTTAAAGAAGAAAAAATAAAACAGAAGAAGTAGAAAGAAGAAGAAGAATCAATTTGTCAATCGACATCGAAAAAATGATAAGAGATGACACATAGATAGGTTAGTATCGGACACGTAGAGGGAACACATAAATAGGGTATATATCGGATGGAGAGAATAACAGTGGGGTTTATAAACATTTTAGGGTATTATCGGATTCGGATATTAGCCAACCGTATGGGGCCTAATCCGGTTCCGTTACGATAAGGATAGAAAATCCGTTAAGAAGTCCGGTTCCGATATCCAAAATCCGATATAACGGATTAAATCCTATAGGATGTCGAATTTTCGGAAACGAATCTCGGACTTCGGACAAATATTGACATCCCTAGTAAATGCATTCATTCAGATGTTGTCTTGTTCTTTTGTTTCATATACGTTGAACATTCAATGACAATATCTTCATTTGATATTGTTTTTTCTAAAACTTGTGTTGTCAGATATGCTACTAATGCAAATTTTATTATATTGATGATATAATTTATGATCAGTGTAATGCAGGTAAAACTTTTTATTTGAACCACTGTGAGAAAAAAATTGTAGAATATGAAATGAGTTTGAAAGTGATGTATACTTGATCATTCTTCCATCATTGATTTCCTTGATTTTGATTAATATAGTTGTCCCAATCTCCATTTTCATTATTATACATTTGGTTGTAGTATGCGTCATAGTCTTCCATGTTTTTGTTGCTTTCTTGCTGGTATTGAACATCTTGTACGTCATGATGTCTTGCAAAACTTGCTTGAGAGGAACTTCCCTATTCTCTAGTTCTTTTGTTTCTCCTGGCATTTGAGCTTTATGGAGCATTTGAAGAACCCGGAGAATAAATTGTTGAAACCAAATGGCCATCTTCTAGAATTTCAAAAGATTTTTAAAGCCATTTTTCCTTTTAATGCTCTACTTTGGAGATATGTGAATTGTCTCCCTTATTACGAAATTTGGATTGTTTGCCCTTGGAACAATGACCTCTCCAAAGTCTTCACCAAATTTGAAAATGTAACCTGCTATATTTATACATGCTTTTATTTTTCATCATATTCATTCTCATTGTGGTTTGCAATAAGGCATGCAAGGAATAATCTCCTTGGTTGTTTCTGAAAATAAAATGTTATCCACTGAGTGTACATAGCTGCATTTTCTGCCTAAATTATTATTCGCATTGGATTAGTAATATTGAATTCAATTAGTGCACTTATAATGTTTAAGTCTGTTGGACATCCATCCTCAGGTTCTAGATTGATCACTCTACCCACAATGCTAGCAATTTGGTTAGCAACTTCAACATTTTGGAATTAAATAGAATTTTTTTTGATATCAATCCAGTACTTTTGAATGTTGAAAATTTGAAATCCATTGTGGGATTTCACTTCTTCGGGACAATGAGATACCCATTTAAATTCCATGGTGCTCCTACCAGAATATCATTATATTCTATCCATCTTTGAAAAGTCAATGGGAAGACATTGAATCTTTTTGATCTTATTTTGAAATAACCATGACCTCATACTAGAGTGGCTTCATATTTTACCTTCCCCACTGACATTAGAATCTCATTCATAATTTTACCAATAAGACTTCTTTCACATCGCTTGATTCCTATGCTTAATTTGATGTGTGGGTATCGAATGACTCTGCGGACTTTGTCATCGTCATTCAAATTAGTTGAATTGATTTTTCCAATTAGTTCAAAACTTCTCCGTAAGAGATATTTTCAGACATTTTGAATAAGAAATTGGTCATGCAGAGAATAAGAATGATGATGAGATTACTTGTTACTAACCAATTTATAGCCTTCTTGCATGATTTCCAAATGATACATCTTGAGAATTGTAGAGAAGTTTCTCCAAGTTTTATTTGATGCAGATGATTTGTGATTAGTTTCCATTGGCGGAGTTTGCTATGATTGAAGTTTTGATTTGCTAATCGTTTATCACTGACATTGTTTCAGTTTTTGCCATAATTGTTAGAGCATTGCTCGGTCGAACTCGCAAGCCTTGCTATATCAAGCTTGTTTTTCAAGTTTAGTTGCCAAAACTATAAGTCTTGATTTCTAGTCTATCCACGGCTAAGTCTCGGATTAGGATAGATTGTGTAGTTGAGCTTTAGACTTCACGGCGTTCATCGATTGAAGAAGAAGAACTACTAAGGAGAGCTTGTGGAACTTCATCAACAAAAGGTATGTGAAGAATTGAACTCATCTATCACTTAGAAAGTCTATTTCTACTCTATCTCCTTCTTGAGACAAAAGTCGTATAACAATATAGTTTTCAGTTTATACACTTTTGATATTTCGAGCTGAGTTTAACTCGCTTACATATTTCTAGAAATATATGTTAGTAAGCTTTTGCTTTAACCAAGTTCATCTTATGTTCTTGACGCAAGTCAAAAGATGATCATGATAAAATCACCTTGTAACATCTTACATGATTTGTGTGAGATAGTCATTTGATGTAGACTCGAAATGTTTCGTATTGATTATTCGATCACTTGAAAATTGCTTTGAACCTAATAGTTTGTGTGATACATCTATTCCCGTCTTCTGAGAATGTTTAAATGATTAAAAATGGAGTTTAAAACGATTAACCATGATTGGATATAGCATAATGTGCGTACTTGCCTATATGTTATCCATATCCGAAAACCATGGTATGCATACCCGTATGCGTACTGCTTGGTTTGGTGAAAGTCCGAAAACCATGGTATGCATACCCGTATGCGTACTGATTGGTTTTGAGAAAGTTCGGGAACTTAAGTATGCATACCGGTATGCGTACTGTCGTAAGTTTCAAGTTCCGAAATTTCAACTGAGGTTGGTGGTATGCGTACCGGTGTACATACTTGCGAAACTCAGTCTGTCTACACCGGTATGCGTACCTAAGATCATTTGAAAATTTGGAACATACTTTGTGGAACTGTAAGTACAGTGAGATTATGTGGAAATAGCTAGGTGATATGTTATGTTTCAAAAATCCAAGATCATTTGAAGAGATTTTTAAATTTTCCAAGCATAAAAGTCCTGCAGTGAAGGAAATATGGATGACATCTGCATTCATTACATTAAAAGAACTCTGGTTTTCGAGAAATAAGTGTGTATATGAAAATAAAAAATTCAATGGAGAAAATCTCAAGACTAGAATACTGAAAATCACTGCTGAGTGTGAGATAAGAATGAGAGGAAAAATGCAGAATTTAGCTAATGATTTGTAGATTCTGAAACATTTTGGTTTAAACTGTAGAAGATCATTTTTCATAAGAATTCAAGAAATTTTCTTCCATCTTCCGTCTTCCAAAAAACAATCAGATTTTACTCTATTGTGATGATGCTTCAAGAGAAAATCCAGGTAGTGCTGGATATGGATTTATTAGTAGAAATGAAGAGGAAGATTGTATTGTGGCTAAGGCAGGAGGACTGGGGGTAGCAACTAATTATTATGCAAAAGTCTTGGCTTTGCTGTGTGCAGGGGAATGGGCAATTAGTAATGGTAAATTTGATGTCATATTCAGAGTTGACTCAAAAGCAGTGATTACATCCTTTACAACTGGTCATATCCCATGGTTTGCTAGCACAAGATAGAGGCAAATTACTGAAAAACTACATGTAGTTGCATATTTTCTGATGACTACACCCAAGTGAATCTAAAGGCTATAATCTACCTAAATATTCAAGATTCAAAGATAAACAAGATGTAAAGAACCTGAAAGTAAAGATTGACACAAGCATATAACGTGGTTCGTCCATGAAGACCTACGTCCACGAGAAAGAAGATGTTTTCTTTATTGATCACTAGTAAGGACACATGTGAGATGCACATGCTTGAATTTTTACTCATCCACCAATACTAAATTTGAAAGTCATGAAAACAAATTCATAAAACAAAAATTTACTATTCTTATTTGTACTCGTTACTTAGATAATTGAAAGAACTTTTTAAATATATAAATTTTAAGAAAATCCGGTAAATAATTTCAAAGATATTAAGTTTTTAAAAAATTTGATTTATTTTTAAAACAGTAGTATTTATATAAATATGTAAAAAATGGGGACAACTAAGTAATTTAGGGGGTCTCCTACCAAAAAGAGCTATTTTCTTTATATTAGTACTAGACCTTAACCCGTGCCGTAACGACACGGGACATGATGTTGATTCATTTTTAATATATCGTATAATTTGTGTCCCGAATACTTATCAACTTCTATTAATTTAATGTGTTTGTCATAAAAATAGTTGGGATTTTCCTTTCTATTTTTCTTTGTTTTTTCCTTTAATATTTTACCGCCGGAGATTCGCTCAAATGAAAGAAATATAATCTTAACTTCCAGATACTTTTTTATTTATGTTCATTGCTTATAATGATATAATGATCTACATGAACATGGAAGTTTAAATATTTTTTGAAAATATGTCGTCAGCAGCGCTCATCTCAGTGAAATCAACTAATCAATATCGTCCATAAAAGTTTCCACATGCTCCTATTTCGCTCCAGCTGACTCATCTATCATGGTCATGTTGCTGATCCTCCAAATAGGCATAGAATAATAATTTTTTTTTTGCATTGAACGAATGATACAAACTATCCAATATGACATGATTTTCCTGTAATTTTTCAACACCCATTATATGACAATGTTTAAAATGTGTACCCATTACCTTTTCGAAAGGATTGTATATATGCGAACCTCTGCCATTAAATCTTCAACAAAGTATTGTGCCCAGCAATTCGTCTTAACGATGGCTTTGGTAACTTCAAAAGTGTTGGACATTTTGTCACTTTCGTATGTTCCTACCTTCACTTGGAATAAAATCTGGCGATACATTACTTCATAAAGAACCTTGAACACATATTGTACTCCCTGATCCTATTTAAAATTAATAAGTTGTCAATAGATCCTTTACCAAAAGTTGACATATTCTATGTTGAATATTTATATAAAAATAAATACGGTATTGTGGATCCTTGCTTTCTAAGATTGTAGTTTTCAAAAATGGCCTCTACAAGTCCTACGGCTTTCTAAGATTATGTATCTTGTTTGTTTTTAACATTTTAGTTAGCCATATTATGTTTGTTACTAACTTTAAACTTGATGCCATCTTCTACTGTAAACTTTATGTGATTTCAGAATCGAAATAGTTATACATATTTCATTCGTATCAAGTAATCTGTTGTATATCCCAACAATTCCTTTTTTTTTTCCGTTTACGGACCATCAATAGCCATTATTGTCAAGCGCAATCTGTCTAATTTTTGTTGATGTTATGTATTTGCAATGTTCATTTTTCTTAAATAAATAGATTGTGGAAAAAAAAAACCCATAAGTATTACATCGGGTCTAAGTTACTATATCCAAAATACTCCGGAAACTGCTTCTGGTGCCTTGTTTCCTCAAATTTCTCGTAGCATTCTAGACAGTACATGCAACACCAATCATTTACAAAGTGATCTATTTGCGCAAGTGTGGTCAATGTAAATGTATCCCTTGCATGTAATAATAATAACAACACGTCAATTTTTTTTAAGGTATCCAGTTGTAAATGGTATGAATCTAATAGATTTGAATTATAACTCAATCTTAGATATCACCTTCTTCTCACATAACATATCAATCGAGGAAGAACAAATCTTGACCACTGTTTACATAGGCAGAGATAGACAAACTATGTTTTGTAATTGTCTTACGCGAAAATTATTATTAATCCATATTTTAGTCAGCTCCTATCGGTCCTATCGAAGCCGATCTAATTATTCCTATAGAAAGTTAATCTTAAATTTTTGACCTTATCTCTTGACCAAATTATTGAAGTATTCTCAGTCATGTTCTGCTTTATGTGATCTACCCATCTGTGTCTACTCTACCTTCTAACCCAGTGAATGAAACCTATACATATTGATCCGTAATTTGAAATTGTTGATTTACTATCAAGAGGTCGCATGATTTTAGAATGTAAAATATAAAAAATATTCCATAAACATCGGAGTCAAAATTTAGATTTATGATTTAGAGTTTTTTATGATGATTTTGATGAACAAACATAATTTTCAAAAAAATATTTTAGAATGCAAATACATTTTCCCGGTCTATAAGGTTTTATATCGGGGATTGAGTGAAAGTTGTTGTCTTTGTAGGTAGTTGTCGCGAAACAACTCGACATTGATGGTCTTTCAGGAAAAAGAATTTAATAGTACTAGAGAGAGCGATAATGTTCTCTTACGCGGGTACATCAATTTCCTTTATATAATACGGGTGATCGAACAGTCATGATCATATTGTCTTATACGTTCCGGTATCATCCTCGAAATATTTGGTTTGTGTCCTTATCAATCGTGCTAAGAACAACCAATTACATCTTTCACAATACAATGTTTCATGTTTTGTGAAGATTATTTTTTTACTTGGTCAATAAAACACACTAAAAAGAAAAAACTATTATTATACATTACTATTACCAACACCCACCACCATAAAAACCATCCACCACCAGTATTTCTTCCACCAATAGTAATGTTATCATCTCCACTATCCACAAACACCAGCCACCGCTTATACTCACCATTAGAATTAGTATAGTTTTTAGTAAAATTATTTATTAATAAAATTATGTATTTATGTTAGATTATTAAAGGGACATCTATAATAGAAATTTAATTAATCATTATGAACAATCAATGAGACTCTAATTAATAAAACGTTTAAAAATGGTTAAGTTGAACAAACCCTAGCGGTAAATTTATCTTTGCCAAGGTCAAATCCTGACCACTCTTTACATAAATAAACAAATCGATAATAAATAATTTCATATGTTCTGATCTTGATTCGTGTCGTTCGTTTAGTTATTAAATAACATGGCAATTGATTGCACCAATTTTTTAAAATGGACACGTGTTTTATCGAGTTTATTTTAACATTAAAATGATCAACCACGTTTTATACTTTATAATATAACGTTACACATTTTGTGGCGTTATTTAAATTAGCATAATATGTTTTTTTTTTCACCAATACCCGCCACCACCATAAAACCATATGAATCCACTTTTTTTATCCACTGCCACCTAGTGGCGGAGCCAAGGGTTGACTAACCTGGCTCTAACCCCTTAAATTTTTAATAACTACATAAATTTTTTAGTTTATTTTATAAATAGTTCTTTGTCCATATATATTTATGGCTTAGTCCACCAAAGTTTACATGTTTCTTTAAAAAAAAAAGGCCTCCTCAATGTGAATTTTTGACTCCACCACTGGCACCACCACTGCCGCCCATCCCATGTAGGTTGTTGGACGCAATTCTAATTTTTAATCACAAATACCATGTATGAGGTTTAGATTGAACAAAATTTCGTCAATTGATTAATTTCATTATTATTTTTCCGTGTATATATTCTTGTTTGTATTTCAATCAATTTTATTTTAACATTAAAATATCATGATTTATACGATATAGTACCAAAGATAACAGGGACACCATTTGGGTGATCCAACTACGATCATGAAAATATTGTCTTGTATGATATCATCCCTGAAATAAGTGTTAAAAACAACCAACCACATCTTCCACACTACGATGTTATCGATGTGGTAACGACAACATAAAATTAATATTGTCCATCACTACTCACCAGCATTCACCGTCACTACTTCTTCCACCACAAACCAGGGGCGAAGCCAAGATTTTGAGGAGAGATGGAGAAAAAATTCTTGGCAAGTTGGATACATGTGAAAAATGGACTTTGTATCCCATTTTACGATAAAAGAACAAAAATAAATATAATTGTGCTTGGCTCTGCCCTTAACCACCACTAAAATTTCGGCCTCCACCTCTTTTACTACTCATTGTCACAGAAAATGTCTATTGATATTATTTATCAAAATTACTTATTAATAGAAATAAATATTATAATTAATTAAGAAAACATTTATAATTAAAAAATGATTAGTCATTTATTATGAGCAATTAGTGAAACACTAATTAATAAAACACTTTATAATGAATAGCTTATTTATTATGTGCAATTAGTGAAGCACTAATTAATAAAGTAATTATGGTATTTGAGTTGAACAAACCACCACTGTTGATTTATATTTTCTATCAATTCTAACCAAGGTGGAACACTGGTTAGAGGCCACTCTTATGACACAATAGGTCATGAGTTCGAACCTCCCTGTTATGATTTTTGAATTTACATATTTTGACTTGATTATTCATTTTTCATTCATAATATTGGAATTAACGCCACACGTGCGAAATGTAGGGGGTGGTCAGGAGGACCACAGCCCTTGATTTATCTTTGTCCAGACAAATCCTCACCACCACTAATAAAGGAAAACTTATTCAAACCCTGTTTTATACTACTGATAAGATAAGATAAGGTCTTACCCTTGAAAGAGATACAATTATCACTTAGATCTTTTACTCTCTCTCTGGATCTCTCTTAGGAATTCTCTGTAGAAAGACCATCAAATAATATATTATTTAAGTTGTCCATCTCCTGCTATATGGACTGGTATTTATAGGCAAAGAAGACTCGTGAAGGCCTGGTACGAAAACGGGATCCTAATGGAATTTTCACGGAGACGCTTCAAGACCAAAAGAAAGAAACATATCAACTTTGTTTAGATGCAATCATAAATCCGAAGCTAAATGCATCCATCAAGGAGTTTATAAATATACAAGATAACCACTAAAAATTCCACAACCGCACTCCCCACAAAGATATGAAAATTAAACGCAAGTTGAAAAGAACTCTCCCCCATTTGATGTCAATCCCGAAAGAACAACAAGAGCGACCTTACTTTTACGAGAAAATAAGGATTTCTTTGGACACCAAAAACCACAAAAAATGATTTTGTATCCAAAATGGTAAATACTTTCAAAGATATTATGTTTTTAAATTTTTAAATTTACTTTTAAAATAGTGGTATTTATGTAAATATATAAAAAAATGGGACAACTAAGTAATTTAGGGGGTCTCCTATCAAAAAGAGCTCTTTTATTTATATTAGTATAAGATAAGATAAGATAAGATAAGGTCTTACCCTTGAAAGATCTACAAATATCACTTAGATCTTTTACTCTCTCTCTCTCTCTAGATCTCTCTTAGGAATTTTCTGTAGAAAGACCATCAAATAATACATTAGTTAAGTTGTCCATCTCTTGCTATATGGACTGGTATTTATAGGAAAAGAAGACTCGTGAAGGCCTGGTCTCGCCGAGCTGGTGGAGCTATCGTTCATCGTCTTCGTCGCTTCAGACGGGTTCTATACTATCCCTCGTGATGGTTTGCTTGGTTCTCCTCCCGAGTTGTCTCGCTCCACTCATCATCGTGTAGCTCTTCATTGGAGAACCTCGTACTGCTTCATCTATGGGTTACAGTATTGATCGTCTGAGCCTTCTTCTGCGATGTAGAATCACCCACGCCTCTTCTGATCCTTTATTAAATGCAGTCCTTCTTTTTAGACTTGACCTACTGAATCGATTAGACCACTCCTCACATGCATCATTCATGTAATGTTTGTGGAAGGTGTCTCGATTCAGATGAGACCAACTTTATGGAGTATGATTCGATGCTTTTACCTTATCGTCTTATCATGAGGTTATCCCTTGAGATGTTGACACGTGGCCATCGGGTAATTTACCCTCACACTACAGAATATAAGATTTGTGCATAGCTTTAGAGAAGTGAATCTTTCTGCAGATTCTATGGAAAAAAAATGGAGCAAATATGGCTAGGGGAGAATCAATCATCTTTACACAAAGACCTTCATTTCTACAAAGATTGGAAACTGAAAATCAACCTTATTATATATTTAGTTAGTGAGAGTTATGTAATCTCCTGATAAGGAGTTTTTTGTTATGTTTTTTTTTTTTGCTTCTTTTAGCTCTTTGGAGCAATTTTGTATTTTTTTTACAATATCTTTAGTAACCAATAAAATTTATATTGTTGAGCAAAAAAAAAATGGACCAAAAAGCGTTACTATGGTATTTTTAACAATCCACAAAACCATCAAGTCCATTAAGAACTCCACACATTTGAGGCGGTTGATGTAGATCCGGTCATTGGATGATCGGATTCCTCATCCGGACATATAGTGTCCGGATGTATATATCCTTTTAATTTTTTTCTCCCATCCGGTCACTTAATGACCAACAAATATCTTTTTTTTCTGTCCGGCCACCTAATAACCGGATGAGAGTTTTTATATTTTTGAATGATGTATAATATATTGGTTCTAAAGAATAGCAACGGTTGTTGTTAGATTCTCAACGCTTTTAAGCGTTGCAAATTTCAAAATGTTGATGAGTTTATTTTGTTTCTATTTCTAAGAATCCAGACGAATAATGGCCAGATGGACCAACTTTTTTTTCTTTTTTTTCCATGGTGGGTTTTGACTGTATTAAATACTGAGGATCCACATATATATGGATACTCAATGACTTAAAGATGTTTTTACCTCCATACCATACCATACCATAGGAGTTGACCGACAACTCTTATGGGAAAGAAAATCATCCGCATCTTTGTGATTATCGGTATCTTATGGACTAAAAAATGCCACTATGGGTGAATTTATCATCCATATATTTGTGAAGTCCAGATGCTACTCCACATATGCGTGGAGGTCACTATGGAGTGTCCAACGGCCATAGGCTGACCATTAATGTCCGGATGTTTATTTATTTATATTTTTTTCCTCCAATCAGGTCACTTAATGTTCGGAAAAAAAAAATCTACCATCCGGCTCCTCACTAACCGGATAAGATATTTGCCTTTAAAAAAATAATGTTTCTATATTATTCAAATGTTTTAGTAACGATCTTCCTAAATTAGCAACATTTATAAGTGTTTCACATTTTTGAATCATGTAAAATATTTTCTGTTGGAACTGTAATAGTAAAATACTCAAAGAATGATGTTAGAAACAAATTTCTGAAAATACTTAAATAAACACTTAATGGGAAACAACAAACATAGGACAGAGTCACGTGTTCAAAATGATGTCCTTAACATGATAATTCACCGGTACGCCTCAAAATGAGTGATGCCTATACCCCGTGGTGAAGTTGTATCCAGGATAAAACTGCCCGCTGCAAATACTATAATCACTATAATACTTGCCCACTCTTATGAACTCAACAACAATGGAACGAAATATGAAAACCACACAGGAGGAGAAATACGAAAATAAGAAGGATAGTAGCTTCTTCTGGACACTTTTTAGAATGAATAATTCGAGTTTTGTTTATTGGAAAAAGGAGATAGGTACAATAATGATAATTTATTCTCAAATCAATTCCCTTCATGAAGCTAGGAATTAAAAATAAAAACGGAAATAAAACAACCAATTCAATTTAGTCTTTAAATCAAATAAAGTTTAAAACGGAAAGAATATTTAAATCAATTAAATCCATCATACCTACAAAACCATGGGAGGAAGAGACGAAGATTTAATACCATCAACGTATATAATCTATGGATTTAATGGTACTACTAACAAACCAAAAAGGGAAATTGAAATGCAAATTCCATTAAAAGGGATATCTTCAAAGATCTTATTCTGTGTTGTGGACATCGAATCACCTTACAATGCTATGATTGGACGACCTTAGTTACATGGGATATTGGGTGTAGCATCTACATATCACTAGTGTATTAAATTTCCTCATCCTAAAGGTGTTGGAGTTATTAAAGGATATTGGGGAGAAAGCAAGAAATGTTATGAAATTGATATGAAATCTTGCGACGAAAGAGCTGAGAAGAATAGCAATTGGAGGTACAAAATCAAACAACAACAGAGATGTAAAAGGTTAATGATTGATACAATAGAGCGGAAAGAGGAAGTTGATGGCGAGCATCTCGCGGATAAAGAAAAAATAACAAAACGTAGCAGAAAAGCAGAACCAGAGAATAGTAAGTAGAGAGGTAAAATGATGAACTTTAGAGAATTCTATGAATGATTTGTTTGAAGAATATGTAATTGAATGGAGTATTCTGCTTGAAAGAATCGCAAAATTTTATAAAAAGAAAGAAGATCAAAGTTGTGAAATTTTATCAGAGTTACAATACTCGCGAGAAGCGCGAATAAAATTTCGTAGAGATTAATAGAATGGGACGAACCTTTATGGCGTGCACCCTAGTTCGCGAATAAAATTTCGCAAGAGGCAAATGTAAGACATAATAGCGCGTCATATAAGGGGGTATCTCTTGACATGACTCAAATGATAAGGTTATACCCTGAATTCTTTGGAACCTGAGTTATGCAGATGTTGGGGTTAAAGAAAACCAATCCAGGAGACGGATCTTGGATTTCCAACTATATAAGGTTATACCCTGGTTGGACGACTAAGGACCTATTCTAAGGAATTCAAAGTATGACCAAGGCGCCGAGGTACACGGTTGAGTCAAGGGTGCCCGGGGCGTACGAAACTACCCTGGCCATCCTTGGAAAGTCTTGGCTATGATGCACTCGGCCCGAAGAAAACCCCACTTAGGGTGCAGTCTTGTAACTATAAGCCATATAGGCATAAAGGACAAGAGGCTACGAAAAACAACTGGTTGTTGGCAAATCTGGATGGGAGGAGCTAGTCTTGTATGGCCAATGTGCCCTCCTTGAAGGGGAAACCAGGGGGGAGTTAAGGGAGGCACCCTCCATTAGGGAGCTGATAAGTGTCTAAACACGGCAATGTCATGGGGATTTATGATTGCAAGATCATTTAGGCCTGTCATATTGTCGCGTGACGAAATTATACAGAGGCAACAAGCCAAAAGAGAAAAGTTAAGATGAGATCAATTGGTTTTTACATGAAAGTGTAAAGACATCCTGCGATTTCATCGCAAGAAGACAATGTAATGAGGATTAATTCTTGCAAGAGAGTTTATACTTATCATATTGTCGCAGAGATGTTGAAAAATATGGATAAGACAAGATCAATGGGTCAATACATGCAAATGTAAAGACGTCCTGCGATTTTGTCGCAGAAAGAAAGAGTATGGCAGAGTAATATCTTTAATTAAGAAGGCATAATAAGACCACAAGATTACTGAGATAATACTCGCAGATTTTATGAGAATTGCGATTTTACGCAGTTATTGCTAGCGATAAGATCGCCAATATTGAGGCAAATTTTATTTACAGCTAATATCTAATCTGTACTAAATTTTTTTATATTGCAGATGAATAATAGAGGCTAGTATGGGAATGCATGAGAACGATGAAATTATTATTCATCCATCATATAAAAAATTGCATAGAGATTATTAAATGATAAGTGTGCACAGATAATTAAAGGATAATAATTATATTGATTGATTAATTTGCATAAAAATAACTGTTTTCTAATTCATACAGATAGAAGAAAAAGAAATTTACAAAATTGGAGAAACTCGCAGCAATGCTACAGGAATAAGGAAACAAATACACAAAGAAGATAAAAGGAAGAAGCAGAACTATCTAGATCCATCGCCATCCTCTTTGTCAGATTTCTCCACTTCATCATTATCACCATTATCTTCATTCTTATTATATTCCTCTTCTTCGCCAGATTTTTCTCCTTCATCATTATCTTCATCCTCGCCAGAATCCTCAGCCTCGCTGTCAGAGATGTCAAGATTTGGAATTTTTGCGGGGATTTTATTTGCAAGATTAGGATATATAGAATGAGAAATTCCATGATCATTGCAAACCAACTTAATGGAATCATTGCGAACAACAACGAGAGAGCTGTTGAAATTCGCGGTAGTAATGTTAAACTGCTCTTTCAATCGTGAATACTTCTCATTGCGAGCAGTAAGAGTGTTCGCGAGCTGATTCTTCTCATTTTCAAGTTCCCCAATTCTTTCAATATATCTTTTTTCAGCTCCTGCGAGAATATGACAACAAGTTAGAAATTTTGTAAAGAGGGATAATAAAAACAGGAAACTAGTAAGAGGAAGAATAGCTAACAACCTTCTCTTTCAGAAATCATGTCCCTAATTAAAGCTGCTTGTTTAACCTGGAGGATAACATTTACACCTAAGTCATTCTTGGCATTGTCAAGAATCTTCGCAGCCCAAGCAAACTCATCATCTCTATTAATAAGGAGACGAGATCGAACTTGAGTTTCCCTCGCAAGAATATCTTCATTCTCGCGGATAAGTTTATCTATTTCCATTTGAACATTAAGAAGAGTTTTATGAAAGTATGCTAGGGTGTTGGATCCCTTTTTAACGGCAAGATCTTTCTCGTCAATAAGATCACTATTCCTTTTTCTTAATCTATCTACTTCTTTCCTCGAATTAAGATAAAATCGCTTATACTTGTTCGTCAAACCTAAATTGAATCTGTGTTCAATTTTTAAGAGATTAAGTTTGGATTTAAGATCATCTATGGAGAGGGATTCAATCTTATCATTTGAGAAATTAATTAAAGAATTATTAAGGAAATCAAGAAGGGTATTATCATCTACAGGTTCAGGAAAAGATTGGAAGAGTGTAGCCTCATCAGTAAGACCATAAACATCTGCACGTTAAAGTGGTCGCTTGAATAATCCGCGATAGAGTAAGAAGAATTAAGAAATAAGGGAAATAAGTCGTACCATAAAGCTGCTGATTAGCTTTGTCAAGATCAGAGATCTTTTTCTTATCAACTGAAGCTTCAGTTTCCAACTGTTTATTCTTTTTGCGAAGCTCAGCAACTTCAGATTCTAATTTTTCTTTATCCTGGCGAAATTTAGCAGCCTTCTTTTCATAGTTAACGCGCCTTTTATCTAAATCAGAGGAGACAGCAGAGGAAGCTCTTCCAACCTACGAGATAATAATATAAGTTAAGATCTGGTGATGGAATAAATACTTAAACAAGTTGAAGAAATGAAAACATACCAGGGTACCAAGAGAATTTAAGAGACTGGGAGTCAGCGATCTTGAGTTTCCTTGGAGAGAATCATTGTCCACCAGTATGGGAGCATCGCAGACTTTGGAAAGAGCCTGGGATGTCTTATTAATAACTTCATCTTCATCATTACAGGTTATACCATGGGAAATATCGCTAATTTTTTTAGATAAATGGGTCATTGAAGAATCAGAAGAAGAAGAATCCTTTATAGAAGGGAAGTTGTTATCATTATTATTAAAATCCTCATCATTATTGTCCTTATCAAAATCAACACTTGGATTTTCTGGAATGGGTTGAGGAGTTGAATAAGAAGAAGGTCAGGTTTTCCTTTTCTTCAAGGGAGGATTGCCAGATTCTTCACTGCGAGGGGCAGAAGACTTCCCTCTGGGAGGAGCAGTAGATTTCTCCTTTGAAGATTTCACCTTGGTGCTCACGAGTTTTAGTGGTTCTAATTCTTCAATTTCCTGCGAGCACAGATGAAGATAAGAAATAGGGGCAACAATATATTGTTAAAATTTATGAGGAGATATTTCTTACTTCATCCGTGAAAGATTTAAGAGCTAAGAAGGTGATGGGTTTCCTAAAGGTCTGGTAGATGAGTTTCATCCTGTCAATCTGGAAAAAATTGAAGTAATTAGCAAAAATATAAAAATATGAGGAAGATAATGAATAATAATACAAAATATCAGAGAGATTATACCTCTTTAGTTCTTTCAGGCCAATTGAAGACCCAAGGTTGATATTCTGAAAGATTCGCGGGAACCAGAAATATAAGAACCTTCAAGACATAACGGAAAAATAAACCACTTATCATCGTTGGAGTGGCGAGGACCTTGATTAGTAGATGTGTTCCAATCAATGTCTAGCATAAGATCTTTATCATCAGTGATCTTTTCTTTCTTCAAACGGACACCCCAACAAGTACTATCCCTCTTCATAGGGACTATTTTGTAATTTTCAAAAAAATTATCCACCGTATAGTCTGCATCTTTAAACTGAGGATTCTTCGCAGCTTCAAGGTAGAGAGATCCTTTATTAGCACCGCGAGAGGCATATTCAAGCAGCAATCAAATACAATCTCCACCCAATTGATATATCGCTCGCGAAAATCTTTTGTCAGAAATTATTTCATAAAATAGTGGAAGTTCCGGGTCATAGAGAGGAATGGGAAGACCAGCCTCAAGTTGACCTAAAGACACTATGATTTTCTCGCGAGAACATTGATCATCGGTAAATAATTTAGAATAGATTTCAGATCTAGGGTCCTGACCTGGGATTGTAGACAATGTAACACCTTTACTCTTGAGTTTTTCTTGCATCTCACCAAGAGCAGCCAAATTATTAGTACCAGCGATAACCATTTTTCAAGTATGGGAATGAAGAAAAGGATTGAAAGATAAGAAATGAATCACAGCGATAACAGACGCGCAATTTACGGAAGAATAGTAAACTTGCAGAGAGGTTATGGAGAGAAAGAAGAAGAAAGTAAAAGAGAAAAAGAAAAGAATGAAAGGAGTATTTATAGAAGAAGAAATTTCTCGAAGAAGACGAATGCAATAAATATAAATAAAAGACATGAATGGTCAGATCGCAGCGGTTAGAAAGGACGTGTCAATAATCTATTAGAAGAGAGAATACGTGAAAACAGCTGGCGAAGGACACAGAAACGTGTCAGAATAGAGAATTCTGAAAAGATAAGCAGTTATGGCATTCTAAAAGTTCTCAAGATCTTCTCTTCTTCGCAGAAAATACATGAGAAGAGGCAAGATGTAGGACCAGAATATCGCTACAACGCTATTCTTGCGATATTAACAACACTTCTGCGTGCGTCACCACAAATTCTTTAACAACATTTTTTGCGAGCATCACAGAATATCCAAAGGAAGGACGTAAAAGCTGAAGATGGAAGAAGTACAAGAAGAGTATGTTTATCCCACGATGGTTATTAATCTTGCGAGAGAGAATATTATAGCGGTCGCGATAAGATCGCATAGTGGATCCGAAATAGGAGGAAAACTTAGCTGTCATCCACTATGTAAATTCCTATATAAAGGATTCATTAGATCCAGAAAAGGATGATGTCTTTTTGAGAGTTGGTTAGGTCTTAAGGAGAGAGAAACTCTAGAAAGAAAGTTGAACTTCTGAGTTCTTACATTTTTTGTAAAGATTTCTAATAAATAGAATAATAAAGTGTCGTTATTCATCTTCAAATGTAATTTAATTTCTATAGATTCTTATCAAGGGTGTAGTGTAGGATTTCCTGCAACTACAGACTCATTTACACTCTACGGTCTTATTTCCTGGAGGTAAACTAGCAAGCTCCCAAGTATGGTTCTGACGGACTGAGTCCATTTCACTAAATGAAGCTTCTTACCAGAATGGGGTTTTAATTAGTAAATGTTATGACTTCTATATGAGTCTGGAGCTCATAAAAACTAGGCGTATTATGAAGTCAGATCTATAAGAAGTCTCAGTTCTAATCCTTTTACTTCTCCTAGGATCAACTCTACTCCATCTTTCTTTGAAGGTAAATTATGACTAGTTGAAAAACATCTAGGGGATCAACAACACATCGTAAGACGAGACAGGTTTCAAAAAAAACATGTACAAAAAACTCATCATCCCTAAACTTCATAAAAGTATTCACACCAATGTCAGAATAAGCAAAACTCACAACCAAAAAAAAAAAATGCAGCAGGGTACTCAGTATACCTTATCTAAACACCCCCATACTTAGACGTATGCATAATAAGGTTGTCTAACTTTCCATAATCATATGGATTTTTATCTGATCCTTTAAAGGTTACTCTATTCAGGATATAACAGTTTTAGAAAACGACCTCCCCCACAAGTTGGTGGTTTAATCCTGAACTAGTCAACAAGGCATGTATCATCTCCTTAATGGTTCTTTCTTATGTTTAACTATACCAAAAGACTATGGTGAATAAGAAGTGTGATCTTATGAATAATGCCATTTTAAAAGTAAAATTCTCTTTAAGAATTTCATACTTGCTATCATGTCCAGGCCTAACCTTTTTAATGGTAACACCTAATTGGTTTTAAACTTTAACTTTATACATCTTATGGCTTCTAAGGCATCATCCTTATCCCTAAGCAAGTATATATGACAATACTATGTATGGTCATCTACGTAAGTTACAAACCAATTTTTACCACCTTATAGATTAAAGGATTAAAATCAAGTCAATTAGGTCTAACGAGATTAATTTCGGATAAAGATTTTAAAGCCAATTTGGATACTTCACAAGTTTCACTTTTGTGTTCAAAACCAAACTAAATTTGGGTTCGTCTGCTATGCTAGCCAGTTAATGCATTGACTTATAAACTAATGGTTCTAAGTCTACCACGCAAAACATTCAAAAACACACAAAAGAAAGCATAAGAACCAACTATGTTCACTTTATCAGATTTTTCTGTTAAGCTTATATAGACCCTAAGTCTAATAACCCTTGCCTAAAAAATTCAGTGCCCTTGGTTTCAACAATTTCTATAGATTTAATTAAAAATTTATATCTTAAACATCTACAACAGAACAAGAAACAAGATTCTTCCATATGCCCGGAATATGGAAACTCCATTCAATGTGAGAGTCTTTATAGATATGAGCTTCTGTTCGACCTTTCCCTTTATGCAACCTTTGTTGCGGATGAGTTACTCATATAGAGTCACTCGACATCCCCTATCCTCTGATAGGAGGTGAACAGGTCTCTGTTTCAACAAACATGCTTAGTGGCTCGAGAGTCCACCCTAGTTTCTCACATTGGTTATTATAATAACTTCCGACATCATGCCACTGAACTCATTCTAGTTTGTTTCAGCTAAATTAGCATTAACTTTCTACTTATTAAGGTTTTTATGTTGTCTAAAAATTATTGTCGAATGGCCAGGAGTTTTACAAACATAACAAGCACCCTTAATTAAAGTAATGCTAGATTTAGGTCCGCGAAACATACCTTTCTTACGAGAGCTATGCATAGTGTTGCATTTGACGTTCTCACCTTTGCCATCTTTGGAAGATTTATTTTCAGCCACATGCGCCTATTATCCATGTCCCTTGTAGATGGCACCTTTATTCACAAACCACAATTCCGAATCAGAAAATAAAATATGTATTTTGAAGATAACATCTAGATTTACAAACTTCGTTTGAACCACCATTTCAAAAAAACTCATTGTTACCCCATAAAAACTAATTTTGTCAACAACAAATTTCTGCTCGTCGGAATTTTTCAGGAACGTTTCTCTGGTTTGTAAAATATCGAAAAACTACTTTTACAACTCCAAAAATTCTGAAATTTTACGTGGGTAACTTTCAAGATGTCTACTACATTATGTAAAAATGGTTTATCAAAATTCTTTCTAGGTTAAGAGATAAACTCGAAACTCTACAACTGACCAAAAATTCGTTATTTTGGTTTTTCACTCCACAATTAACATTTTCGATTATTGCAAATATTAATGTCTTAAAATTTAGGGTGCAAAAATCAAAAACAAGGAACAATCAAATAAACAAAATTTATTGATACTTAGCTCCTTTATAATGTAAGTGATCGATTTCACGAAATGGACGAGCTCCCCAGAAAATTATGTAGGCCTTTCAACATCGTTCTTACCCATTGTTACAGACAGAAATGACTTTCGTGTTAAGATTGTTGGAACTGTAACAATAAAATACTCAAAGAATGATGTTAGAAATTTTTTTCTGAAATGCTTAAATAAACACTTAATGGGAAACAACAAACAGAGGACAGAGTCACGTGTTCAACACGCTGTCCTTAACACGATAGTTCACCGGTACGCCTCAAAATGAGTGATTCCTATACCCCGTGGTGAAGTCATATCCAGGATAAAACTTCCCGCTGTAAATACTATAAGCACTATAATACTTACCCACTCTTACGAACTCAACAACAATGGCACGGAATATGAAAACCACACAGGAGGAGAAAGACGAAAAGAAGAAGGATAGTAGCTTCTTCTAGACACTTTTTAGAATGAATAATACGAGTTCTGTTTATTGGAAAAAGGAGAGAGGTACAATAATGATAATTTATTCTCAAATCAATTCCCTGCATGAAGCTAGAAATTAAAAATAAAAACGGAAATAAAACAACCAATTCAATTTAGTCTTTAAATCAAATAAAGTTTAAAACGGAAAGAATATTTAAATCAATTAAATCCATCATTACTGCATAAGAGTTTTTGGTAAGTAAAATATATTACCCTGGTCAGACGACCCCACATTAAGACAAAATTTAATTTGAGTTTAAATTCGTTTAGGAAATAATTCAAAAGTATTTTTGTCAAAAAGATATGTCTTGGTTGACCAACATGCCAAGAGCCCTATGCCCGAGACTTAGTGAAAACAAATATATTTTGTCTCACCCGTTCCACCCACATTTTTTTACTAACTATCCATAATAGATTAGTTAAATAGTGGAACTCTTCTTTAGTTATACCCTATGTGGGACTAAAGGTCATATTTCATTCACTAATAAGAAAATGAGCAAGTACCCTTAGAGACTTAAAGGTCCTAAGTTCCATTCCCACCAAGACTATAAAACCAACAATAAAACTCATTTTCTCCAACATTTTCCAATCTGGTCAAGCAAGAGATGGATGGATTACCTCATAGTATATTTTGTCTATGGTGAGTTTTGAATCCACAGATTATCAAGGTCCACATATACGTGGATACTCCTTAAATTATGAATGTTTTTACCTCCATACACAATGGACCAACAAATACACTAGCTAAGCATTCTAGAAAGTTTAAGACTTGTGATTTCTGGCAGGGGAATGCTCCTGACTTTATGTACTCAGTTAGGAGAAATATTCCTCCTAACTTCTATTCTTAATCAATATATTTCTTTTGCAAAAAAAAAAAAAGCAACTACGGATCAAAAAAATGGTTTGTTAATATCATAAGATGCCAAATGCTGCTAGAGCAAAGAAAAAAATTCCAACGCCATGAGGAGGGCTTAGAGAAAAAGACCGGAGGTAGATAGCATGTTCTACTCAGTAATCTTGGCATAACAAAATCACGGACGAGACTGCAAGTCGATACGTTTCTCCTATAGAAATCTTTTTTTTTTCCTAGAGAATCTTTCTACCCGTCCGACACTCCACTTGTTGGGGGGGGAGTTTTAAATGACCCTCCTTGAACAATTTCTTTTTCCGCATAGAAAAATAAATAACCATTGGCTGGAGTAGGCACCTATGTAAAGTAAACAAATGGGAAATTATTATTTTTGCATGTTCTTCCCAAGTCAGATCCATTATCTTCATCACTAATGCAATATATCTTGCTAATCTAAAACGATACCTCAATTAAAAAACCTAGGTAGTTAAGAAAACGTGCCAAGAGAACTTCCCTTATTGGACGTTGTGTTTTAGTCGTCGTTTCACTCATGCTGTTTGTTTGGGAGTTGGACTGTATATTCATTTAGATTTTGAAAAAACAACAACGTACTTCAACCTCCTTTGTTCAGGGGCGATTACTAGGGGGGAGAGCCTCTGGGGTCGCAGGATTCTCTATTGAGCTCTCCAGACCCCCCCTTTCCTGTAGGTTTCAGGCATTATTTGTGTTTTTCAAGTGTTGTTTGAGATTGATTTTCTTCTCTGGGTGTCTTTTATTTTCCTGATTAGAGTTCAGATTCCATCTTCATTCTTCATTGATTGTGGTTTACTACGATCTCGTTTCCCTGTTGTTGTTGTTGTCAGTAGTATTTGATCTGTTTGTTGGTTGTAGATCAGACTTAGATGTTGGATTTTTTTACGTTGTAAGTAAATCAAGATGAGAGGATCAATGGGCAACCACTCACCAAATCCTATTGAGCACAGGCTAAGGTTATCTGGATCATTGTAAATTTGTGTTTTCATGTGATTTAAATTGTAGATTTCATTTTCATTCTTGGGTTGTCTTAAATTTATCCTGTTGGAGGTTATTAATTGGCTTTTCTTTGACATACTTTCTGTATATTTCAGTGAGGATACAAACCATAAGAGAAGGTTCCTAAGAACTAAAACTTCTAAAGAAAACGATGAGATGCCACCTCAGACGTATACACCAGTGAAAAGTTCAAAATGCAAGATTTCTACGGTGAAGCTTGTTCTATTGATCATCACATGTGGTACTTTTCTAATACTTCTCCGCTCTCCGAATTCGAGGCCAGCTGCAGATGCACGCTACATATCAGATTTAGGCATCAATTGGGTTGACATTTCCGAAACTCTCTCTAAACTGACACAGGGACGAGTTAAGATAGGTTTACTGAACTTTAATGAAAGTGAGGTTGGCCGTTGGAGAGAAGAAGTGCCAACTGCTAACCATGTTGTCCTTCACTTGGATTTTGCTGCAAAGGATGTAACTTGGGAGTCCTTGTATCCCGAATGGATTGACGAGGAAGAAGAATCTGAAGTTCCCGTCTGCCCATCTCTACCGAGACCCAGGAGCTATAAAAATTCTGATATTGATCTTATTGCCGTCAAGCTTCCATGCCGTAAGTCGGCGCGCAATTGGTCAAGAGATGTCGCCCGTTTGCATTTGCAGCTTGCGGCTGCAAGGATTGCTGCCTCTGCTAAAAATGATTATCCTGTTCCCGTTCTCTTGGTGACCGATTGTTTTCCATTGCCCAACCTCTTCACTTGCAAAGAGCTTGTTATACGTGAAGGAAATGCATGGTTATATAATCCCAATATCGAGACGCTGCACCAGAAGCTTCAGCTCCCAGTCGGGTCTTGTGAGCTTTCGCTGCCAAAAACAAAGAGGGTATACTCAGGAACTGCACATCGTGAAGCATACGCTATGATTCTTCATTCGGCTGACATATATGTCTGTGGTGCCATTGCTGCTGCCCAGAGTATCCGCATCTCTGGCTCCACAAGGGATTTGGTAATGCTTGTTGATGACACTATAAGTGAACACCACAGGAGCGGTCTTGCGGCTGCTGGATGGAAAATTCGAACAGTTGAGAGGATCAGAAATCCTAAAGCTGAAGAGAATGCGTACAATGAGTGGAATTACAGCAAGTTTCGTTTATGGCAGTTGACAGATTACTATAAGATCATATTCATCGACGCAGATTTGCTCATTCTTAGAAACATTGATTTCCTTTTTGGTATGCCAGAGATTACTGCAGCGGAAAACGATGCAACGCTTTTCAATTCTGGCGTAATGGTAATCGAGCCGTCAAATTGCACTTTCCAACTACTAATGGATCACATTAACGAGATTGATTCCTACAACGGCGGAGATCAGGGTTATCTGAATGAAATCTTTACATGGTGGCACCGAATTCCGAAACACATGAACTTCTTGAAGCACTTCCGGGAAGGTGACGAGGAAGATAAGAAAGTAATGAAAACTGCGTTATTTGGAGCTGACCCGCCTGTCCTTTATGTTTTGCATTATCTTGGCCGGAAGCCTTGGATATGTTTCCGAGACTACGACTGTAACTGGAATTCCGACATAACGCAAGCGTTTGCCAGTGATGTTGCACATAAAACATGGTGGAAGCTTCATGATGCCATGCCAGAGAAACTCCAGAAGTTTTGTTTGCTTAGCTCACATCAAAAGGCAGGGTTAGAGTGGCATCGCCGGGAAGCTGAGAAAGGAAATTACATTGATAGACATTGGAACATAACGATAACAGATGAAAGACTAAATACATGTTTTGAAGATTTCTGCTTATGGGAAAGTATGCTATTGCACTGGGGAGAGACAAATTGGACAGATGATAAATCACCAACTACAGCGCCTGCGATTACTCAAACATCTCTCCCTAGTTTGTAAGAATTAGTCGGGCCGACCGAGCGAAGCGAGGGAGGACTCTATATATATGGTGAGTTTGTGTCAATGTGGGATATGATTTTTTTTTTTTCAATTTGACACAAAAAGATTGGATTTGGGTGGTTTGGTTTCGTACCTTGGAAATTTCCAAATTCTCCCTCCATTTTATTCCAATTACTATAACTCATTGTGTATCCTATTTTTTCAGGGGTATAATTGGCAACCAAACTTTAATATAACATATCTAAAAATCCGTGCTTTGGAATTTTACAAATTTTATCTAGTTGGAATGGTTTTAAAAAATTTACGCAATGAGTACAAACAACAATATCAAATTTAGAGTTTTTACCAAAAAATCGGAGTTTTTTTTATCATTTTAGGCACAATTTTCAAAAATTAAATGTATATCCATTATGCAAACCACCGTAAATGATACATAATACTTTATGTAGCCATATTTTGGTTTATGCATCAACTTATTTTCAGTTGCAACTAATAAAACAATGTACTCCATCTGTTTCAAGAAAAGTAATACTTTCACTTTAGACTAAGTCTTATGGGTGCTAGTCTAGCACCTAGATTTGCAGTAAGGAATACCTCCTAAGTCTTATGGGAGTGCTAATCTAGCAGCTAGATTAGCTGTCCACGTCAGCCCAGCGCTGAACCATTCAGCGCCCAGCGCTAAATCATTCCGCGCTCAACGCTAAATGGTTCAGCGCAACCAATCTCAGCCGTCAGATCAAAAATAAATCCCTCAGCGCTGAATCATTCGACGAAAAGGTAGTTTTTCTAGCGTTAAATCATTCTGCGTATCAATATAGCATGCTACTTCACATGCTAGCAACTGGTAGGAAAGAGAACTAGTGTTAAATTTTTTGCTACACTTTTTTTTGGAATTGCAACACTTATGTGCTAATCTAGCACCTCCAATCTAGCCCATAAGACTTAGTCTTAGGCACAATTTTCGAAAATTAAATGCATAACCATTATGCAAACCACCACAAAAGATGCATAATAGATTATGCAGCTATATTTTGGTTTATGCATCAACTAATTTTCCGTTTCAAGAAAAATAATATTTTCACACGGTGTCAGGAGAAATGATGCTTTCACCACGTGTCAGGAAAAATGATACTTTCGCGTCGTGTCACGAAAAATGATATTTCATGCTAGGAGAAATAATGCTTTCTCGCCGATTTTTTCGGTCGGCTGTCCCACCGTGGCAGCGGTCAACTAGTTTTTTCTATGTTGTGTCAGGCGCTAGGCGAGGCGAAAGGCAAGTGAAAAAAAAATTGAGAAAAAAGAAAAAAATGTGCTCACATTTCTGTGCCTTTGGCGTTTAATTATCTAGGCACCCCTTGCATGACTCGAACACCTAGGCCAGTGCATAGCTTTCCCTTCCCAACATAGGTTTATCTTACTGATCTTTAGTATGAAGCCTGGTGCCGTACCCCCTTCAACCCAAGAAACTAGAATTTTGGCTGGATTACAGATCACAGCTGCGGAAATGAACTGCAACATCTTTGTTCCCAAGCTGGACAGTCCTCTTGAGCTCCAACAACTCGCCAATTTTATCTATGGATTCGGGGAAGACCCATCATGCCCAATTTTCTTTTGGTAATAGAGAAAGTCAAGTCTTATAAGCAACCTTGCAGTGAATTAGTAAATGATTTGTTGATTCCTCCTCAGGTACGCAAGGAATACAAGTCATATTGAGGGATTCCCCTACGCTGCAGTAGATCAACCATATTCACTCTTTTATGGGTAGTGTAATTGCATGAATCCCTACAATCACACCAGTTTTTATTAACTTCTTTTATGAATTTTACAAGAATGATAAGAATACAATGAAATAAGAATTATGCTAAACTTTCTCTCTCCTCTTTGCTTTCTCTTTACCACCAATAAGATCCTCCCTTTCTCAAGTCTGCTTGGTTCTTTATATATGGTATTACATGGTGGATGACAGCTAAGTCACCCTTTATTTTCGGATCTGGCTTGCGTCGTTCTCGCAAGATTACAAGGGTTTTATTCGCACGTGTTCTTCAATCTCGCAAGGTCTTCACACTTTCCTCGTGATTAGGCTAACGCCACCTGCTACGTCACTCTTCAAATAGTCTGCGATGGTCTTTGCATACACTTGTTGGTTAAAACTTCGCAGGGACATTGTTGTTGTGAGATTATGCTCCTATAACTTACCTCTTCTCATATCTTCTCTGCGAAGAAGAGAACGATATGAGAACCTCTACTTCACAATGCCGCACCCGCTCATTTTTCCATATTCTTTTCTACTGACAAGATTCCATAATTTACGCAGAATGAACTACATGTGTCTCTTCAACCATCTACTTCTTGACATGTCTTTTATAACCGCCATTTCTTAACCGTTCACTTCCACTCTTCGCATTAATGAGTTTACCTTTTCGAGATCTCTTTCTCTATATATATATCCTTCTTAATCTTCCTTTTCATTCTTTTTATTTTCCTTTCACTCTCTCTGCAATTTTTCTTCAACACTCTTCCGCAAGTTCCGCTTCTGCTACTGTACTTTTTAGTTCCTTTTCCTTTTGATCTTCACTTCTTCTTTATTCCCATACTCAGAATGCCTCCAAGAGGCCGCAAATATGAAAACTCTTTTGAAAAAATTCAAAAAGATTTCAAGGAAAGCGGTTTCACATTATCCACCATTCCTGAACATGATTCTAAGTCCATTCTTTCTTATAAATTATTTTCTAATCATCATTGTAACAGTGAGGAAATCACCATATCACTTGGTCAGCTTCTCGCTGGTCTCCCCATACCTCTTTACAACCCCGATATCCCGTTATTTTCTCATGCGAACCTTTCGCGAGCTGTCTACCAATTGTGAAGCCTGTATTCGCCTTGTACTTGAGTTCTCCCATCGTGGTGCAGGTTTGGGATCTCTTTATCCTCAAGAACTTAGAAACCCTAAATTCATTGATCTAGAAATCATCTATGAGCAGTACACTGTGGAGAGCTTCTTCGAGAATTACAAAGTAATTGACATGAAGAAGGAAAGTTCTCGCCGGGGCGACAAAGTACTCATGAAAGATATTGACTGGAATTCTGGTAATAATAAGACCCCATGTCACTCAAAATAAGATAAATGGTGCGTCTTTCCTTTGATTTTGAAGGGGACTTATATCTCTGGTTCTAATGTTTTACCCGAAAATCTCGCTGCATATCAACCGTGGGTATTCAATTGGCCCGAAAAGCAGAAAGAGATATGTTTCCAAATTTCACTCAACTTATAATCCTCCATTTATACCTACTCCATTATTTTCTAATCTTGCGAAATTTTTAGATTGCAAAGTTGAGAAAGAACTACAACAAAACTGGGAAGGCAAGCATCTTAACAGCATTGCATTCGACCACGGATGAAGTAAGAAATACTTTTTTTTAATTATTTTTAACAATATTGTTGCTTCTATTTTTTATCTTCATCTATGTGCGAAGGTTGACGTTAGAATTGCCGAAGAAGAAGAAACTGATGAGCCTGGAAAGATTGCAAAGACTAAAGGAAAGATCAAAGGTATTCTTCGCAAGGAGAAGTCAGTTGTCTCATCTTATTCTAAGAATCCCTCCAAGAAGCGAAAAATTCGCTCTCCTTCTCCTTCGAATCTTCAGTCTGGTGAAAGCACTGATGATAATGATGATACTTCTCTCGCGAAGGAAGGCTCTTCACCCGAATCTTCCATGGAACAATTATATAGCATATTTTCTGATTCTCTACAAGGAGTGGACAATGTTCCTTTAGCCAGAACATGCAGAGCTATTGCGAATATTTGTGACTCCTCCCTTTTAGATGATGATAAATCCCTTCGTGGGGTTTCTAGATCTGTGACTCCAAGTTTCCTGAATTCACTCAGCATTTTGGTAAACCTTCATATCTATGCTTTTTTTTAATTATAATGCGAAATTATAGGTTGTTTTGACAATTTTTATATCCTTTCGCTGGTGGAAAATCTTCCTATGCAGTTGCTTCTGATTTAGTAAAGAGGTGCGAAAGCTTTGAGAAGAAGAATTTCCAACTTAAAAATCAACTCAATTTTAGCAACCAAAACGCGGAGAAATTTTGCAAGAAGAGTGAGGAATTAGAAGCTGAAGTTGTTGATCGTCGCGAGAAGAACAAACAATTGGAACTTAACGCTTCCTCTCAAGAAAACAAAATATCTAGTCTTCAGAAGGTGAATGACCAACTTTACGGTATGTAATTTTTCTTCTCTCCCTCTACTCTTTTTTCCCATCGTTTTCCCTTATTTGATTAAATCATTTTTGCAGACATTTATGGTCTTTCTGATGAAGCCATTTTTTTTCGCACCTTTCCCCATTCTATGGATGATGATACCCTTCTCAAGCGCCTTAACACTTCTTTAAACAATTTTACAAATGACAAAACATAATCTTTTTCCTTAAATGAGCTCAGATATAAATTCCACCTTTTAGAAATTGACCATAGATTCATCTTGAAATTAGCCAACGATTTTAAGCGTCGTTATCTTGATTCTAAAGATAAAATTAATCCTTGTGAGATTGGGGTATACCCGGATTAATTGGGGTATACCCAAATTTAAATGGACATGTGCACTTATTAAGGGGAGGCCAAAATGTGGTAAAGTTACTTTAATACCACTACACTAATTAACCTAAAACTAAACCCTAAACTTAAAAACTAAAAACTGATTAATCTTCCTCTAATCCTTCTTCCTTAATCCATCTCCTCTTCTCTTTCATTTCAAAAACCTAAAATCAACCAAAATTTTGAATTTTGATTTTCTACAAAAAGTGGTTGATTCTAAACGATCCGGTAGCAAGAGAGATTCAACAAGTAACATTAGAAGACCCAAATAGGAAGCAAAAGGTAAGGAAAAAGTTGGAAGTAGCAAACCCGAAAATCCAATCCGTGAGAATGTTGAAAAAAAACCTCTGCCGGCGAAAAGAAGATTGTTAGTGATTTATAAACTCAAACCCATTATTGTTTTGCGTTATATGATTGCTAGATTAGGTTAGAAACCGAAAATTATAATTTTCATGTTTTTGGCCGGCAAGATAGTTGAACAACATGCCGACCAATAAACAGCCGGCATAGTCACAGGATGAATAACCTGCCGACTTTTTTATCAGAGCCATGGCGACTGCTGGACAATAACCAGGGACGACAGGGTATACTAACAAACATCCTGCCGGCTAATTTGTAGCCGGAATTGTAATGTACTTGGACCTTGCCGACTGTAGGCATTAGAAACTTGATATTTTTTAAGTTATAGCCGACAACATTATTTAATACAACCATGCCGGCTGTGTTTTGGTCGGCTAGTTGAATGGTTATTACCATGCCAGCCACATATTGGTCGGCAGTTTATATATTTTATACCTTGCCGGCCAGTGGATGACCAAAATGTGTAAAAATATACTCGGCATGTTCTTCAACCGAGACAATTCCGGTGGTCGTAAGGTCGGCAACTTATTCAAAGTTGACCCTGCCGGCCAAACTACGGCCGGCACCTTATTCAAACCATGACCTTGCCGGCCTAGTGTATTTTCAAAACCAAATTTTTTTGATCGAAATCATAAGAGGGATGAAAGGTTTAATTTAGTGAATTCTTAATTTCAAAATTTTAATCTAAACTCAATTAATTAACCTAATCAGAATTTTAGTGTTAATTAACCAAGGGCATATTAGCCATTTAGAAAATACAAGGTTAAGGGGTGGCTTGGTTTTATTTCATAATGACCTTATTTTGTCTTATTGGGTATACCCCAATATCGCCAGGAAATTAATGGGTTAAGAGTCAAGATTAACAATCTTATAGATGATAAAGATCGCATCACTAGTCAAGGTGCTCAAGCTTTAGAAAAATTTCATAAAACTCTTCTTGAGACCCAACTTGAGAGAGACGAAGTTAACCGCGAAAATGCTATTCTAACCGAAAGAGAGAATCAAGTTCGCTCCCGTCTCCTCATAAATAATGATAATGAGTTTGCTTGGGCTGCGAAAGTCTTAGATGATGCCAGAAATAACTTAGGTATAAATGTTAGCCTCCAAGTTGATCATTCGGCCTTGGTTAGAGATATGATTTCTAACAGAGAAGGTTGTTAACTTTGCTTCCTTACTAACTGTTCTTTTTTTTTATAAACATCGATTGAGTTATTAATTTTCTATTATACATTAGCAGAAGCTGAGAAGGAATTTCGCAAGAGGATTGAAGAGTTGGAGACTCAAATTAAGATCTTGAATCTGAAAAAGTGCAGCTCGTGGAGGACTTTTCTGTTCGCAACGATAAGTGTCGCAGGCTCAAGAATCAATTGAAGCTCACTGTCGCTAATTTTGAGAATGACGCTCTTCATTTTCGCAATCAGACTATTATGAAGGTTTGCGATGATAACAACATTCCTCATTCGACATATCCATATCTCTCAGAGGAAATTCCTAAGAATGTATCCCTTTCACTCATTTCGGATAGTGACAATAGTGAAGATGAAAAGGAAGAAGAAATGGAAGAAGAGGTGGAAGAAGAAGGTGAGAAAGAGGTGGAATCTGAAGAAGAAAGAAAAGAAGAAGATCATGGAGAAGAGGAGGAGGAATCAAGCGAGAAGTAGTTTTTATCTCTTCATTGACTTTTGCCCCCTTTTGCAGTATTTGTATATTTGCTCTTTTATTTTTTGTTCTTTATGTCTTTGTAATCTATCGTTGCGAACTCCTTCAACTTCCAAAATCTCTCAATATAAGCTCTATCTCTTTTATCTTACCTGCATGTGTTAGAAAAGCAATTATTTTCCGCAGTATCATACAATTTCTCAATATACAATCAACATTTACATACAATTTTTAGTTTATGCGTAAATATGTCAGGTGGGAACAAATAACACATACTTAAGCATGTTATTTGTATTCCCATACTTTCCTCTGTTATTTATTTCCAAATGAAAGATTAAGCATGTTATCTCTTAATAATAATATCATTTGTTACCACATACTTACTGTTGCAATATTGTATTGCATGTCTGTGCATTAATTTAGCAGTTGTGTTTGTATTTACCTGCATAAGTTCGCTATCATACATGTTATCAGATATATCTTGGAATTTTCCAAGATTCCATTCATTATATTCTCTTATGTGGTCTTATTTTTCCTTCCTAAGTAAAGGTCTTATTTTGCCACCCATTGTCTTTGCGAAAAAATCCCAGGACGTCTTTACACTTTAATGTAATGACCCATTGATCTTGTCTTATCATTTTATTGTATCGTTGCTTCAGCAGGATATTTTTCATGTGACAATATGACAGGCCTAAATATTCTTGCGAACATAAATCCCCATGACATTGCCATCTTGCGAAGAAATCGCAGGACGTCTTTACACTTTCGTGTACCGACCCATTGATCTCGTCTTATCTTTCTCTTGTATTTTTGCCTCTGCAGGATCGTTGAACAAATATGACAAGTCTTAATACTCCCATGAGTAAAAAGCCTCATGACATTTGCGTCTTTGACACTTATCATCTCCCTAATGGAGGGTGACGTCCTTATCATATCCCAGGTTTCCCCTTCAAGGAGGCGTACCTCTACCATACAAGGTTGGATCCTCCCATCCGGTCTTAACAACAACCAGTTGTTTTCGCGGCCTCTTATATGGCTCATGGTTACAAGACCGCACCCTAAGTGGGATTTTCTTCGAACCAAGTGCATCATAGTCAAGACTTTCCAAGAATGGCGAGGTACGCTCCAGACGCCCCAGGCACTCTTTGCTCAACCGTGTACCTCGACGCCTTGATCGAGTTCTGTACTCCTTAGGAGATACCTTCTCACCTTAGTCGTCCAACCTAAGTCATAAGCTCAAGCTGAAAATCCAAGGCGCCTCTCCTGGATGGGTTTTATTACCCCCAAATCTCCATGACTCAGGTTCCGGTGGCGGTATAGCCTTCCCCTGGGCCATGCAATAGGTTTTCCCCTTCTATGACGCACTTTAGGTCTTACATTTGCCTCTTGCGAATTTCGCGAACTATGGTGTACGCCATAGTTAGATGCTCTTTCATCTTTTGTTGATTATGTTGCCTTTTGTAGGGATCTTTTGCAATTTCTCATTTTTTCTTTCTTCAGTCAATAAAATATACTTTTCAAATTTATTTTTACAAACTTTCTTTTTTTCTTTCTCTTTTCATTTTCTCAATTTCATTCAAATTTCACATCTTAAATTTCTTACCTTTGCTACCTTTTGCTTGTGCCACTTTTAGTTCTTGCACATTATTGATCATTTTGTTTTGCAGAATACTTTTTTCTTGCTCTGTGCTATCACTACCACGTACTCCATACTTTCACAGATATTTCTCATTATACACTGCAGTTTTCACGCCCTCTAGCTCATATTTTCCTTTCCCGGGCACATTTGTTACCGTTTAAGGGCCTTCCCACCTGTTCGCAGAATCATCTTCGTCATTCATCAGATAAGTTGGTTGTAAACATAACACAAGATCTCCTCTACGAAATAATCGCCGGTTCTCATTTTCAACAGACATTTCTTTCGTAGCACTCCCTCCCCCTCCATGCTCCACTACGTCTACCATCAGTCTTTCGCCTCTTAGCTTTTCTTTGATATTATGCTTCCAATTGTTCTTCTTAGTTGCTCTTTTTCATATTTATCTAAATTAATTTCATGACACTTTCTCCCCTCAACCCAATCTCCTCTTATGATTCCAACGCCGCTAGGATGAGGAAACTTTATGCATTGATGGAAGGTTGATGCTACTCATATAATTCCATTCAACCAGGGTCGGCCAATTAGCGCATTGCATGGAGACTCTACGTCAACAACACATAACAAAATTTCGGAAGATAATCCCTTCAAAGGAATTCACATAGCAATTTCTCCCTTAGGTTTGTTCGCAGTACCATTAAAGCCGTAGATCTTGTAAGTCGAAGGTATCAAGTCCTCATCCTTTCCTCCCATATTCTTGTAAGCATGGTAGAATAGAATATCTACAGAACTTCCAGTATCAATCAATATTCTGTTTATCTCCCACGAACTCTCAGCTTCATCATCTTCATCATCACTAGGTTTCAGGTTGATCTCTAGATTTACCACTAAAGGATTATCATGCATTTCTACACCTTCAGGAATCTCTTCTGCTATAAAGGAAATATGTTATTTCTGTCATTCTTTTAGTGGCGAGACCTTCATAATGTTCATAATTTCTCTATTATCAACATCCCTTGCAAAAACTATGCTCAGAAAGTTATCATGAAAATATTCAATTGTTTTGTACGAATGTACAATAGAATGACAGAATATGTTCTTAGCTTTCGCTCCAACTTCAATTAAATACGTGTCTCCTCCCGTTGTTGCATTTGTTCTGCTATCTTCAGGTGGGGGTGGTAGTGGTAAAGGTTGTGGTTGTGTTATCAGAAAATGGTTCAGCTTTCCTTGGTCTATCATTCTAATGATAATTCTCTCTTTACATTTCTGCAATCATTTGTCGTATGTCCATGGAAGTGGTGATATAAGAAGAATTCATGACTTCTGTGGGTCGGGGTGGCTCATTCCCCATGTTCCAAGGTGCTGGGATGTTTTCCATCAAGATTATGGCTTCCCATATCTTTTCCACACTAGCATTTAGAGTTGGCATTTTTATTTATTCCCATACTACCCTGTTAGTTCCCTGTCCCCTATGATAGTTGTGCTTCTGACCTCCATAAGTTTCTTGTGGTTGGTCAAGTCTATGAATTTTGTTATTTCCGCCACGGCTATAAAATCTTATTTCTATTTCAATCTATTCTTGATCATCACTTCCCATTGCTACCAGCTTCTGTTAACTTTCGACCATCACCTTTCCCTGTTGTTCTTGCGAAACGTTCGCCACTGTGTTTGTTAACTTGGGTAGTAAGCTTGCATTCGCTACCTTTGAACTTGTGGTCGCGAATGGTACGACTCCATCTCACTTTTCTTTTCCTCAAGAGCAATATATTCCTCTTGGTACTCTCGCAACTCAGTCATTGTAATAGTATTCTTGATTATAAAGATTTGAACATACAACAAATTTGTTGCGAACATTGCATTGATGAATGATAAAATAAGGTATCTTTAATCCACACGGCCAGCCATATTTCTAAAAATTGTCTTCCACCGCAGAGTTAGGTGCTTTAAACTTTTGACGACTCTTTGTTTCAATCCAAATACATCTTCAATACCCAGATGCGATGAGTTGTTACTTATGTAAGCTCATAATAACACCATATGTAAGTGATTGAAATATGCTATGATATCCTTTGGCAGACCTTCAAACCATTTTAATGCTTCTCCTGTAAAACTTGATACAAAGTATTTGCACAACACAGCGTCTTGGTTTTCCCATTGTAACATGCATCTCATGTAAGCTTTGATATGTTGGACTGCGCAAGTTGTTCTATCGAAGATGCTAGTTAATTCAGGAAGATTACATTTTGGTGGTATTCCCCTCAGCTGTATTTCCTGTGTAAATGGTGTTTTTGCAGCTTCTTCTATTGCTTCGTCCAACTGTCTCCTGCCTCCTTTTCTTCTGTTGTTGAGCATCCCTCTCATCTCTGCCAATTCTCTTAAAATTTGTTCATTCACACTGGACCCTTGGTCCATTGGTATCTTTAACCCTGCTTCTCTTCTCCTACGTTCATGCCTGTTTTTCCTTGTGAAATCTTGTATTTCCTCTTCACATCCTCTTCTCATCTTCCCATGAGATTTTCTCTTTCATCCCTTCGCGTGTTCCCACATGATTGTGCCTCTTATTTTCTCCTCTACGACCTTGCTCATTCCTTGCTACTTCTCTTTCTTTCCTTTCAATCCTTCCTTGTGTTCTATCAATTTCTTCATTAATGTTATCATTGTTGCGGTAGCGTTCACGCCTTCTCTCTCGGTTATCATGATTTTTCTGGCATATAACCTCCTGGAACTCTTGTTCTTCAACTTCCGCCCTCATCCTTTGTCGTTCTATTTCGTAAGCTATACGTGTTTGTGTGGTATTATGCGTCTCAATTTCATCTTTAACTGATTGTTGATTTCTTTGCACTTCTCTCCCATATAATATCCTCCTTCCTTCCTCCCGGTTTTCTTCGCCACCTTGATTATTTCGTTCGCTACGTTGTTCATTCCCCTGTTCTTTATTATTTTGTTCATTATGGTAATTTTTGCCATGTTGAACGTAATGATCTTCAGTTATTTATCTTTTTTCGCGATGTCCTTCACTAGGATTCTGTACATCTTCTTGAATATCCTCAGCAACACCCACCACAGGCGAATCTCGTCTCACTTCTCTTCTAACTGATCTTGAATTTGATCTTGTGGTATGTCTCGACCTTGTACTTTGTAGCCTTATATTTTACATTCTTAATTCATGGGTTTGTCATGTTAAGTTCACACGTTCTTCTGCTTCTAATATCCTTTCTTTGAATAACCTTTGTCTTAATGCCTCTAGCGTTTCATTCTCCTCATCTCCATGAATTATTCCCTCTTCTACTTCTCTGTCCCTCTCTATTCGTCTCAATTGTTGTCTTTCTTTTACTTCCTCTGTGGAGTCCGTCTGTGAAGTATGTACACTAACGCTATCATGATCGATGATTCTATCTTGTACTGGTGTACGCTGAATTGGTGGTTGAATTTGTTCTTCTCTATTGTTTCTTGCTCCCTTCCTAGAAAATTCTCTAATTTTAATTCTCCTTCTTCCAGCGATTCTTCTACTTCTCCTTGGTTGTTCCAAAGCATTTGTTCGCCTTACCATCTTTTCGATTTTAATAATCTGTTAAAAACTACACAAATTCTTCACTAATTATTCCAAACTTTTTCAAATCAAAATAACAATCTTCACACGGATTAAAAACTCTTTCAAATTCTTGTCATAATTCTCACTTTTCATTTTCAAATCATCGTCATAATCCCTGTTTCTAACGCTAATATGTAATTGCAGGAATCCTACAATCACACCCTAATGAGATTTCACAAAGATTTATCCAAACTTCAAGAATAATCACAAAGTTTCCATTAACTTATTTTATGAATTTTACAAGAATGATAAAAATACAAGGAAATAAGAATTGTGCTAAACTTTCTCTCTCCTCTTTGCTTTCTCCTTACCACCAAGAAGATCCCCCCTTTCTGAAGTCTGCTTGGTTCTTTATATAGGGTATTACATGGTGGATGACAGCTAAGTCAACCTTTATTTTCGGATCTGGCTTGCGTCGTTCTCGTAAGCTTACAAGGGTTTTCTTCGCACGTGTTATTTAATCTCGCAAGGTCTTCACACTTTCCTCGTGATTAGGCTGATATCACTTGCTACGTCACTCTTTAAATAGTCTTCAATGGTCTTTGCATACACTTGTTGGTTAAAACTTCGCTGGGACATTGTCGTTGCGAGATTCTGCTCCTACAGATAGAAGTACAGAGAAACCACTTTTACCGCAATTTTTTTTGCTGCATTTAGCACCAATTTTTTTGATTCCCTTATTTTAGAAAGGTTACAGGCTCATTATTAAAAATGAAGAAGCTGGTGGTTATTAAAAAAAAGGCACAAGTTCATTTACCAGCTGAAAACATCATGAAAGTGATTACTTTTCCTGCATTTCTAGAAGATAAACGATACTGTGATGCATTTCTGAGATATACTTCTAAATAATTCTAAAATCACTATGGAAAACCGATGCAACAATTGCCATGTTCACAGGTTTGTGATAGACTGATAGCAAGTTCTCACAATTGGAGACAATCAATGAGCCTCCAAGACTATTAGTGGGATTTTCCTGGTTGTCCTGTACTATTTAGGACCGTTAGGCGCTAGGGTTTCGATAAAATAAGGGGAAAATATCATTTGGTCCTTTTGCAGGTGGGCCCATGTCTATTTAGTCCTTTTAGAATTTACCTTTTCTATTTGGTCCATAATTAAAATTAATACCAAACAGATAATAATACCCCCTGCCTAACTGTTACCGCCCACGATCTCCTAAAAACGCATCAACCGTATCTGTCCTTCTCTTTTTCATTTTACAGTTTCATTCCTCCTTGATAAACCAAACGTCTTCATCTTCTTCTCAGACAAAAAACCCTGAGAAACAACATCAAACTCAAAAACCAACAGAAATCAGTTGAACTCATTTCAAAATCGCCCATCGAAATCAAAACACTCTACAAAATCAGAAAACCAAACCAAAAAAATCGAAAAACCCTAGAAAAATTGAAGAAATCAAAAACCCTAGATGGGGAAATCGAAGAAGAAAATAGTAGTAGATTCATCTTTAGAAGAATAAGTTGAAGAAATCGAAGAAAGAAACAGCCAATTAGTTGTTTTTGAAAGACATAATAAAGAAGAAGATGAACCAGTGACAAAGAAATCAGGCGTAAAGAAACCAACAAAAGGTACAATAAAACACTAGACATCAACTTCATTTTGTACGCAATTCGAAGATCGACGCTCGGGAAGAATGCAAGTTTAAATCTCCACTTGATTTTTGATCATCTGAAGTTGAATTTTGATATGTTTGTTAATTTCTGCTGTCTGTATGAAGTTGTATTTCAGTTATAAGTAGGGTATATCTTGTCGGACTTCATTTTGTAGAATGAAGTTGTATGTTTCTTGATTTATTGATTTACTCTTGATTTCTATTGTCTGTATGAAGTTGTATTTCATTTATAAGTAGGGTATATCTTGTCGGACTTCATTTTGTAGAATGAAGTTAGTAGATCTATATGATGAAGTTGTATAATGAAGTTGGAGTTCATTTCTAGAATGAAGTTAAGAAAAATTGTACTGAGTTTGATGAATAATACCCTGATGTTTAGAATGAAGGTGTATACCATGTTTCAACTTTATTGTTTGCTAGACTTCAAATCTAGAATGAAGTTTAGAAAAATTGTAAAGAGTTCATTTCTACAGTGAACCATGTTGCTTCTTTAGTTTTTGCTGGACTTCATTTGGTATAATAAAGTTAGTAAATCTATATGATGAAGTTGTAGAATGAAGTTAGATCTATTTATGAGTTCATTATATATAATGAAGGTGTATATCTGTTTGCTTTTTGATGAATAATACCATGTTTTATGAGTTCATTCTTTAGAATGAAGGTGTATACCATGTTTATGAGTTCATTATCTAGATTCTTCTTGTGTTGGTTGTTCTTTGTCTGAGTTCATTTTGTAATAAACTATAATAATACAATATTTTACAAAAATGAAGTAAGCAGGTGTTGAAGAATACTTCAGTTCATTATCTAGATTCATTCTTTCGGCAATTAGAATGAAATTCGAACTGCTTGAGAGTTTACCACGTAGAATGAACTGAAGTATTCATCCTTCTCAAGCTACACTTTATCTTCTATTATAAGCTAATATTTCTGAAAAGTAACGTTTAAATATTTTTTTTAAATATAGATAAGAAGATAAAGTGTAGCTTTGCTGGAGCTATTGCTCTTGCTGAGAAGATTAAATCTCTTCCAGAAAATGAGGCTTTGAATGAAGAACAGAAAAAGGCTTTGTATAAGAGTCCATTAGGGAGTGTAGCAAAAGTATTTCTGGAATAAAAAATTATTGCTAGAGAATGGAATAAGTCAACACATGCTATCCAAGTTGTCTGCAATGCACATAAGTACATTCCTGATACAAAAAATTATTCGTTCATTTTCGAAGTACAAGGAAAAGCATATGTGCTAAGATCCTCACCTGAAGAGTTTTCATTAATGTTTGGAATACCATGTATCCCTGGAGGTGGAATAGAATAATCTTTCTTGGACTCTAAAAACGTGGCAGACTATACTACTGGAAGGTTCTATACAACCTACAATTTTTTTCCACCAAAAAAGAAATCTTCTGATATAAGGAACACAGAATTGATAGATAAAATTATTGAGTTGATTAGGAATAGAGGATCTATTGAAGATCTTGTAACCATGTTTGAACCCTTCCTCTTGTCTACTGTTTTTCTTACTACTGGTGATGGAGGTTTCATCCACACCAAGTACTTAGCCTGCCTAGAGTCAATAGATAGAGTATCTATGTCGCATCTCATACACAACCATTTGATGGAAAGCTTGAGAAGAGGTTCTTCTAAAGGGTGTTACCTTTACTTGTTGGTGAGACAAAAACTGTTTATTATTATGTCTCTTCATTTTGATGTTTGATGTTGAAATGAATTGTTGCTGATAATTGACTAGTATAATCCTTCTTTTTACAGCCTTAGTTTGCTGAGCATTCAAAGAAGTTAAATCCCAAGTAGCAGGTGCAGAAATTAGTAGACTACCGTCCAAGATTTGCAAGGTGGAATGTCTATACCATTTGCAAACACTTAGAGATGAATTTTGATGATTTTGGATAGGTAAAAGTCTAGTTCATTTGTTAACTATTATATTGTATTCAATTTCTTAAATATAAAAAATGGGAGTTCATTCCTCAAAATGGGAGTTCATTTGTTAACTATAAAAACTATAAAGTCAATTTCATTTGTTAACTATAAAAACTGGGAGTTCATTAATCAAAATGAACTCTGACTGTTAATGTCGATTCTTCTTGAATGTTTATTAAGTATGCAATTGTTTGTTCTTTTTTTGAAATGAACTCAAATAAACTGGGAGTTCATTCCTCAAAATGAACTCTGACTGTTAAATGTCAATTTCTCTTGACTGTTTATTGAGTATGCAATTATATGTTCATTGTGTGAAATGAACTCAAAAAAATTGTTGATAAGATCTGATCTGTCTGCAACTATCACCAAAATTCATGAAAGAGTATACTGTTGCTGAAAACAAGCTACTTCAAAAGCAAATAGCCAAGACACAAGTTGAATTACTCGAAGAAGAATTCAATCAAATGACCTCCCAGATAGAAACTTTGAAAGCTACACATGCTCAAGAAATAGAGGAAATGAGAGGTAAACATGCTCAAGAGATACAACGGTTGACAAAGAAGCATTCTGAGGAGGTGTTGAATCTATTGTTAAGGAAGGAAGACCTTGACAAATCACTTGGAGAAGTCACAACACCACAGACACTTTTTGAAAGGAAGATGAAATGCCTCAAATTATAATTGGATTCAAAGCTATCTGAAATTGATGAACTGCTAGCTTCAGGAGGGAATGTGGCGAAATACTTGGCAGACATAACATCAGAGTACATGCGTACTACACTTTTCGCTGATGAGCATAAGAGTGCATTAAGGCATGAAACCAATGAACCTGGTGTCGGAAATGTGAATGAAGATGTTGCAATGAACAGTGCTGCTAATGAAATATAGTCAGTACAAGATGTTGTTGGTGAAGGAATTAGAACTGATATGTAAGATCCAAGAACTGATGGAAAGAATGTAAATGATGATGTTGGAATGCACGATGCTGCTGAGGATGAAGGAATTCGAGCTGATGAAGCCGTGGAAGCTGCTGCTGGATCTGGTCCTCATCATCAATTCCCCATCTTATTCGTTGTGAATCCTTCTATTGAAGACTAAGCAAGTGATATTTAGCAAAAAATCCTTGATGAGACGACTGAAATAGAGCTCACTTCAATTTAAACAAACAACAACACAGTTCATTTGAGTATTGATGAGATGACTGAAGTAGAGCTGGGTAAGAATTCTAATTTTTTTTCTTCCTTCTGCAAATATTTTAATTTTACAAGTTTGAGTTCATTCTGAGGGATGAACTATGACTTTTCAGAGGCTGGAGTTCATTCTCATGGATGAACTCTGCCTACAAATATTGAAGTTGGAGTTCATTCTCATGGGTGAAATCTGACTTTTCAAGTAGATGCTGGAGTTCTTTTTCATGGATGAACTCTACCTACAAATATACAAGTTGGAGTTCATTCTCATGGGTGAACTCTGACTTTTCAATCAGAGGATGGAGTTCATTCTCATGGATGAACTTTGCCTATAAATATACAAGTTGGAGTTCATTCTGAGGGATGAATTCTTGACTTTTCAAGCAGATGCTGGAGTTCATCCTCATGGATGAACTCTTGAATTATAATCTCACAAGTTGAACTCTGGAAACAATTGATTTATGTATGCTTCTTCAATTATTTTTAATAGAAAGTAACACAGATGATATATTTCTATGAGAAAAGATCTTGTGAGTCTGCATCTAATTGATGACAAGAATAAGAAGCATGAAGATTTGAATGATAAAGAAGCTGACACCATCAACAAAGCTACACTGAATGAGATCAACTATATTCTTCCTAGTTTCTCAATTGGAATGACACAATATCCGCTAACTCATGTGTCACAAGAACCAACTAGAGCGGTTACTAGGTCAAAGAAAGCAAGGACAACAGTTACAGATGTGGAAACAACTTCACAAATAGTTGCAGAACTGAATGAAACATGAATTGGTTCATAGATAAAGGAGAGTCAGCGCACACCAGTGAAAGTAGTACCGGAAGAAAGTAGTAGAATGGCTACTAGATCAAACAAACCAGTGAAACCATTAGGGGATGAATTCATATCAGGATCAAATTACAGTTTAAAGAAAAAAAAATTCAGACCGAACTTGAACAAAGAAAAGAAGGTAGTGGCAAAGAAATCACCTGAAGATGATATAGATGAAGAAGAGAAGAAGAATAATGTACAAAATCCTATTGGTAAGAGGAAAAGAGGATCCGAGCCTGCAAATTTTCAGCGAGCAACAAAACGGGCACAACACCAAGAACGGATTCAAGAAGTTGCACCACAGGCTCCTGTGAGAGTAAGACAAGAAATCAAGCCAAATCTACCAGAACTAAGAAAATATCCTCTTTATGATAGATTTGACAATGCTTCGCTGGAGGTATTTAGTGAATTCTTCCGCAAAGTTATGACTACATATGTTTCTCTTAATAAATCTTTATATGTTTCTCTTGAACAATTCTTTTTTGGTGTAAACTATTGACAGTTCATTTTACTTTGTATTTTTGCAGTCAAGCAGCTTGGAAAGCAGAAAATCACAAACAAATTCCAATTTCAGTTCAAGGGAGTGAAATTGTTTCTCTGTTGTTCAATGATTACTTGGACACCATCTTGTTGGACTACTATATATTCAGGAAGTATAAAGCTACAAACAATGATAAAATGCTGAATGATAGCGAGGACAATGAGAGTCGAAGAAAGTATATCAACTTCGAGATTATGAATTCAACAACATTCATAAGTGTGTTTCTTCCTATTCATTGATAATAGTATGATGACTAGCATGCATAGAATGAACTGAAACATGGTATTATTCGTCAAAAAGCAAACATATATACACCTTAATTATATAGAATGAACTCATAAATAGATCAAAGAAGAAACATGGTATACACCTTCATTATAAAGAATAAACTCATATTTTGTCTGAAAATGAACTGTATAATGTATAATGAACTCATGAATGAATTGTATGATGAAATGTATAATCCAGCATGCATAGAATGAACTGCTCATCTAGTTCATTTCTCTTTTTGTTTTTCAGACATATTTTGCGAAGCACAATGAACTGGAGAGAACGGAAGAAATTGATCAGTTTATAAGAACCATGCATGACAAAACCGAAAAGCTATTGATTCCTATGAATACTGACCCACACAGTTGTAATGAAAAACCAAAATGTATCTAGGTAAATACATTCATCTGCTGGTTTTTGACGTCGGCAACTACACATGGGAGCATTACAACTCCATCAAAATGGGAGAGCTTGGTAGGAAATGCAAGGAAGACGTAGAAACAATGGATGGTTACTGTATGAAACACATCAACTTGTGGCTACAAGCTCATGGTAGGCGAAGATCCACCAAAGTTACCTTTGAATATCTGCCAGTAGAGATCAAGGAGCATTCCCAAATTGCCTACTGTACACCTGTTATTGGATCAAGAGAAGTGTCAATCCAACCACAAACAAGTCGAAGAATGTGATGAAGAAAGCTGACATGGTAGAGAGGATACAAGCAAGAAGAGTTGAGATGGCCTACAAACTTCTTACCGCATCAGGAGATAAAGAGAGTTGGAGTGAATTTGGCAACTCGGAATACCTTAGAAATATGTTAATTGGAACAGACTAAACAGATTAAACAGACAAAACTCTTTTAACTGTAGTATTTTGGACAGTAGATTACTTCTTACTGCAAACACAAATCTCTTATGTCTAATATCACCTGAATTAGCTTCTAATGTAATTGATACTCTAATATGTTTTATATTTTCATCTATAATATTTTGGATAATTTCAATGTTCAGTCTTATGCCTTGTCTTCATTCCTGAAAATGAACTCTATGGAATTCACACTACACCAAATTTAGCGTTTAGCAACAGCTTATTTCTGCTGCCGTTGCGAAGCACCCTGTCGCAGTTTTTCGCAAAAGCTCTAGCTCTGTTGCTAACTTCGGTCAGCAACGGAAGTCGCAACAGAAATAAACTGTTGCGAAACTAAAATTTAGCAACAAGGTATGTCCGTTGCTATTCTGTTGCTAATATTAAAGTTATTGCGAGATATTTTCTGTTCGAACTGGACATAGTTGTTCTGGTTCATATTAATCAACAGGTCTTATCCGTTGATAAACTTTTGCAACGAGAGAGAAATAAGGATAAGACATCGTTGACCTAGTCAAAATCAATTTCCGCCCACCTCAAATTTATCCTGCAATACCCCCTAATTCTTCCTGTTCTGATGATTCAATTCACCTAGTTCAATATCCAACTTCCCTTCTCGTATTTGACAATATGAAAGAAAACAAAGTATTCTATATAGGTAGGAACCATTTCAAGATATATCAAATTCCGAAGCTCAACTATGTAAGACAATTATTTGAAGCGAAAACAGAAGACAGTGCCAACTATAATCTTAGTCTTCAATATTATAAAAAGTACACTGAAGAAGAGGCTAAGCAGAAAAAGAACATTGGGAAGGGAGTATCATGATCAAGGGGAGACATCATTATCTACAGTAGGTTTGTCATTGGTAGTCTTATTAGTAATTTCCTCAGTGTGAATTCCATTTCGTGATTTTGCTGCTTGATTCCTAGCTTTCTCAGTTCTAGAAGACCTCTTCCCACTGGATAAAAAAACATAAACACCAATTAAAAGGGAGAATACTGTCATAAACTTTCTCCTGCATTACTACAACAGCTTATAAAAACCAAAGCATGTCATGATACCTATACAAAAATAAAGAACATGAATTACCATCAACAGCATCATGGGATGTTGATTTTTGACCAACACGATCGATACAACATTGAAGTATTTCTTCTATAATATCTTCTTCTACACCATGTGTTTTTGATATCCTCCAGATATGTGTAAGCCATGCCTGCATCAGGAAGTTCTACATCATGAAATTTTCAAAATAAAATCTACCATTGTACCATATAAATTGAACACAGAGGAGAATATAAGAAAGTTATAGCGATATCTGCTTAAAAATAACATCTTCACACTCTGCTTGACTCAACTCTACATAAGAAGTAAAATGCGCATTAAAAACATTCCCCATTTCGTTGTATTGCTGTTTACATAAACAAAAATAAACACCTTCCAAATCCAAAAGAAGAAGGACCACAATATTTGTTGTCATTGCTACTAATATTTGCACGTCATGAGCTTATGCATATTAGTTCATGACCTTCTGCAAGGTTGCGAGGCCAACATGGTAAAATGAAATTCAACATGTGAAATTCAATAGGTAAAAGCTAACACTTTATAGGATAAGATAAGAAGACAAACCATAGCTGGATTGGCGAACTAAATTTGAGGTCGGTGGTGGGATAATTCCAATGCAACAACATCTTCAACCCTGACACATTAATTAGTATGAGACATCACAAGACCTAGAATGTGTATGAGGACTATGATATATAGACAAACACAATTCTAACACCCCAATATAGGAGCGTTTAACTTGATAATCTTAGCTGTTGTATAATCAAGTGGACGGTCGTAACCACAATCATCAACTTCAAAGAGCTTCAACATAGAAGAATTCTGTTTTTATATCTAGCGTTTCAAGAACTGGACAACTGGCTATAAGATTATTAGCTCGCTCTACTTTAAATACTGCTAGTGATTTAAGCACCAATGACTTGAGACTAGGTAAATACATTAAGTAATTAGGAAGATTAATAACCTCTGACCGATGCTTACCCTTCATTACCAATTCCAACGACGTTAGAGATTTACATATAAAAAGACATTCAGGAATAATAAACAAAGACATATCCAAATAAATGCCAATAGATACTTCTTGAACGCTACGTCTTACAATAGCGTGAATCCATGTATGCACACGACCTGTTATAACATCACACTTTGGATAATCTTTGTACTCACTATTTAACACATCATCAAGTTCAAACCTATGTATATCAGAGTCATCACGAAAAAATAGCACCCTGTCCACAAAATCAAGAAAACAAGCTAACCATTGATCCTCGTAGTTTCTCAAGAACCTGAATGAATCTATGTTGATTATAGGAAGTGATTTCCAAACATTTGTCCACCTTCTAGACAAAAATGAGGAAGTCATGTCGCGAAACAAAAGGATGTGGTGAATTAAAGCATCTTGCAAATGACTAATCCTATTTACTTTCTCAAGAAACTTCAGTATATTGACAAATAGAGAAGTAAAAGAGGAATACCAAAGTTCAATATAAACAACTACCTTCAGAGAAGCAAGCTCCCTTAAGCCCATCTCAACTGAAAGAATACTCACAATGTTCCCTTCTCCAGTTAGATCGTTTGAATCCCTCGTAAACTTGTTCATGTTACCTTGATCTGCCTTACCTGATTAAGTTTTCATATAGATAAGCATAACAATGAAAGCCATACTACTGAAATGAAAATCAAACTCTGAAAGAGTTTTCAGATTTACTTCTAAAGTAGAAGACCAGAAATGATGCACAAAGGTAGATATTACTTCTGCGGGTTATTATATTGCACAAAGGTAGGTATTCTCAAATATTTCAGAAAGCAATACAACTCCAACATTTTAAAAGCAACTGAAGTATCATGACATGGTGAACAGTCCTTTTGGCATATAATGGCAAATCTACCGAGTCAGACAGCTGTAACTAGCCAATAAACTTCAATGTCTGGCATATAATGGCAAATCTACAAGTCAGATACGTAGATCTTACAAAAATAAAAAAGGAAAAGCATGGCCACTACCTCACCTTTTTATTTAACATCAGCATTCAGAAAGCCAGTTAATTCCCTAAGAAGAAACATGCATATATCATTAACCTAGCCTAACTTAGTTTTCTAAGTTCATTGTGTCAGTCACTTAACCGGTGGCGTACACCAACAGCTGTACCCACGGCATTGCTAAATAGAAAACACTTAAAATGAACACACTTCGCTCATACATTTCCACGGAAACTAGGAGAGAAGGTATCTGCTCTCAGGATTTAGCCATACAACATATCATAAGAAGTGTCAACCTAGGCGTAGGACGTGCATAGAGTTGTCCTTATTGTAAAATTTGAGATCCCAGACCATCAACCATTACAGAATGCATTGACATCTGTAGAATCAGGACTTAAGCCATTAAAATGTAAAACTGCAAAATGTCAGTGCAAAAGAAATCAACTTCAGAAGAACATATCAAGTGAAAATCTACTTATCATTATATAGAGTCTTGCAATGAGCTGTTCTGCTCATTAGAAGCAAACAAGAAAGCTTCATGACTAATGGACTAAAATATATATAATTTACCAACATCCTCCACATCATAATTCTCCATGTTCAGCTTCTTGAGGGTATCAATCATATCTATAGTGCCCACACTTGTACTGGTTCTAGGTTGTAGACGGTTTGAGTTTTTAGGTTTAAGTTCAAAAACAACAGAAAAATGAATACAGAGAACTCAAATTTTATCTTGATTTCTTAGTTCCAGTCACTGAAAATCATTCAAAATCAACGATAGTTGTCGGCAGAAACCTCTAACCACCGTTTTTTCAGAAACGATAGTTGTCGGAAGTCTTTACTGACAATGGTTTAACAACTGAAATATCATATTTGTTGTTATTAGCCTCCAGACACTAAGATTGGGTAACCAAATTGTACCTTAGAAAGTATATATTTTTTGTCACTCGTCTTGCCCACCAAAAGAATATGTTGGTAGACACCTAAACTAACCATCAAGCTGTTGGCATCGATAATAGCTTTTAGTGACGACAGTTTGGCAACCATAAAGTACAACATAAGGTAAAAACTTCAACCCACGGTGTGTAGCCGCCAAGTTAATCTGCTGGTAGACACTTATACCAACTCAGCAGTTCATTGGCGCGGTTAATAGCTTTCAGCCACCGTGGTATGGCTTATTAAGCCTCCAAAGACATTAACGTCTAAAAGATTCTTTCTTTTGTGCATGATGTCTATAACGTAACTAAGGAAAATACGAGTCAATCCCACATGAAGTTAGATTGGTGAAACTAAAATTTTTAAGTTCTATTAATACTAATTTTGAACGAACAGATAGTCGAATGACCAAAAGATGGATGATTATACTAAAGAAACAAGATGAGATCAAAGAATATTGGTTAGAAATTAAATATATAAAGAGTATGGAAAGAATATTATTCTTTATGGTTGGAGTTAATAAAGAATAAATAATTCCCAAATAAGGAAAATTGTAAATCCATGAGAATTATATTATTTGACTCGTGGCACATTCTTATTGGAGGATTTTTCATTGTCTTGACATGCATCGTATTCTCATTCGGTGTGAATAGAAAGGAAAGTGGATTCTTTTGAAAGCTATAAATACGTTGTGGATACAAGAAAAAGGGAGGTCCGGGGTCTGAGAAAAATAGTAGATTTTTTATTTCATCCTTTTATTTTATTTTGTAATAATGAAGTAATTTCTCCAGTGGGGCTGAGGAAGAAGTCGGGTTATTATGTACAATATTTATGTAATCTTTTAATAAAATATTCTTTTGAGCAATAATTGTTTTATTAATCTCTCTTTTATATGAGATTCATTCTTTATTTGTTTTGGATAGCCTTAGGTTGTTGATCTTTTATAAGCGAAGGATATCATAATGTTTTGGTTTACAACAAAAGTTGTAATATTTTTTTTAAAAGTTATATATTCCGAGATGTATCTGTTGGGCCTCGATAGTCTTGAGTTATAAAAATGGATATTTGTTGAAGATTGTTTGGGTGTTTTACATAATTAATCTTGTGGAATCCGAAAATCTTGGTTTCCTTAAATTTGGTTATTCATAATTTTTTTATTAGCTTTAGTTGATATTTTACTATTTAAATCTTTCTAGCATATTTATTAGAAATTGAAAGTAACAAAATTTTAGTCCATGTGGAACGAACCGTACTTACATACTATCTAGTAGACAGCCGTGCACTTGCGGTACACAATTAAAATCCCATCATATATAGATTGGGAATCCGGCCCCTGGCCAACTAAGCTAATGTCAGTTGCACGGTGGATTAAAATGTGCGAAACCACTCGTAGGATTTCCCAACTCCATCAAACAACAATTATGCTTCAAAAAAAAAAAAATCAATCCACCCATCCATTTCTAGCCATCCATTATACATTGATCCAATCCAACGGCAAACACAACAGAATAAAGGCTTTGTCATACAGATTGGTGACTTGTCCCAAATAATCTGCAAAAATTCATTCCTAGGGTACACGTACACCAAACTAGAAACTAACCCTTATCCTTATCTTTTTCATTTTATTCCTGCCTTATCCTCTTCTTCTTCTTCTTCTTCGATCTCAGCGGAGGAACCCTAATCTGTAATTCAACAAGTTATACTACAATTCAAGAAACCACTGACTATAACAAATAAGAAAATCTTAGATCATTTTCTTAATCTACAACAAATCATGACAGAGAGGAAAAAAACGGAAGGTAAATCTTTCGGTCCCTGTATCCCTATAGTTTTTTTTTCTTCTTTCATTCCGATTTTAGAATTATAGATCAAGTGTTTTGATTACAGTATTTCTGATGGAGTATTTGTTATTGAAGATGGTTACTCCGGTGTTCGATCTAGGGTTAAAATTTAATGATAAAGAGTTTGCGAAAGAATAGCGCAACAACAACAATTACCATTTGGAGGTAACTATCTTTTTCCTAAGTTCTATTCTGGATCATATTATTTGTTTGATTATTTCTGGTTGATTCATTTTCAGTTAAGAATTAAAATCATAACCCTTTGATTTATGGTGCGGGAGAAGCAAAACAGTTCTCCTATACACAAAATTGAGGCTCATCTTTAGTAGGTGCTAGATCTGTATACGAGTAGTGTAGGTCAGCAATTGAGAATATAAATGTAGCAGACCAAGAAGCTATGGATTATACTGTGTGGGTTGAGCCCTGCTCAAGAGAATCATATTCTCTTCTCACTTTAACCAATGGTCTTTAATTTTCAAGCTTTATTTGTAGCCAACTAATGCCGTTCCTAGCTTTTGTTGATGCTATATGTTCTTCAAGTTCTGCTCATTGGTCATACTCAGTAGTCTCGCTTGTAAATCATCATAGTTGTATCTAGGTTGAGAAACATATTAGCATGCTGGTGGAGGATTCACCTTATGTATAGTATCCTAAGTCTTAGTAGTTATGTGTGGGATCTACCAAATCCCCAGATTGACTTTTGGATTGCAAATCACTTTTGATATGAAGGATTTTTAATTTTATTAGTTCTAATCTTTCTTCAGTTTTGGGTTGAATAGGAAAGTAGTTTTCATTGGGTAGTTTTCTTAACTCTTGCATTGTCCATTGTTTCTTCAGAGCGAACGGGAGATAAAACGCGAGAGAAGGAAACTGTCTAACAGAGAATCAGCTTGAAGGTTAAGGTTGAGGAAGAAGGTACTTGGATATTATGATGTTCTTTTTAAATTATGCTTACATGGGCAATCGTTGGATCTGTTTTATCGAACTTGCTTCTCCTGTTTTTCTAAGTCTGAGACTGAAGAATATTCTGATGTTCTTTTTAAATTATTCTTACATAGGCAATCGTTGGATCTATTTTATCGAACTTTCTTCTCCTGTTTTTATAAGTCTGAGACTGAAGAACTGGCAACGAAAGTTGAAGCGTTGAATGTTGAGAACATGTCTCTTAAATCTGAAAGCATTCAGTTAGCAGTGAAATCGGGGAACCTAAATCACCAACAGAATTTTTTCAACTACATCAGCATCAGGCTTCAAACAGCAGTTTCAGTACTTGTTCGACCAACAATGACTAAAGAAACTATTAAGGTCCCACAAGTTACAAAATCTCTTACATACACAGGTGAGTTCCTTATTTCCGATAGGGTATGTTTTTTGTATAGTTGATTTCATTGCACTCATATTCATAAGTAGGTTTCACGAGATTTACTGTGTTGATTTGGTGATGTTCTTGAACTGGAAATAGGTGGTTGTATCTACAAAAAGCCCAAAATCAGACAAGCAATGCTAGCTCTTATGTCATTATGGAAGAGACAGATCCAGAAAAGTGACTTACTCGTGGAACACAAATTACCTTGTACCTAAGGGTATTTAAAATCTACCTCGTATACTTAATTGAAGATTCTAGTTCTTTACAAACAGGCAGTCAAATTTTGGTAATTCTATTTTTGCAGGAGGATGACAAGTATGAATTGGAAGAGCCAACAAGAATCCAAGCCTGGTGAAGAACTACTCGAAATTCGTCTCATTCCCCATTTACACATGGCAAGAGAAGTCGAGGACTGTTGAGTGAGGGTTCCTTTGTTTTTTATAGAAACTATCTTTTGTTTGTTGAAGATAAAAGTGTATAACTAAGATAATAATTCTTAAACGCCAATTGCATCTTTTTATGGTTCTATAATGGAATTTCTTTACAGGTTGTGGAGGAAGAAGATCCAAAAGAGGAACCAAAACCAGAGGTACTGGTATTATATTTTTAAATCAATGCATGATGTATATTCTCTGTTTAAACAAAATATTGAAGATATCAATCTTGTTTCAGGATGAAAAGAAGAACAAGACGAAGACTGTAACTGGAAAATATTTTAATCGGGATTTAGCAAATGAAACAAAACCAATTTGGGGTAAGTTCACTACTGATCACTCTGGTAAATAAATAGTTACTGTTATAGTTCTCATTTTTTTTATTATACACGTTTTCTTATAATGCATTGTTAGGTTTCTTGCACCAATCATAACTTCTGCAAAAAATAAGTTGATAAATGCACATTGTTTCCATGTCCTTTCCCATGTAAAACTATTTTTATGATGAAAGTTTCGCATATATAATAATTTGTATGTGGTTCTGATTATGATCATATAATGACTAACCAGATGTATGTTTCCCAGAACCAACCTTGATACCAGATTCTTTTCTGCTTCTTTTTTTAGTTGGAGAATCAATGTTTAAATTAGCAATCATATTCAATTGCTGAACTTTATTACCATCCTCATCATAGAAGAGTTAGGATGACCCAGTCATACCCTGACTTTCCTTGGGAATAATTTTTGTAGTAAATTACAAGAAATTCTTTTACCTTCACCCTGTTATACCTTTGGGGATTACTGTCGTCGATTAACGAAGCGATAGGTTCGATTTCTCCATCGGAATGTGGGAAATAAAACATACCCAAAGAAATCCTCATCTGTTCTGAATTTGTTACTGCCCTGAGCCATGGGATCTTGAATATACCATTACTAATTCCCATATGTATCCAAAGATAATGGCAGGTAAAACAGTTTCACTTTCTCCACGCACATATAGTAATTAGAACGAAGTAGTGGGATCAAATAAGTTCTTGAAATAGTTGATGATTGAGCTTCAAAATCTATTGATCTTTTAAGAGTAATTGTTTCACATTTCTTATTGCTTATGAATTTTATCTTTTTTTGAATTTTGTTAGGAGTTGTCACTGCTGCTTGTAATTTTAAGGCAATAAGTAGTGCATGCTATTGCTTAAGAGTTATCAGTTTAGTGCATTTGATATTTTGGGACCTTGTGTTGAATCATGCCAGAAATTAATGTCTAGTTTTGTTGGTGGATATACTATTAAAATCTTTCGCTTTTATTACTGAGATTGAGTTGGTGAAATAAAAGATATGGAATTGGATGCATGGTTCATGTGGATTTTAAGAGTATGGTAGTCCATCAAATACAAACAACCATTTGATCATGTTGAATTTGTTTAACTAAAAAACAAGTATTGGAATCCTGCAGGTCTGAATAAGATTAACAAGCCTCTTTAGAGGAGGATGAAGCCATAGATCAATTGGTTGCTCATGTAATTGGCCAGTTTTGAAGTGTGCGTATCTAGGTTAATGAACATATTTTCTTTGTATTTTTTTTTTGAAGGATGCAATTTCTTTGTAATTTATCATTGTACCCATGTGGTTTCACTGTAATGATTCAATGATTGAAAATAATTAGTAAATGGAAATTCTGAATTTGTTTTGGATTTTTATTTCATGACAATTATCTTTGTATATGTATTTATCTTCTAACACCTTAACTAACTGAAAAAACAACAGCTGGAAACCTTGACCAACCAGAAACATTGTGGCCAAACCCTTCAACCAACTGAAAAAACAGCGGTTATAAACCTTGACCAGCTAGAAAAGGCGGTTACACCCTACAACCAACTGAAAAATGAGCTGCTGAAATTCTTATCCTACCGACACTATAGAAGCTTAACTTCTTGAGCAACTAAATTTCAGTGGAAGAAACTCTTCTCTGTTGAAATATGTAGTGGTTACAATCCTTAACCGACATCTGCAACAACTAAAACTCAGTGGGTCAAATCCTTTAGCTGCTAAACACATTATATAATTGATCATCTCTACCAACGGTGTATAGTATTCAGTAACAAACTTTTTGGTGGGTTGAATATTTCAGCAACAATGCAATATGTACTCTACCAACTATAGTCTATAGTTACAGGAAAATTGTACTAACTAGAACTTGAGTCGCTTCATTATAGTCCGAAGATACCTGTTCCAGCAACGGGTATATTAATTATATGTCCCTACTTTTAACTGCCTACAAATATATCCTTATGCAACAATAATTATGTCCCTCCTTTTTTATAACCTTATCCATTTAATATTAGATTACTTTAATACCCTCACTCATATAATATTTTTCTTTATTTCAAAATACAACAAATTTCTTCCTCTACCACTTCACCACCACCACTAGCACCACCACCACCACCACCAACATTCAACTACCATTCCACCACCACCACCATTCAACAACCACCACCTACCAACCGCCACCACCACCAATATTCCACCACCACTCCTTCACCGCCACCATTACACCACCACTAGTCCTCCTCCACCACAAATTCGTCGCCACCACCACCACCACCAGCCGCCGCCACCGCCGCCGCCACCATCACTGGTTCAAATTTTTTTGTATCAACAAAAAGTAGTTGATCCATTTCAGTTGGATCAAACAATGGATGTTTATCCATTGCAGTTGGATCAACAATAGAAATTTATCCATTGCAGTTGGATCAACAATGGATGTTTATCCATGCTGATGGAAAAATGCTACCACTTCATCAGCTGCAGTTTCAGATTCACCAACAAAACCATCAACAGTAGAAGTTTATCTAGTTTATCCAAGAAAAAAGGATCAACAATAGAAGTTGATCCAATTTTAGTGGATCAACAATGGAAGTTGATCCATGTAAAATTGGATCAATAATGATAGTTTATCCATGTAAAATGGAGTGAACTTGGTGTGAGTCGAACACGCATCATCTGACATGGAGTCAGTCATGCTACCATTGCACCACAAGTTCAACATTGGAACAAATTTACATGATTTAAACTACAAAAGCATGAGTTCAAAGGATCAACAACAGTAGTTGATCCCATATATATGGATCAACAACGATAGTTGATCCAAAATATATGGATGAACAACCATAGTTGATCCAATATCACTGCCTGCTTCAACACAGATAACCACCATATTTCTTTACCTGATCATTACATGTAGCTTCATAAACACCAACAGCCCCAAGACCATCTTCAAAACCAAACTCAGTTGGATCAACAGTGGATGTTCATCCATTTAAGTTGGATCAACAGTGGATGTCTATCCATTACAGTTGGATCAACAACCATATTTGATCCAAAAAATATGGATCAACAACCATATTTGATCCAATATCACTGCCTGCTTCAACCAAGATAACCACCATATTTCATTCAGCAACATGCTTCAATATCTGTAACAACAACTCATACCAACGCTGCCACCAAAAAATCATACATCTCCAGCACCACCACCACCACTACCAAAACCAAAATCCAACACCAATTTTATCGACGGAGTATAAGAAAATGAAAAATCAAAAGGAGATAAACATGATTATTACCTCTAATTAAGTAAATATCCTTAATCAACAGCACCACCACCACCAATAGAAACACCCATCCTTGTTGTTATGTAAAAAATTCAGCACCATCATCTACAACTCATTTGCAGCCTCAGTACCATCATTATTAGAACCAGCAGTAGCAACCTCATCAACAAGATATGAACATAGATATTCCTCCTCCATCATTTCCTCGTCTGCTTAAACATCCTCCTGCTACTGCTAATCTCATAGATACAGTCACAATCATACCACCATATTCGCAACGTTGTAGAAGAAACAGTGGTTATTCAGGTTGGAGATGCAAGAATTTAAGCGCAGATAATAATCTACAAAAATGTCAACAACATTAGGATTCGAGAAAAAATAATCCACCTAAGAATCAGAACAAGAAATTGATTGAATCTGATTATTCTCCATCTACAATTTCAAATTCAATTTCACCGATTAAACTCAAGATCCAGAGGAGGAGAGATGTTATGGATCTAGATTTTGAAATCAACGACGGCGGAGGCAGCGATGGGGTTGTAGTCGTGTCGGTGTTGGTGGTGGTGGTGGTTCTGAATCTGATTATTGTTCAAAAAAGAGGAGAAGGAATACAAAAATAATCTAGGTTTTGGCTGAATCTGGTGATTGTTGTTCTGAATCTGCTATTTGTTGATCTGGATATGAATCCTCCTGCACCAGCAACAATTACTCATGAACCTGTTGTTGTTACTACTGAATACCGGCGGTATCATCTAACAGCAAACGATCGTCGGTGGCTGCTCGTGTTGGTGGCGTCGATGGAGATCGTGGTGGTGGTGAGAGGCGATGGAGATGATGGTGGTGAGAGCACTGACTTTTTTTTTCTTCGGTGTTAAAATTAAGAATTGAAGAAGATGGAAATAAGAGACGGAGGTTAAATAAGGAATTATAAAAATTGTGTTTTCAAAAGTATTTTCAATTATGCCATCAGGTACATTTGTAAAGTTTGTTAGGGATATTTGTGAAGACCCATCAAAAAGGGGGACAATAATAAAATTACCACAAAGTCCAATTTTCTTGTAGTGGTGGTTCCCAATCTTCTTGCAGTTTGAGTACTTCATAGGCCTCATCTCCTTCTCATAAGCACTACGAATGCGCTTCTTTGGTGGTTTTCCTGGAGATAGCCTTGGAATACCAGGTAGGACTCTCTCTTCAGGTTCATACGCTTATGGACTATCATAGTTGGGAATGGGTCGAATTGCAGGAGCATATGTGTGGAGAAAATGATTCGAACCAAAGTAAGGATGGATAAACCTCAATATCTCAATACCACTCATAGTAATAGCAGCAGTGGCATGAGCATAGGGGAAACCAAACACTTTCCATCTCTAGCAAGTGCACGTCATCTGCATCAGATCAAAAACATGAGATCTAGGAGAGTGAACCTCATATATACCATTACCTGACTCCGACACCCTATATCGACATGTGACTTGATTAAAGCTTTATATATCGGAGTCAAACTATCACTATAATTTCTACCGAGCTCACGCCTTTCTGCACTCATCCTCATAATCTTTATCCTGATCTCATCAACAAGAGCAGCTGGAGGAAGATCCATTTCACGATGAATCTAGTTATTGAAAGACTCTGCAATACTTGACGAGTGTGTCCCATACCTACATCCTAAGAAGAAAGCATTTTCCCAGTGCTTAGGATCGATTTTATGATGTACTTGGAAATCCAACCACATGATATGATACACATCTCATTTAAAGCAACCTCATATTTGGAAACGTTGTAGCAGTATGCATCTTTATGGAACAAATCCTGAACTTGTCTATACTTCTCCTGTGATTTCTTGATGAGAAGGTTATTCCTCAAATGATAGAAACAGTAACTATGAAAAGTGTTGGGAAAATACTTGGGAATAATTTGCTTCAACCCTTTATGACGATCAGTGATAAAGGTGACTGCACTTGAGTCGACACAATGCTGCAAGTTTTCCATAAAGCACTCCCACCCTTCAATGTCTTCTCCAGGAACTAAAACATACGCAAAAGAAAAAAAAAATCCTACAAACAAAAAAGAACTAAAAGTGTCAGTTCGTTAAGAAATCAGTGCATACAAAAAAAATGAAGGTTTCATTCTTAAAATGAAGTCCATTCTGAAGCATGAACTGTATAATCAAAATATCTATAAATTTTATAAACTTCATTCCAACAATGAAGTCCATTCTATAACATGAACTGTGTAATAAAAAATCTATAACTTTTATAGACTTCATTCCAATAATGAAGTCCATTCTATAACATGAACTATAAAATCAATATATATAGCTTTTATAGACTTCATTCCAGTAATGAAGTCCGTTCTATAACATGAACTGTAGAATTAATATGGTTACAACTTTTCTAGACTTCATTCCAACAATGAAGTCCATTCTATAACATGAAAAGCTTTTTCTTAACAAAATAACAAATTAAAACATAAACAAGCAACAAGAGTTCATTTCCTCTTATGAACAACTAAAAAATTTAACAGAGAAGCTTCATTCATTCACATTGCTATTAAGAAATAAAATTTTCCTTGGTTTCCATTCACACCAGTGGTAGCCATCAATGTTCCCTTGAATCTCCCATTGAGAAATGTTGCATCACAGTAAAGCATAAGGAGAATGAACCGGTATCCTTCCATACAGGAAAAAAAACATATGAAAATCCTCTGAAAATGTTTAGTCTCTTTATCATACTCAAACTTAATATAGCTTCCAGGATTGGTAACCTTTATTGCTTCAACATACCAAACACGATCTGTAAAACTTTTTACATCATCGACATATATATATGCCTTAGATGCTTCTTTCCCTTTAAAGGCATGATGGTATTTTATGTCAATACCGTAACAACTCTTCACTTGAGTAACCATATCGTTAGGCTTTATCGACGGATTTGACTGTATTTGATCCTTGAGTAGAGGTTTAATCAATTTCCTCTTCACGGGGGGATCCTTCATCTTATAAGCACCACCACATTTATGCTCCCCATTGAATTCCTTGATAGCAAAGACACTTTTAGCGGAATCGATTGGAGTACAGTGCAGATACCAAGTGAAGCGCCTCCTAAGCTAGCAACTGACTAATCCAAGAGATTAACTAAATAAATAGGCACTAAAATCTAAATCATGTACTTAAACATTCACTTAGGAAATATGCTACAAAACTTAACCCAAATACTATCCCCGCTCTGAAATATATATATACAAGAACTCCTCTCAAATGATACATATATAATCATTTGGTTTAAAAATAGAATATACAACACAATAAACATAACAGAAGTTAACCAACTAACGAACTCAATACTTCGACGCATCCGCCGCGCAACTCCTTTTTTCTCTGAAACTGAAAGTGGGAATGGGTGAGCACATCATCCCTATAAAGGGTGCACAATAGAAATAACAACTAGCTTTCAAGTAATCATTAGTATGATTTGAAGACAATGTAGGTTTTATTGAAAGTCGATAATACACGGAAAGACAGTAAAACATATTGTAGAAACTTAACTTCTTTAAAGAAATTAAAAAGAACAGTAAACATCCATAAAGAACGGTAAACATCCAAGTATGAAATGTATGTGTTGCCGCACATAAGGAAGAGTAATATTGATGCCAATTCCACACCGATTAGGTAATATTACGGTGTATCGCCCTAGCCGTAGAATACTGGATATTGTGTCGGCACACATCTCATACCACACAGAGCACACAAAGATATGCATGAATTTCACAAAAGATAGATTTGTGAAACAATAATGAATACAAGAGAGTTCGTTATCGATTCACGCCTCTTTTGATGACATGCCTTGCACACCTTGAGATCTATAATCCACTGGTTCATTCTTTAGATCGATCGTTGTTAATAAAGATTAATTGTTAGTCACACAAACACCCTAAAGATTAGCCAAAAGGATCATACCATAATCTCATACAATTCTCTAGTTAAAGGCTAAGTCAAATAACTAACGATTCTAGTTCTATTAATGGTTCCATAACCTGGTAATAAGTAATTTTGGTATAAAAAAAATATCTACTTATACAAATAGGGTCACATTGGGTGTCATCGAAAATCCCTTGAAAAACCCTACAATTTACCAAAGGAACCAAAATCTAATTCGGACCATAAAGGGTCCAAAACATCAAAATACTAATATGACCTTAAACCCAAGCTCATGGGCCTAATCCGGACCAACCCACTAAACCAAACCACTACCCATTTACTGACCCATTGGGTCAACCCATAACCCGACTCATTAACCCATTTTTATAATCCATCAGGTCAACCTACTACCCGACCCGATAACCCGCTCCAAGGCCCGAACTGGTCTAACTCATACCGACTCAGCTGAGTCAGAAACTAACTCGGCTGACTCACTCATCTTCTTCACAAAAACTCAGAAATTAGTTCAATTCTTTTTCCAGAAAACATCTCATGGGGTCAAATTCCAAGGTCTCTAGATTACCTCCTATAAATTTATAAGAACCAAACTTAGTCTCTATAGAATTTAGGGATTATCCTCTACAACTTTATCCTACTGAATATTTTCTAATTATAACTCTAACCTACCTAGAAAGGCTCCTACTTAAGGTCACTCGTGACAGAATATACACAGAAACAGCTGCGACGACTACTTTTCTTTCACCTAAATCTCACTCGATACTTATTAAAATTAAACAAACTTCATATCTACATAACACCAAAGGACGTACTACAATATACGTTTATAGGGATACATCTAAATCAATCATTAAGGTACCTAAACAAGTGTATTGATATAGGGCAGTAAACAATTAACTTTACATAAAATCATGATTTTCAAATAACAAGAACTTGATAAGACTCTTGGATTGGTAGTAAGTATTGTTAATTCCTTAGTCGTTTAATGCTCGCATACTCTTATATTAACATATATATACTAATTATGTGTTGGATTTATGATACTAGCGGCGTCGGCTGGGCAAGATGAAGAAGATGTTTGGTTGCAAGTACGAGGAAGGAAAGGTGTTATCCCTTGAAGAAATGAGGGAAGTATAGGAATTTCTTGAAAAAATAGAAGATCCAAGTGCAAAAGATTTGTTCGGGGAAACAAGGAAGGTGCCGGTCCAGAAGAACCAAAAGACCAAGTGATTAACTCTTTAGTTGTGTTTCTTTGGTTGTTACGTTTTAAACAATTCCCAAGTTGTTTTTGGATTACCTCTTTAGTAGTTGTATGGTTTACTTTTGGTACCCTGATACATAGATGGATTAAGAACTTTTAAGAACAATCCACTTGTTTGTTTATGTTGAATATGTTTAGATTTCCACCGAAATGCATGTGTTGTTTAAGTTTTCTTTACACCATAAATCCCGGCATAGAAACATTGTGGTTCTACAGTGCCAGGCAGATAACGGCATAGAATTATTGACTGCAGCTATGCCGGAAATCTGATTCTCGTAAATTTAAAAGTTTTTCCAGAAAACCGGCATTGATTTGGATAAAACTACAATGCCTGTACCTTATTTGGAACTTAGATTTTTCCGATAGTTTTTTCGAATGCTCTTTTATTTTATTCCTAGGTAATCTATTACATTATATTTGAAACTTTAAATTTAAACATACTAAAAAACATGTAATAGATTAATTTTTGTTCAAGATGATCTCATAATCTATTTTCATCCCTTTTCAACAATCACGGAACCTTTGAGCCTTTCACAAATATCTTCGAAGACATCGTATGGAATCTCGGTATCAAGGACCATATTCATTGGTTCATCTTCACGTTCAACATATTCCTTTCCCTTCATATAACACTCATCACACCCATAAATAGGCTCCTTATGTCCCTTGTGGTTTTCTCTTGCTTCGGATAGTGTAACAGCTTTGTCAAACCATTGAAACTCTTCGCACTTTGGGTGATTCAAACACCTTAGAAACATTTTTCCATTTTCAGCATCATCAGTTTTTGCAACCCAAAACCGGCATGTCCCATCACAGTTTCTACACTTAGAATAAATAAAAGGACAATCCAAGGCTAGATGTGAAGGTGACTTGCAAATTTGACAGCAGCAATGAGGACTATGTAAGAGAAGGATTACATTCGAAATAAACTACAGTTGCGGTATAATATGCAAACATTTTTGAATGGCGTATCTATCCCGGCGTAAAATATAGTGTAGTACTATATGCCGGTACAAAGTGACTTTTTTTATGTGTGCAATAAACCTAATTCCGGCATTGAACTGTTGGACGCTTTTTAGGCGGTACTATGTGCCGGCGTAGACGTTATATGTATTTCATCGCCGGTAGTTGGTGCCAGAAACATAGCTCTGTGCTGGGAACTAACATTGAATGCCCAACATCTATTTTTTGAAACCATAAACCAAAACCCTTTTATGCCGGCGACAACAGTATGGTACTGACAATGCCGGTACAATAAATTTTAAAATAGCCGTTGTGTATTCAACTATTTAGAGGAATTGACACTCCCATTAAACTTCATACCTATAAAAAAATAAAATTTGTGCTCCAACACATATCTCTAATGTCTAATCCATCATCAACAAACAATTTCATCATTGTCATGGAAAAAGAAAAACTTAAGAAGAAAAAACTATCGACTCCGATAGGAAATCAATCACCATCCACCACCAACTCAATTTCCATTATACAAGAAAACTTAGAAGGAAGGAAAGCACTACCAATTCTATTTTCTCCATGGAAGAAGAGATACTTAAAAAGAAAAGAGATAAAGAAGAAGCAGGAAAAGCAGAAAAATATCGCAAAGAAATGAAGGAAATATACGAACGTGTAAAACAAGCGAAGATAGAAGCTGACGTTAAGGAATAAACCCAATAGATTAAAAATTAATATATCATATCGAATCTCCCGGAAGATCACCGCCATTTAAACCTTTTTTGGGGTCTTGTTGCAGCTGGTCCTTATATGCAGAGAGGTGGATGGTAAGTGCAAGAAACGCAAAATGGATTATGAGGATGTCTTTGTAGCGAATCGAACAATTACCCTCATTAAATTATGACGCAAATACAACGAGTTTCTCTCAAGATACAGAGGGAATAGGTTTCAAGATCAGGATGAATATTTGGAGTGGAGAAAAGAGCCTTTTAGGCATTTCGAAGCCGCTTTGGTTTTGGAATCTCGTTCCGAAAAATGATGTTAGTTGCAATTAGCTTCATGCTGAGAAATAAACCAAGATACTATAAAGAAGATAGAAGGGATCAACTAAGAGAGTTGACATAGTATTGTCGAGTCAACTTGTGCAGTTGACATGAAATGTATGGATCAACAAGTCTTTGATATAAAATTTTCTACACTTCAGATCATTTATTTTATGTGTAACATTATTGTTCAAGTCTTTGACGTTAATTATTTTCAGTCTGGACCAGTTTGTTTTCTTAAACCTTTGACTCAATTTAAACTCATGGTCATAATGCCGGCAAGAAATTTTCTCCTTATAACAATACCGGTACCAATACCGGCATTGATTAAAATAAAATTTAAATACCGATAAAGAGAACTGCACAATTGAAACTAATTGTTAGAATGCCGGTACAGGTTTGTTCCATTTTTCCATGCCGGTATTAAGACGGTTACAAGATCAAGTTATGGTCCAGTTACAAACTCCTTAATTCCACTTAGGAGTCGGTCACAAACTCCTTCATCCCACTTATTTGACAGTTACAATTCCTAAATACCATTTTACAGTTACAAAATCCTTAATTCTATTTAAGTGGCAGTTATAGAATTGAAACAATTCAATCTCTCTTTCCATCCAATATCCTGTCTATTTCATCTAATCTACCAAAGACAATGGGTCATCGCAAACCTCGTGAAAAACCCAATCCTGAAGAAACTGCAGTTGCAGGAAATCCTACAATACATCCCTCATAAGAATTCACTATAATCAACACATTTTTTAAGATCAACAACGACACTTTTATTAACTGGGTTAAGAAATTTTACAAGAAGGAAATGAAATCAAGATTACAACACTGTTTTGGACTTTCTCTCTCCTCAAAACTTTCTTAACACTCCAAAAATTATCCTCCTTCTCTTACGCCTATTCAACTCTTTATATAGGGTATTACATAGTGGATGATAGTTAAGCTGACCTTTATTTTCGGATCTGACTTGCAATAATCTCGCGAGCTTAGAAATGCTAATTTTGCAAACTTCATTAATCTCACAAGATCATCACACTTTTCGTATGTTTATAATGTCTTCATCTGTTACGTCATTCCTCTAATCAATCTGCGACATTCACAATGTGTTGTTGGTGAAGATTTCAAAAGTGTTTCCTTGGGACGATATTCTGATCCTACATCTTGCCTCTTTTCATGTCTTCTCTACGAAGGGGAGAACGTCATGAGAAATTATTCTTCAAAATGCCGTAGCTGTTCATCTTTCTATATTCCTTTACCGACAATACTCCATGTATTAAGCATAACCACCTACACGTGTCAAATATTCACCTTCTTACCGGAACGTTCGATGTTATCCGGTCATTAATATTTTGCCTATTTAAGGAGAGATCTATTAGAAAGATAATTTTTCTTCTTTTATTTCTTCGGCTTCTTCATCTCCACGTTCTCTGTAAATCTTCATCGTCTGCAACTTCTTTTCTTTTGATTTTCACGGATTCAACTTTTCTGCTACTGTTCTCATGGAATCATCACAGTTAGCTTTCTTTTCTCTTCTTTTGCTGAAGCCAATTTCTTCTACTGAAGTTATCTTATTTGATTTTGTTTGTCTTTACATAATTCCCATACTGTTTTTGGTTTCAGCAAAAGCTCCCCTAATACCAGATTTGTAATTCAAAACCCTAATGCTCCCAAAGATTCGCAGCCCAAAGTTGCTGCAGGCAAAAGGAAGTCTGCGAATCGCAAGGTAGTAAGAAATACTTAATCTTGTAATAACAATATTATTGCCTTTGTTTCTTATCTTGATCGCGATTCGCAGGGTGATGGAGATGCCAAGAATCCTCCCAAGAGGTCTCGCCATCTTAAGATTATTAAAACTTTTGTTCCATTTTCTTCACTTATCTCTTCAAAACCTCCTGCGATATCTTCGCAATCTGAAGTTTTACTCCTTATTCGTGAAATGTTGCCTCAGATTTCACACCTTCGCCTGATATTATTGTGAATGAAACCCTTCTTATTGACTCTTTTGCGAATGAAACCACCTTTTCTCATGTTGTTAATACTTTTCAAGTTGACTCCTCTTTAATCACAACTATTAATCCTCTTCAAACTTAATCTTTAAATGATACATCTATTGCGAAGAATGATTCAATCCCTCCATCTTCTATCATCACCACTTCTTCATCTGAATCCCTCCCTTTTTGTAAAGAAACTGTGGAAGGAATAGATATTGGTTTTAAAGTTTTATCTGATGTTCTGGATGATGTTAAGAAGTCTCCTACTGACCTTATCAAGTCTGGCGTTTGCGAGATTCTGAGTAAATATTTTGGTTCTGATAGAAATGTTTCGAAAATAGCTCTGGAGAAAGAAGTTGAAGTCTTGAATAAGAATCTCCAAGTGATGACCTTAGAATGTAATGCCCTTCGCCTAGAAAACCAGAAACTCCAGAATGTTTCGTTGGATCGTGATAATCTGCGAAATAAAAATAATGAACTAAAAGGTATGAATTTCTTATCTTTGTTATTAATTTGCCTTTTAATAATATTGTTCTTTCCATGTTAATTATTCTCAAGATCCTTTTTCGTACGTTAAATTTTAAACCAGAAACGAATAATGGAGAGGTATCAGTTTGAATCCGCCGCTGAAGAATCCCGTGTTGATAGAGATGTTGTAATGGATCAATATAACCAATTAGATAATCTTTATACATACTCTGTTGATCATATAAATAATCTTTACCAAAGAGAATACCCAATTAGTTCAGAAACATGATTTATTAAGTAATGAAATATCTCGCCTTTCTTATTCTTTGACCAAGGATAATCTGAAGATGGAAACTTTATCATATGAAAATAAAACTTTATCTCAAGAGAAGAGAATTCTTTTAAATAAGGAGGCGATCTCTTCACAACAACTTAGCATTCTCCAAAAAGTATGTGATGACCAAGAACGGTCTCTTCTCTCATTGAAAAACGAACTTAAGGAAGTAACAAAGTCATCTATTGCTGAGAAAAATACACTAATCCAGGGTAGGATAACTTTAAGTGTAAAGGAAAATCAACTTAAAGAACAATATTCCAAATTAGAAGAGTCTTACTCTTCACTTGCGAAAGAAAACACCTTTCTTATTTTAAAATAGAAAACCCTTCAGTCTCGCCTAAAAGGCTTAGTTGGAGATAAGTTTGAAGATGTGATGGAGCGGTGGGAAGACAGTTGTTTGGATATAACTCAATATATTGTTTCGTAAGAGGAAGGTAGTCATAAAAATTTGACTGCCTCAACTGTCTTTTCTTTGTCTAATATTTTTGTAATATTTTCCTTGCGAATTATTCGCCTGAATAATTTTTTACGTTTTTCCTTTTCGAAGAATCTGAGAAAAATCTTCATTCCTTTATTTCTGATTTGGAATTTAAACTTTCAAGGTTCGCAAATATAATGCATTACTTGCTTCTTCCTTTGTTCTTTCTCGCGATCGAGCAGAAAGAATTCTTGATTACCTTGCCTACTTCAAGGATATTCAAGATAGAAATCATCAGAAGGAATATCTTCATCAATTTCATCTCAAGGCTGAAGTTTTGGTGAATGACATCTTGCTGTCCAAGTCTCTTTCTCCTGTATCAATTAAACCTTAAGAAGTAGATGATGATGAAATTCCTTGTCCCGCTGACAGTGATTATGATTATGAAAGTGGTGAAGAATATATCTTTTCCGAAGATGAAGAAGAAATTCCTTCTAAAGAAGCAATTTCCGGTAATAATTAAGATGGAAGTGAAAAAGAAATGCCTCTTAAAGAACCTACTGTTGGTGAAAATCAAGAAGGAGGTGATACTAGGGTGAACCAAGATGAAGAAAATACTGGCGAAGGTGAGAATGCTGGCGAAGAGCGTCCATTATCTCCCCCTGGCGAAGTTAACACTGAAGTCTGAGCTTTAGTTTTATTTTCTTGAGTTATTTCTTCTTCATCTCTTCTTGTGAATGATGTACTTTAGTCAACTTTGAGGTTCAATTACTCTCCTGATATTTTAATATTTTGCGAGAAAGATAATGACATCTTGTTTATTAATTCCCATACTTGCCTTTCATTATCTTTCTTGTAATGAACAAATTTTACATGCGTTAAAAAAAATAGTTAATGTTTACAAATATTTTGTTTTGTCATGTGGTCTTATTTTTCCTTCCTAATTAAAGGTCTTATTTTTCCACCTCTTGTCATTGCGACAAAATCGCAGGACGTCTCTGCACTTTCACACAGAAACCCATTGATCTTGCCTTAACTTTTTCTTTTGTCAATTTTGTTGCGACAATATGACAGGTCTAAATATTCTTGGGAAAATAAAGTCACATGACATTGCCGTCTTGCGAAGAAATCACATGATGTCTTTACACTTTCATGTATTGACCCATTGATCCCTCCTTATCTTTATCTTTTGTATTATTGCCTCTTCAGGATTATTGCTCAAATATGACAAGTCTAAGTATTCTTGCGAAAACATAGCCTCATGACATTTGCGTCTTGAGAAACTTATCATCTCCCAAATGGAGGGTGACGCCCTTATCTCCCCCCTGGTTTCCCCTTCAAGTAGACGTACTTATGCCATACAAGGATAGATCCTCCCATCCATTCTTGACAACAACCAGTTATTTTCGCAGCCTCTTATCCCTTTTGCCTATATGGATTATGGTTACGAGACTGCACCCTAAATGGGGTTTTCTTCGAGACGAGTGCATCATAGCCAAGACTTTCCAAGAATGGCCAGATACTTTCCAGACGACCCAGTCACTCTTGGATCAACCGTGTACCTCAGCGCCTTGATCATACTCTGCACTCCTTAGAAGAGACCCTCAGTCGTCCAACCTAAATCATAAGTTTAAGTTGAAAATCCGAGGTACCTCTCCTGGATGGGCTTTATTGACCCCAAATATCCATGACTCAGGTTCTAGTAGCGGTGTAACCTTATCGCTGAATCATGCAACAAGTACCCCTTCTATGATGTACTTTAGGTCTTATATTTGCCTCTTGCGAAATTTTGATTTCGCGAACTAGGGTGTACGCCATAGTAAGTTCGCCCCTTTCTGATGATTATTCTGTTCTTTTTGTTTCTCTTGCATTTATTTGCGAAAGTTTCACACATGCTCATTCTGCTTTTGATATTTTTTATCTCGCATATATTATTTCATAAGGTTTTTGCATACATTCATATATCATTTCGCATTATGCTTTTTCCCAAAATCTATTATGGGTAATATTTCTTTAGGTATAATCTGTTTCATGGCCTACCAAGTCTTTAACCCACATCTCTACCCTCAGGATCCATCAACTTATATGCCCATGTTCCAATTATCTCTTTAATGATATAAGGTCCATCCCATTTTGTTTGCTAACTTTCCACCATTTTCTCACTGATATATTGGTGTCTCTCGCAACACCAAATCTCCTGGTTGAAATTCACATTTGATGACACGTTTGTTATACTCTCGGGCTAATCTTCGCTGGTAGTTTTCCATGTGCTGTAGAGCCCTTTCTATCCTTTCTTCGAATTCATCAAGCTCGGTTAAAATCATACCCGCACTAAGATTTTTCTCCCATGCCTCTCTCTTTGTTGTGGGAATAATAACTTTTGTTGGTAGCACAGCTTCAACTCCATATGTTAAAAAAAAATGGTGACATTCCAGTAGCTTCTCGCCTAGTTGTATTATAAGCCCAAACTACATTATGTACCTATTCGCACCATGCTCTATTATGTCCTTCTAATTTCTTCTTCAATATATTTGCAATTGTCTTATTTGTTGCTTCTACTTGTCCATTATCCTATGGATATAGAGGGGTGGACTTTCCATACTTTATCTTAAATGCATTGAGTAACATTTCTATGTTTTGTCCTTCAAACTTCTTCCCATTATCAGATACCAATTGTGCAGGCACTCCAAATCTGCAAATGAAATGTCTTTGTCGCGAATATGCTGTACTTCCTTTACTTATGCCCATTTTGTGAAACAGTCTGTAGCGATAATTAAATATCTTCTTTTTACAGATCCTGCTAAAAATGGTCCCACAATATCTAAACCCCATTTTCCAAAGGACCATACGCTTGTTGAAGATAATAATGGCGCTCCGGGTGCATGTATTTTCTTCCCGTGCCGCTGAAAATCTTCGAAATGTCTCGATATTTGCTTCGCATCTTCATGCATATATGGCTAGTAATAACCTTGTATTTTTGCTCTGTATGCTAAAGATCTTCCTCCGCCATGATTTCCAGCATCCCCACTGTATAATATTTTTATCACCTTTTCTCCTTCTTCTCGTGTGAAACACCTAAGTGATGGTCCATTAAAAGATTTTTGATACAATACCCCATCTCTTAATTCATAATTTGTTGCACGTCTCTTTAATTTGCGTGTCTCCAATATGTTTCTTGGTGTTTCCCCTCTTTCCAAATATGCATCGAGTTCTGATCTCCAATTTGCGATATTGTCTATTCGCTCTTCTTCGCCACCTTCTATTATCATTACGTCTACCTCTTCTTCCTATTCTTCTTTGTTTACTGACGGTGATAGAAGTGTCTGTATCTTTATGCATCTCGCATTTGGGTCCGTCATCATACTTGAGATGAAAGTGAAATCATCTGCAAGTCTGTTATCTTTCCTTGATATATGTCTCCACTTTATTCATTGGATTTTCGCTGATAATTCTTCCATAAGTTTCTTTAATTTCTTCAAGGATGGTTTATTCGTAACGTGATCTCCTTTAATTTAATGAATAACTAGATACAAATCACTGGTAATCCTTACATTTTCCAATTTCATTTCTATTGCGAATCTTAATGCATGTATCACAGCTTCATATTATGTTTCATTATTAGTGGATGCGAACTCCAGTCTGAAAGAAAAAGAAATCTTATTCCCTTCTGGTGAAATCAAGACAACTCCGTTGCCTTCCCCATTTGACGATCCATCTACCAATATCTCCCATCTGTCAGGTTCTATCAACAGATCTCTTGGGTTTCCATGCTCTTCTTCTACATCCATCATTTCCTCCACAGCTTCATCATCCTCTAAAGGAAATTCTGCTAAGAAGTCTGCGATAACCTGTGATTTTGCTGAAGACAATATTTCATACTTTATTTCGAAGTGCCCTACTTGAGTATTCCATCTCTCTATCCTGCCTGATCTTTTTGAATTCTTCATCACTGACTCAGTTGGTATCTTAGTCAAAACCCTTATTTTATGTGCCTAAAAATATATGCGAAGCTTAAACGCTGCATAAACTAATGGCAGAATTAATTTTTCGATTTTTAAATTCTCTCTGCGGCATTGAACGTTTTGCTGATGTAGTAAATCAGTTTTTCAATTCCTGCATCTACTCACAATAACACAACACTTGATGCATGCGAAGTTGTCGCAAGATAGATTAATAGTTCTTCTCCTGGATCTGCCTTTTGTAAAATAGATATATTCATCAGATGTTCTTTTATTCCTTGGAAAGCTTTCTCACAGTCATCTGTCCATCTGAATTTTGTACCCTTTTTAATGATGTTGAAAAAATGTTTGCATTTGTCAGATGATCGCGAAATGAACCTTCCTAGCGAAACCAAGAGTCCATTTAACTTCTGCACATCTTTTACTGTTGCTGGTGTTAGCATGTCGCGAACTGCTTGCACTTTCTCTGGATCGTATTCCTTCCTTGGATACAATGTGACCTAAAAAATTTCCTGATGCAACTCCAAAAATGCATTTTTCAGGATTCACCTTGATGTTAAAATTTCGCATCTGTTCAAAAATTTCCTTCAGATCTTGTACATGGTCTTTAGCTTCTTTACTTTTTATCAACATGTCATCTACATACACTTCTAATGTTTTGTGTATCCACTTTGCGAACACCTTCTCCACCATCCTTTGGTATGTCGCTCCAGTATTTCGCAAACCAAATGGCATTTTTGTATAACAATATAACCCCCTTGGAGCGAAAAAATAAGTATGCTCTTAATCTTCTTCAGCAAGAGGAATTTGATTATAACCTTTGTACCCATCTAAAGAAGATATTTTATCTTTCCCTGCTGCTGATTCAACCATCTATGGAATATCTGGCAATGGAAAACTGTCTTTAGGATAAGCTTTGTTTAGATCAGTGAAGTCTATACAAATTCTTATCCCCTTATTTTTCTTTGGAACTACCACCATGTTTGCTATCCACTCCGGATATTTATCTTGTCTTATAATCCCTGCATCAAGCATCTGTTGTAACTCTTCCTCTATTTTTGGATGATATGTTGCTGCGATTTTCCTTATTCTTTGTTTGAATGGCCTTGCATTTTTGTTAATCTCCAACTTATGACACGCCACAGACGGATCTATTCCAGGAATCTCATCCATGTTCCATGCAAAGATATCTTTATATTCTCGCAAGAGATTAATGGTTCTTTCTTCTTCATCCGTATCCATCTTGGCCCCAATCCTTAGTATTTTAGGTTCTTCATTAGTTCCAACATTCACTTTTTTTGTTGGTTCTGCCGCGGTGTATCTGGCCTTAGGTTCTCCCATAGGTGTCGGTTCTTTTATCGTCTTCACAAGTTCATTTTCTTCTTCTGAAATTTCGCTGGGTATTCCTTTTCCTTCCCCTTCCTTTATCATGTAAATTTTAAACTCCTTTTCTTTCTTTGCCTCTTTCGCCATTTTTCTGTGAAATTTTCGCTTCTTTGCATGTCCTTCATAACTCTTCACTTCGATTTGATAACATAATTTCGCACTACCAATATCTCCTCTAATTTCACCAATTCCGCTTGGCATATGAAATTTTACTCATTGATGTAATGTTAATGATACGGCTTTAATTGCGTGTATCCATTGCCTTCCCAATAGAATTTTATATGGAGATTCCATATCCACCACACACAGTGTTATTTGTGTTTCGATTTCTCCCAGTGAAATTCGCACCACTATTTGCCATTTTGGTTTTGTTGTAGATTTGCCGAAACCATGAATATGATATGCTAAATGAGATATTTCTTCATCTTTGTATCCCATACCTTTGTATGCATGATAAAACATTATATCCACTGAACTTCCTGTATCCACCAAAGTTCTATTCACTGCTCATTCTTCCATAGTTTTTGCTGATTTCCCCTCTTCTTTCAGTGTTGTCGTTATTGTGATTACCAAAGGAGATGTGTGGTTCAAATTTTCTCTTGGTATCTCTGCTGATGTGAACGTAATTTTCTACTTTTCCCAATCCTTCAAGGGGGATATTTTCCCACCGTCATAATTTTCTTTCCTTCAAAATCTCGTTTATGTATCCTTCCTTTAATGTTCTCATGGAATTCATTAATCATTGCTTTTGTGATTACGCTACAATCCAACCTTCTTTTATTCTCATTGATCTTAATTATCTTTTCTTCAACTGGTTTGTTGTTTTCTTTCATCATTTTCTTAATTTGAACAATTTTCACAACAATCTCCACAAATTTTAACTTTCAATCCCTGTTTCTAGCGCCAATATGTAGTTGCGGGAAATCCTACAATACATCCCTCACAAGAATTCACTATAATCAACACATTTCTTAAGATCAACAACGACACTTTTATTAATTGGATTAAGAAATTTTACAAAAAGAAAATGAAATCAAGATTACAACACTATTTTGGACTTTCTCTCTCCTCAATCTTTCTTAACACTCCAAAAATTATCATCCTTATCTTACGTCTATTCAACTCTTTATATAGGGTATTACATAGTGGATAAAAGCTAAGCTGACCTTTATTTTCGGATCTGACTTGTGATAATCTCGCGAGCTTACAAGCGCTAATTTCGAAAACTTCATTAATCTCGCAAGATCATCACACTTTTCTTATGTTTATACTGTCGTCATATGTTACGTCATTCCTCTAATCAATCTGCGACATTCACAATGTGTTGTTGGTGAAGAGTTCGCAAGTGTGTCCTTGTAGCGATATTTTGATCCTACAGAACCTGTTGATGATGGTGGTAAATAGAAATCAAAAACACAAGAAGAGGCTGAGGAGTCTATTGGTGAGGCGCAAGTAACAAATATGATGTAGTAAGTATTTTAATGGCGGATTGAAACTTGGTTGTTGAGTACTTCCACTACTCTAAAATTAAATTCTCAAACTGCCATTTAGTTAATATCAATTCAGTCACCTGTTTTTTTGGCGGTATAATACAGGTAGAAAACCATGGCGGATTGTATGTCTTGTAACCCTATTTTATTGCATGTAACTGCCAGTATATTCATCTCTATTGCATACTATGCCGGGATCCTGGTACCGACTTTGTATGTTTGAACAATGCCATGCCGTGTTTTTGGGTTCTTGAGTTAAAAGTTCTGTACAAAACTAATTCACTACCGGCATAGTATTTTGTGTATCATTCAGATCCGGCACATGTGTCGGCACTATCGAGAAGTTTGGTAGCCATGCCGGTATGTAGTCCCCAAAAGTTGTCAATTTTGTGAATGAAAATGTAGAAAACCGGTATTGTATATTAGTTATTTTTAGCACCGGCTCTATTCCTAGCTGTGAAATATATTAACTTTACATTCCAGAATTATTTACATAACTCGGTTGAAATATTGGGACGTGGGTCTAGAGCAGCACAAACGGATAAAGGAAAGGGAAAAGCCATTGAATAACGAAAACCCAAGTTATCTAGGGGTCGACGTAGTCGTTCTGATCCAGATCGTGCTAAGGTCGTCATTCGAGAGTATACGGGGGAAACAACCATCAGTGAGGATGATGAGGAGTGGCCAAAATTTCCTGAACCAGGCAGAGTAGATAGGTCATCCTCACAAGCGGTTAGCTTAGAAGAACCTGATGTCGGAGTTAAAACCACTGAGAAAAACCAAAAGGTACCGCCAACCCATCTTCCTAAAATATATGATATGATTCCAGACCGCATTGATGGTAAAGAGTGGGGTCAACCACTCAACCCCTAACTGTTATTTGGATACAAGCACTCTTGGGCTCGTTGGATATTTTAGACTTATGTAAGACCTTTGCATCCAGTTATTATATTATTTATCTGTGATCAAGTGAATTTAATTTAGTTTGTTGTGTTTTTATAGGACCACAAGAAAGCCTTCCGTGTTTTCCGCCATCAATCTAGTAAAGCATGGCCCCTGGAGTTAGAGTGTCCCCAAGTTGGAGAAATAGTCAGAGCATTTGGGTTGTATCCCGCGGTAGAAAATTATATGGCCACTGATCACGTCACGACAAACTGCTTTTTGGAGAGGTTTTTTGGTGAAATTGATACCATGCATTTTCCATTTGGCGAGATGACCATTATCCCCGAAGATGTCGAAAGGATAATAGGTCTAGGGGTTCTGGGGAAAGCCGTCAAGACATGATATGAGTATCAGGAACTAGGATGGGACAATATCTTCGAGCTGACTAAAAAGTTATTAGGTTGGGACAGGGATACGACTTTGGAAATTGTGTACAAGATAACCCGTTCCAAGACAAAGACCTTCACATTCGTCAATCTCCTTCGATTTTTTGGGAATAAGAAGGACAAGATATTGACTCCCGAAGAAATTCAGTAGACCATCGCTGCTTATCTGTTGCACGCCTTGGGCTCCGTTATATTCCCTATGCTAATGGTAACAGGGTTCATTTGAGTCTCCTTCAATACTTGGATCCCTTGGATAGTTTCCATGAGTATTCATGGCACTGATTTCTTGGCACACTTCTTGGAAAAAATGTGTAGAGCTTCTAAGGAGAATGCCAGTTAATTTAATGGTTCTCTCACTTTAATTCAGGTAGAGTGAAGTAGTTATTTTGGAACTTATTTTGTGGGCTTATTTGGTTAGTTTCCAATTACTTTGTCAGTAATTGTTTTTCTTATACATTGCATTGTCATAGGTGTGGGCTTATGAACACTTCCCGGAGTTCTTCAAAGGGTATAAAGGATTGAGTATTTTTCCTTATTATGAAGACTGTCAGGATCTAGCTCATAAATACGTCTTCAACGCTCGCCCGAAGCCCAATAACAGGAAACAGTTATTCGAAATGAGATTGGCTTTCGACTCCATGGCTTTCCAAGATGTTGTGTTTGACCCATATAGGAATGCCGGAGGAGTTCACTTTCAAAGGTATGACGATATATCTTTTTACTATGGACCCTTGTTTTATCCAAAAGGATTTTCTATGCACAACCCTCACCGTGTGATTCTCCATCTTGGGTACAAGCAGAAAGATCTTAGGGATACATCTTATCAGAAATTCTCTCATGACTTTCCTCAATGCCGAGAAAATGAGAACAGTACTGTGGTAGTTTACAATCCCAGTCCAACTCTTGCACATTGGAGTGAAAGGGTAGAACGGGGACTGGTTCTTCATAGAGTTGGTTGGAATTTGATGGAAAGCAGTTATGAGACAGAACCAACGTTTCTCAGAGGTCATCATAAGTAATCGCATCCTTATATTGTCTGCCCGAATATCATAGAATTTCCTCCACAAGCACCACATCCAGCCACAACTGCGGATGAAATTACTGTACCCGTACTAACTAAGATCCTCACGTTGTTGGTACCAACGTCATTTTATTTTACTATTCCTTTAGTCTACATCTATGAACTACATACTAAGAACATGTTTAAAAATATGACAACAACGTCAGAGGATCAGAAATTTGGGCAAGTTCTTTAGGAGAAACAACAAGAAAGGAGAGGTGTTGACCCAGAAAGAAATGGAGAAAGTCGAGCAAAATATAGACAAAATTGAAGATCTAGAGGCCAAAGAATTGTGGGACGAAAAGAAGAAGAGAGTACACAAGAAGCGAAGGACCGAGTGATCGTGTGTTTGTTTAAAAATGTGGCATTGGTTTATGTCTTTTTATGTTTATGTCTTGAATAATATGGTATTAGTTTATGTCTGTTTATGTTTATGTCTTGAACAATGGGGTATTCATCTAGGTATGTTTATGTTATGTCTTGAACAATTTCCATGTCTTGCTAAACTCTTTGGTTGATTTGGATTATGTTTAACTTAATTTCGGTTTGGAATCTCATAACTTTGGAGTTTGTTTTGTTATACAATCTAGTTTTGTTAATATATTTATTATGTTGACAAACCGGTGTCAAATTAACCCTTTCACCGAGTTTGAATGTTCTTTGAACGCGCCGATAGCACATGATTTTAGAAATGTGCATAAGGTTTCGGCATTGGGTAGGAGGGAACAACTACGCCGGAACTCTAAATCTTCCAAACACCAAAACAAAATATAATTTCGGCATGAAGTGTTATTTGGATTGGATGCCGGAGTGAGAAATTTCCAGGTCCAAATTTTTTTGGTCATACTACCGGCACTGTTTGTTGTTTAACATTCAATACCGGCATATTCACTCATTTAACTGAAAAAACATCAACTTCGATGGGGATTACAGAGTTGTCACCATTGTGTTAGGGTTGACTTTTTATGGGTCCCTTACCTTTGGTATTAGTTTTTTTTTTGTGGCTTCGGAATTTTCACCTTCAAGTTTTTTACTTGATATAGGTTCCTTATTGGGCCTTCCTTTTTTGTTTGGCACCACCGCCTCGTCGCCTTGTTGTTCTTGGTAGATCAATATTGGTACATTTCGCGGCCTACCCCTTTTTCTTGGAACCTCCCCTATATTGACTATGGGTGTGGCTTCGGAATGCTCATCTTGTTGTTCTTGGTTGCTCAATGTTGGTACATTTCGCGGCCTACCCCTTTTCCTTGGAACCTCCGCTACATTGACTATGGGCGTGGCTTCAGAATGCTCAGCTTTTTATTCTTAGTAAATCAATGTTGGTACATTTAGCGGCCCATCCCTTTTCTTTGGAACCTACCCTACATCGACTATGGGTGTGGCTTCAGAATCCTCATCTTGTTGTTCTTGGTAGATCAATGTTGGCACATTTCGCGGCCTACCCCTTTTCTTTGGAACCTCTCCTACTTCGACTTTTGGTGTGGATATGGAATCCGTCGTTTGTTGTTGACTTTATAGCGGTTTCTTTCTCATCCTACCCCTCTTGTTTGCAACCGGTGCTTCCGCGAACCTTGCTTCTGAAGTCTCACATCCGTTTTGATATCCTTTTTTACTTGCCGCGAGTTCTTATTCATATTTAGTCATTGCTTTCAATTCTTTCCTTTGTTTTCTCCTTGACATTTTTGTTCGTGGTCTACCGGGAGGATCTCCAATTGTTGGCTCTTCACTTTGTGCTATCCATGGATGTGTAATTGTATGTGTGTCGTAACCACAACAAATTAATTAATACTTTACTACCTAATTAACAAGTAATATAGGGTAGTCAAGGTCGATCCCACGAGGAGCACGAGATTCTAGTTGTAAATTTGTCACACAAAGGGGGGTATTGATTAAGAATTTAAGAAAGTAAATAAAATAAACAAAGCAATTAAAAGGAAATCAATAAGAGAGATTAGATCAAGGAATCCTTCTTCAATGCAAAACAATGATTAAAGTTATGTTCTTTTCCACTTCTTATTAGTCACAAATTATCACCAACCGTAGGTATAGCAGCTAGATCAGTGCTAACCCCTAAATCCCTTATATCACCGGATACGGAAGTTCTCGACTACCGGATTCTATTCACCAAACCACCTAGTAGTAGATCACTCAAGATGTAATTTAGTTAAACGCATTAAGATTTATGAATTTATTAGGTTGATATTAGTAGTTAGACTCTTAGATCAAGGTCCACTTGCTAACGTTGTTTTTACACACAATTGCTCCACGGAATCCCTCCGCAAGGTCTCGTGTTTGCTACTTATGTAAAGAGTCAAGAAACGATTACTTATCCCCTAACATTCACTAGCTTTAGATTGAATTAACAAATCAATTTAGCGTGCACTCTAAACAACCTATCAATCAATCATGAATGTATAAACATTCCTAATAGTAAAAACAAACGATAATCATGTGAAAAACTACAAAGTAGAATTGAAACAAAACTCAAAACATGTTAATAACTAGGAATTCATCCTCAATCAAATTAGTTACTCATGCTAAGAGTTCACACAAAGAATAAAGAAAAGAAAAGTATTGTGTGTGTAAAAGTGTGCAAAAGTATTGTAAAAGATGTGTGTAAAGAAGTGTAGAGAACTCCTTTATTTATAGGCTTCAATGCTCTCCAAATCTTCCAAGGAATAGAATCCCTTTCCTTTTGTAGCTCAATTTCCAAATCCAAGCCTTTCTCAAATCTTCCATCTCCTCTTTCCAAATCCAAGCCAAATTCTTCATTCAATTCCAAGTCCAACTCTTCACATCCCATGAGAGAAATCCACACAAAATTCTGCAACTTTTGCTCGCCGGAAAAATGGGTTTTTGGCCGGAAATATGCCGGAATCCGTCACCGCCGGCAACCTGAAAATTCTCCTCCGGTCAAGGTATATTCTGTTGGTCAACCGTCATGACTAACGGTCAAAGGAGTCAAACGTAACGGTCAAAGGTTAGTCAAGGGTCAAGGTCAAGGGGCTGAGTTAAAACGAGTCAGAACCGAGTCAGCTGGCTAACTCGGCTGACTAGTTCTGACCAGGCCACTTGCACAGAACTTTGTTCACGGCCAAGATGGCCATGCTTCACTATCATTGTGCATCACTGCCAATTTTAATCCCAGCCATGATGGCTGGCCCTGTCTGTAACTTCTCTTTATTCATTTTAGCATTCGCCTCAACAGTATTCTCACAACCAATTCATCACCCTTGATTGGCCATTTTCTCAAGCTCATGACCTGCAACTGCAACTTAAGCACTAGTTACACCTCTATCTCACCAATTTCATTCCTTCCATAATCACAAGTTCCACAAACTCCCATGCAAAGCATTCACCAGCTGTGACACTGCCATCAAACACCACCACATGAATTCACATCTTCCATTCTCCTTTGTGAGCTCAAACACGACTTGTCAGCCAATTCCATAACCTCCACCTGCAACAGCAAAGGCCCTTCCATTTGCACAAACCACCTGCAGTTCCATTACCACTGCCATCTTGAATCTCCCTTTACTTCATTGAAATTCTTCTCAGCTGCTCAACATCAGTTCCAGCTCATTTTGTAGCTCCTGCACCAGCACTTCCCATGACACTCAACATCACCAGATTCCTATGGCCTAGCCACCATTTGCAGCATCAACACCTCCTGTGCTACTGCTCTGTACGCCATTCCAAGCACCAGCAGCTTCTTTAGCTCAATCCATCTCTTCCAGACCACCAACATCATCATTCATTCTCTGATTTCATCCCATGTGCTCAATTCCAGAAAGTACCCATGAGATTCCCTTCTTTCATTGAACCCATCTTCCATCAACAGCAACATCGAGTCTTGTACTAGAGAAATTCGAACCCTAACATTCTTTATCTGCTTCACAACTCACAGCAGCAGCTCACCCACCAACCCATATTTAATATCATCTCAAACCTTTATCAAATCGATACACAAGCCCAATCTCCAATTGATCAACAGCGAAACCTCCAATTCCTTCTCAATTTCAAGAACCCTAATTCCTAATTTCTCCCATGTTAATCTCTTCATCCCCAGAAACCCATTTCCTCTTCATTATCATCTTACTCCGAACCCTAACTGCTTACTTTAAATCAGTAGCATCATCACATCTTTTCCATCACAAAACTTCTCTTCTCTCGATCTCTTCTCTCGACAGTAACCGCAGCCATGGCTGCTTCTTATTTCTGTTTCAATAGCAAACAATGATGGAGAATCGATTCTAGGGTTGGGATTATAACATACGGATCCGGGTTTGGGTCCGGGTTTAGGTTTGGGCATAGACCATGGATACATACCACTCATTTGGATGTCTTATAACAAGCAGTCTTCTTTGGATAAGGGCTATCCAGTTAGGTTGCCCCTCAACAGTTAACTAGACTGTCTTTAGTGCTCCTCCAATTGAGTTGTCCCGTGAAATGACAATTTTACCCTTTTTGCTCAAATTGGGTGATTTATTCTTCTTTTCTCCGTGTGACTCCAGAGTACCTACTAACTCAAAAATACATGTAAAATACATAATTTACAAGAAAAATATCAAAGAAAGCATAAACTACTAGATAGTAAATTAGGTGTATTCTACACCTATCAAATTCCCCCACACTTATACTTTTCTAGTCCTCGAGCAAATCAAACTTAAACTTACAACTTCAAAGCGTTCCAGCGTCCCAAGCATCCAAAGAGCTATGAGGACATAGAGTTTCTGCATGCTAGTAATAAGAAGTTAGAAATACTAAATAACATATTCTCATTCTTAAATGTTGAGTGAGAAATAACCACACCATAATGAGAGAACACGTGTTTGAGAAACGATCAAAAAGCATTTCGCCTCGACTTCTGCCTCACCAAAAGGGTTTTATGATAATTGCACTCAAAAAGACGGCTTTTTTATGGGTCTCACATGTGTGCAGGTAGGAATGAAGAGAGAATTCCCGCAATACGTTGAATGGTGGGAAGCATAACTTCCGAAATTTTGAAAAACCCACATCTTTTAACATTTTGAAAAATCATTTTTCTAACGATCTCTAAGAAAGGAAATCAACCACTTATATCGAGGATGAGATTACTTACTTACCTTCACATCCGATTGCCAATTATGATAACACCACTCTCACGGAATCCAAAAGAAACGTCTTCCGCTCCTTGTCTTCATCTTCTTGGTCTTCGGCTTCAACAATTGGTGATAAACTCTTTAACTTCATAGATCCTTAACAATTTTTAACCTTTTTCCTTAACTCTTTGTCGCTTGAAACTTCATTATAGATTTTCCTTCCCCACGGCTTATTCAAAACAAAACAATAATAGATATTTCTCTTGTCTCGTATATATATTTTTTTTCTTCTTTTGTTTTTTCTATTTTTTTTTTTTAGACAAGAGAAACAAAATACAAAACAAAGTGAAAAATAAAATAAACCATGGCCGTGGAAAAGTACTTTACCGCTTGATTCTTCACAACTTGTATCGTCTCGAAATCATAAACTTCAATAATTCTCACCTTTTTCTTTTCTTCGCTTTTGTAAATAAGTCTTAATATTTGGATATAGAATTACCTCATTCCATTTTAAGTCTTCAACATGTATGTAAAATTTTCTTATTGTATTTTGCTTTACTTGAATATGAAATTTTCTCTTTTTCTTGTTCCTTTGTTGCTTGCAAACCTTGAACCTTTTCAACTTTCCTTGTAGATTTTGATGTCGCTTCCTTGTTGTTAATGATTATGGTGTTTCTATGGACCCGTTGTTGAGAGAATGGTGCTAACTGCAAATCGAACTACAAGAAGGAGGCTTTCATCCATAGACGTCACCCTCATGATTGACAAAAATTAGCACTCAAGAGATCAAAATAGTGCTGAAATTGGTGTGAAATTGGGTAGCTCACCATTCTACCCGGAATTAACGTACGGTGACACACACTCAAAAGAAGCTCTTTAGTAAAGGAAGAATTTCTGGTTGGTGCCTCTCATGATATGAAAATGGGTAGTCTCCACTAATGATTGATCAACAACTCTAATAATGCACTTCTCCCTGCACCAAATTTGCATCACCGGCATGATTAAATCCATTATTTAACACTCTAACAAGCAAGAAATCCGAACGTAGTTCCCTAACACTTCCAAGTTCAATTATGTCGATCAGAATTCTCTATGTAATCGTACCTAGAAGCATGCTAGTGACTCTAAAATCTCTAAAAGTTGAAAGTTTTAATGAATTTTTTTTTTTTAATATGCTTAACCACTCCCCCACACTTAAACCTTACATTGTCCTCAATGTAATTGAATCCTCCTAGTAAAGTCAAGGTGGGAAATCTTAATATGATATGGAACAAGAAAAAGAAAAAAGCAAATAAAAACAAAAGGGTAAGAAATACAAAACCGGTGGGTTGACTCCCACTTAGCGCTTGTTTTAAAGTCGACGGCCCGACATGGATCTTGTAAGATTCACTCCCCATATACTAACAATCGTAAAATTTGGGGATCTTCCCATGTTACCTGTTTTGCAAACAATAACTCCATACAAATATTAGAACAAGAAAACAATAGTGAAATTATCGCTCGATAGAAATTTCCCCCACACTTATTCTTGTCCACACTCGGGAGTGTATAAAGAACATAGAATTTGGGAATTTCCATGTATTCCTCTTGGCAAACCTGCATATTGTTAGCATCAAGTGTTTCCAATGGTGGATATCGAGAAACAAAGTCATTCAAAAGTACTTTCGAAGCACATACATTCAATCCAATAAGAGGTAAAGGAGAAGAATCAATATGCAAAGGGTTAGACAAACCTTGCACAATTTCTTGTATTACGGTATCCTCCTCATCCTTAAAAAATTCGAGTGAATTAGTTACCTCTTGCATATCATGGTCCTCTATCAAACTTTGCAACCATTCCTCATCATTTTCTACCTTAACCAAAGTCTCGGCATCATTAAAATCATTGGCAAGTTCAATTGGGTCTTCCACAAATTCAATCAATTCAGTTTCATTATCGAGCATCACCTCTTCAACATCTTCATCATCGGAATCGGGCCATTCACTAAAGTGATTTTCGTCGGTAAAAATTGTAAGATCTTCTTGTGAGGGTGTTACACCGTTTACAACAATAGGAAAATCACACCAAATCTCCTCCTTTTGAATAGGTGAGGGATCGTTAGTATGATCCGGAGTTGGAATAACTTCCTCATAGTTGCAACTTTCATACACTTCTGCGGACTCATAATTTTCCCTAAGGAATTTTTTCCAAGAACTAAATGCATCTTCCTCAAGTTCTACCTTTTGAATAGGTGATTGATCATTATTAAGATCAAGGCTCGAGTAAACTACACTAGCGTCATCAAAAGTTTCCAAAGGTTGGTCCTTTTCAACACAATCATCATCATTATCGGAATCACCATAATAAGAATCTTCATCGGTTTCATAACCTTTATCCCGACGTCGTTTAAGTTCCATATGAATGGTCCTACTAATTTCTGCGACAAGCTCTTCCGAGTCTCCATCATCTTCCAATTTGTATAACTTTTGTGCAAGTTTCCGGACATTAACACGCTTACCACCGTGTATAGAGTTTCTAGATTGTATATCCTTAAAAAGTGAAGGAAAAACACGATGAAGAGGAGTATATTCCCAACTTTCCGTCTTCACATTAGAAGCATAATTATCCGTCCATCCTTGTAATTGTCCACTTACATACCCGTCATAAGGTTGTTGATATGCATGAGAATATCCATAAGGATCCGAAGGATTTTGATCATAGCCAAAAGATTGGTTTTGATTGTATCCTAAGGATGGTTGGAAGTTGCAATGATGTTGAGGTTGAAAATCGTATTGATTGTTGTAATATGCTTGCTCTTGTCCACCATACATGGAAAACCGGTACCTGAAAAACAATTCTCAAAAACTAAGTTAGATACGGTAAAGAATCCAACAAAGCAAGAATAAAGCAAAAAGTAAAAAGAAAACAACTAAAATCATCCGATGCTCCCCGGCAACAGCGCCAAAATTTGTATGTGTGTCGTAACCACAACAAATTAATTAATACTTTACTACCTAATTAACAAGTAATATAGGGTAGTCAAGGTCGATCCCACGAGGAGCACGAGATTCTAGTTGTAAATTTGTCACACAAAGGGGGGTATTGATTAAGAATTTAAGAAAGTAAATAAAATAAACAAAGCAATTAAAAGGAAATCAATAAGAGAGATTAGATCAAGGAATCCTTCTTCGCTGCAAAACAATGATTAAAGTTATGTTCTTTTCCACTTCTTATTAGTCACAAATTATCACCAACCGTAGGTATAGCAGCTAGATCAGTGCTAACCCCTAAATCCCTTATATCACCGGATACGGAAGTTCTCGACTACCGGATTCTATTCACCAAACCACCTAGTAGTAGATCACTCAAGATGTAATTTAGTTAAACGCATTAAGATTTATGAATTTATTAGGTTGATATTAGTAGTTAGACTCTTAGATCAAGGTCCACTTGCTAACGTTGTTTATACATACAATTGCTCCACGGAATCCCTCCGCAAGGTCTCGTGTTTGCTACTTATGTAAAGAGTCAATAAACGATTACTTATCCCCTAACCTTCACTAGCTTTAGATTGAATTAACAAATCAATTTAGCGTGCACTCTAAACAACCTATCAATCAATCATGAATGTATAAACATTCCTAATAGTAAAAACAAACGATAATCATGTGAAAAACTACAAAGTAGAATTGAAACAAAACTCAAAACATGTTAAGAACTAGGAATTCATCCTCAATCAAATTAGTTACTCATGCTAAGAGTTCACACAAAGAATAAAGAAAAGAAAAGTATTGTGTGTGTAAAAGTGTGCAAAAGTATTGTAAAAGCTGTGTGTTAAGAAGTGTAGAGAACTCCTTTATTTATAGGCTTCAATGCTCTCCAAATCTTCCAAGGAATAGAATCCCTTTCATTTTGTAGCTCAATTTCCAAATCCAAGCCTTTCTCAAATCTTCCATCTCCTCTTTCCAAATCCAAGCCAAATTCTTCATTCAATTCCAAGTCCAACTCTTCACATCCCATGAGAGAAATTCACACAAAATTCTACAACTTTTGCTCGCCGGAAAACTGGGTTTTTGGCCGGAAATATGCTGGAATCCGTCACCGCCGGCAACCTGAAAATTCTTCTCCGATCAAGGTATATTCCGTTGGTCAACCGTCATGACTAACGGTCAAAGGAGTCAAACGTAACGGTCAAAGGTTAGTCAAGGGTCAAGGTCAAGGGGATGAGTTAAAACGAGTCAGAACCGAGTCAGCTGGCTAACTCGGATGACTAGTTCTGACCAGGCCACTTTCCCACAACTTTGTTCACGGCCAAGATGGCCATGCTGCACAATCATTGTGCATCACTGCCAATTTTAATCCTAGCCATGATGGTTGTCCCTGTCTGTAACTTCTCTTTATTCATCTTAGCATTCGCCTCAACAGTATTCTCACAACCAATTCATCACTCTTGCCTGGCCATTTGCTCAAGCTCATGACCTGCAACTGCAACTTAAGCACTAGTTACACTTCTATCTCACCAATTTCATTCCTTCCATAATCACCAGTTCCACAAACTCCCCTGCAAAGAATTCACCAGCTGTGACACTGCCATCAAACACCACCACATGAATTCACATCTTCCATTCTCCTTTGTGAGATCAAACACGACTTGTCAGCCAATTCCATAACCTCCACCTGCAACAGCAAAGGCCCTTCCATTTGCACAAACCACCTGCAGTTCCATTACCACTGCCATCTTGAATCTCCCTTTACTTCATTGCAATTCTTCTCAGTTGCCCAACATCAGTTCCAGCTCATTTTGTAGCTCCTGCACCAGCACTTCCCATGACACTCAACATCACCAGATTCCTATGTCCTAGCCACCATTTGTAGCATCAACACCTCATGTGCTACTGCTCTGTACGCCATTCCAAGCACCAGCAACTTCTTTAGCTCAATCCATCTCTTCCAGACCACCAACATCATCATTCATTCTCTGATTTCATCCCATGTGCTCAATTCCAGAAAATACCCATGAGATTCCCTTCTTTCATTGAACCCATCTTCCATCAACAGCAACATCGAGTCTTGTTCTAGAGAAATTCGAACCCTAACATTCTTTATCTGCTTCACAACTCACAGCAGCATCTCACCCACCAACCCATATTTAATATCATCTCAAACCTTTATCAAATCGATCCACAAACCCAATCTCCAATTGATCAACAGCGAAACCTCCAATTCCTTCTCAATTTCAAGAACCCTAATTCCTAATTTCTCCCATGTTAATCTCTTCAGCCCCAGAAACCCATTTCCCCTTCATTATCATCTTCCTCCGAACCCTAAATGCTTACTTTAAATCAGTAGCATCATCACATCTTTTCCATCACAAAACTTCTCTTCTCTCGATCTCTTCTCTCGACAGTAACAGCAGCCATGGCTGCTTCTTCTTTCTGTTTCAGTAGCAAACAATGATGGAGAATTGATTCTAGGGTTGGGATTATAACATCCGGATCCGGGTTTGGGTCCGGGTTCAGGTTTGGGCATAGACCATGGATACAGACCACTCATTTGGATGTCTTATAACAAGCAGTCTTCTTTGGATAAGGGCTATCCAGTTAGGTTGCCCCTCAACAGTTAACTAGACTGTCTTTAGTGCTCCTCCAATTGAGTTGTCCCTTGAAATGACAATTTTACCCTTTTTGCTCAAATTGGGTGATTTATTCTTCTTTTCTCCGTGTGACTCCAGAGTACCTACTAACTCAAAAACACACGTAAAATACATAATTTACAAGAAAAATAGCAAAGAAAGCATAAACTACTAGATAGTAAATTAGGTGTATTCTACACCTATCAGTAATTAGCCTTAGTTAGCTCAACAACACTTGCCGGCTAACCGAGGTGCCACGTGAGTAAGCTTTGAAGAATTCCTTTCCTTCGTTTGTATCCCATGGTGATTGTCCAGGATCTTCCGTAGGGAGGGGGGGGGTCGAAAGATAGATGCTTCCAAAAGGGATCAATAACCTCAAGAGGTATCACTTCTTCATACTTCACAAGAATATGACGACACGTAAGCCCCAATGAAGACATGTCGGGACAAATACACATCACCCGGTTTTCCATAGTTTCTCTCATATTCCAATTGTCTCATCATATGTTTTATTGCCCAATGAGAGACGTTGAATTCTATTCCTTAGAGCAACATGCCATATCGAAGAAATGGAGTCAACCTTTCCATTGAAATTTTCTCAAAAGACTTCTTGATCCTGTCGATATCACTCTTAAAGTATTGCTACATTGCCTCAGTGACCGTAACCACGTTTCCTAGGACGGACTGGATGAAATCTTTAAATATCCCATGAGCGGACTCCGCCACACTGGTTGCCTCATTCTTTTAGTGTTTATACCGGTTTGTCCATGAACGCACAAATTTTTCCTTGAACTTATCCAACCATTGAGTCCGACAATACCAGACCGCAGTCGGATAAACCTTGTTCCAATCGCCAATAAACTTGTCCAATATATTTTCGTACATATCCTCACTGAGGGACCAATAAACTTTCTCCCAATCTCTTAGAAATTCAAATCACTTTTTATGATTTTCCACATGTTCTTTGTCCACTCGCTCTTTTATCTTGCCTCTCTCATGCTCTTCTTATTCGGAGGATAGTTTGTTCTTGTAAACATCTTCCTCTAGTTGAACAATCATTCTCTTCTTAATATCCGCCTTGGTGGGTTCAAACAAGGCATGACAAGTTTTAATAACATTTTGACATATATGATATGTACATAGGAAATTTTGTGCTCCTGGTAATACGTCAGATATTGCATTCATTAAGGAGTCCTCTTGATCGGTTATGATGACCATGGGAAGTTTATCTTCCCGGAAGAATAATTTCAAGTGTCGTAATGCCCAATGATAATTATGGTCCCTCTCGTTTTCCATTAAACACCAAGACAATATGAATGTTACCTTATCCGATGTTTGGCCCACGATGTTGAACAACGACATATCGTATTTGTTTGTCTTGTAGGTGCAATCCATCAAAAGAACACCACAACATGTATTTGCCAATTGTGAAAGCAAAGGATGTGAAATGAATATTTGAAGGGGCTTATTGTCCGGCCATCTTTTAATGATACGCGTGTAGTTGTGATCCCAAACTATCTTCTCAAATTCTTGCATAACGATCCTCCCATCCCATTCCTCCCTTCTAATGGTTACTTGTGCGCTATAAATTGTACTCAGAGAAGACACGTTAGTTTTATCCTTTTCCTTGAATCCTCTGAGAATTTGTCTCAGTTTGATAAATGCTTTGCTCAATATCTTTACATCCTCGAATTCATGAGGTTTTAGCTTCGAAACTAGGGAGTGACCAACAAAATTCGGATCCCGATGGTTATGACAACCGAACCAAACCTCACAATCCCATTCCTTGTTCATGTCATTTAGATGGAATACAAGCTTAAAGGGGAAATTATTCTTCCTCGTATGAGTCTTGTATACCTTATTAGTCTTCTTTGGATATACATAACCCTTTATCTTGTGGCTATTCTTCTCCTTGTATTGCCCACTTCTCTCGCAAACCATCTCAAAACGAGTATCTGAACGTTGGGTATTCCTCACCAACACACACATGTTTTAAGATCCGTTTCTTTAGCCCAAGTGATTGCTTTATTTGGATCTTTTATTCCATATACAAGGACAACAATGGGAGATTAGAAGGTTCATTACAAGAAATCCATTAGTGAGGACAAGATACTAGGTGAAAAGTATACTTTGGTAACATACCGGAGGCATTTTATCGTATTCTGACGTATCCCGACCACGCATCTTCGCATCTGTTGGATCAATATATCTCACCACCTACGGATGGAATGAATATCAGATACAACAAAAATGGAAAACAATGTCGGAACGGTATTCCGGGATTATCGACCTATGTCCCGACATAGTCGAACTAAAACAAAACTGAAGACAAAACTATACACTGGTACCAGCATTATCGTAATCTAGAGTTCCACGCCGGTACATATTTTCGGCATTGGCATTATCTATACCGGTACATGTGCCGTCATGGTGTGTAATTAAGTTTTCTTTGACGGTGTTTAGATATGGAAGGCACTGCTTCATGTATGTTTTTCATGCACTACCGGCATAAAAACCTTTGAATTCGCCCATGCTGGTATCATATTCCGTAGAATATTCTTTGGTAGGTAAAAAGTAACTTTGGTACCGGCATAGTTTTTTGTTTGAATTCAATGCCGGTATGGGTTTCAAATTGGGGGATATTTAGTGCCGGCATAGTCGAAACATGAATTCTATGCCGGTTTTATGGCTGCCGGCATTGTATTCATAAAACATCTATGCCGGTACATAGGTTTTTCAGATGAAAAAATGGTGGCTTTTAAGAAAAAATTCAAATTTTCAACCTCTCATCAGCTTTACCTGTGTGTTGGGGATGCTTGTATGCTGGGCAAGTTTACTTTCTTGTGTAGGTTCTTCAAAAAACTAACATTATCAAAAGATTGAGGATATGATTCTTGTTGTAGTTGAGCTAAAGATTCAGCAGCAACAATTCTCTCTTCACAATCATCATCCATTTTTATCAAAAAAATCCCCTCCCAAATTTTTTTTCCCTCTTTCTACACTCACCTCACTCACCCAAAAACAAATAAAAACACTAACTTAATCTTATAACTAATACTTGACATTTTTACTAATTAAAATTAATCACTAATTAGGATTAGTGAGGGATAAATTAGGAATTAAAAAAATAATTACATAGGGGGTCACACAGAACTGCTATCGGGACACCATTTTTGTCATGTAGCTATATCCCCAAATTAGATTGGGTATCCCCCAATTGTGCGTTCATTTCTAATGATTCTCAGAGAGTATTTTAGAAAGTCTTTTTGACCTGTAGAAACAAAATTTTTTTTTGTAAAGAGTGATTTCTAGAGATAAAAAATGTATAATATCTAACTAAAAATTTAAAACATCTACCGATTTTTCTATTATGCACGTTTGATGTGTGTCGTAAGTGCAACAAATTAATTCAGATATTTTCCACTAATTAACTGGTAATATAGCGGTAGTAAGAGATCGTTCCCACAGAGAGCTGTGTAATTGATATGTTATTTGATCAGCGAAATAAAATAGATAACAAATGGGGGATTGGTTTTAAGATGAATACAAAGATAATAAGAAACAAATGTGATTAAGGAATCATTTGCCGTCACTGAAAAGAAACTTAACAAAAGTACTTGTTTATTTCTTGTAGAATTTCCATTGTCACCAACCGTAGAATAGCAATAAGCACTAGCAGAAACATAATCGGTAGATAACTATCTACTTTATCTACTGATTATGGTTGATGTTCTTCGTTTCTTAAGAACATCAACCATAATCGGTAGATAATATAGATAGTTATCTACCGATTATGTTTCTGCTAGTGTAAATCCAAGAACATCATCCATAATCGGTAGATAATATAGATTTTTATCTACCGATTATTCTTGATTCAAGAAATTCAATTTTTATGCACTAAAAATTAAACACAATCTGTAGATAATGAACACCATTAACAACCGATTGTGAACGTAGAAAATTTCAAAATTTTATTAAGTTTTGAAAATTTGAATTTGGGTCCATGAACACAATCGATAGATAATAACTATTACTTATTAACACAATTTACTACCGATAATGGTATTACCAGAGTTCGAAAATTTTAGAATTTTGGCAAAATCTCATTTTGGGGCCAATAGACATTCGGTAGATAATATATATTTTTATCTACCGATTGTGGTAGTATCAAAGTTCGAAAATTTTATAATTTTGGAAAAATCTCATTTTGGGGCCAATAGATATTCGGTAGATAATATATATTTTTATCTACCGATTATGGTAGTACCAAAGTTCGAAAATTTTAGAATTTTGGCAAAATCTCATTTTGGGGCCAATGGAAATTCGGTAGATAATATATATTTTTATCTACCGATTATGGTAGTATCAAAGTTCAAAAATTTTAGGATTTTGGCAAATCTCATTTTGGGGCCAATATACATTAATTCGGTAGTAAACTGTGTTACTTTAACCTCCGAATGTATTCAATTTTCGAATTTTGGCACTACCGTAATCGGTATATAAAAATATATATTATCTACCGAATGTCTATTGGCCCCAAAATGAGATTTTGCCATAATCATAAAATTTTCGAACTTTGGTACTACCATAATCGGTAATAAATTGTGTTAATAAGTGATGCTTATTATCTACCGATTGTGTTCACGGCCCCAAATTCAAATTTTCAAAACTTAATAAAATTTCGAAATTTTCTATGTTCACAATCGGTTGTTAATGGTGTTCATTATCTACCGATTGTGCTTAATTTTTAGGGAAAAAAATTGAATTTTTTGAATCAAGAATAATCGGTAGATAAAAATCTATATTATCTACCGATTATGGATGATGTTCATGGATTTACACTAGCAGAAACATAATCGGTAGATAACTATCTATATTATCTACCGATTATGGTTGATGTTCTTCGTTTCTTAAGAACATCTACCATAACCGGTAGATAAAAATCTATATTATCTATCGATTATGTTTCTGCTAGTGCAAATCCAAGAACATCATCCATAATCGATAGATAATATAGATTTTTATCTACCGATTATGGTAGAACCAAAATTCGCGAAGAATTTTTTATTTTTATTTTTTTTGGCTAACAATAACTAAATGTAAAGTAACTACCGAATTCATGTTTAACTACCGATTATTGAAGGGAAATTTTTCCATTACGAAAATATTAGAATAAGGGGTGACTCAATTTATGTTTGGGTGACCTTTTTTGTTTTATTGTTGGCCCCTAAATCCTTTTTCCCGGCCCCTAAAAACGCCAGGTTCTTTTTGATGATTTACCTAACAAAACACAGATAAGAGAAAACAAGCATAATATACAATAATCTGCAATAAAACCAACAAATACTAGCATGGAATTGACACCAAATATATGTAAAATATGCACTTATCAACGTTATAATGTTAATAAAGGTACCATAAATACCTATTAAAATATTTGTGCGTTTTCAGAATAAATCTCACTATTGTCCTATGCCCAAGTTTTCAGTCATCCCACATTTTTTATTTGCTATGCTATCTCATTACTGGTTAACATGGTTTCATTGTTTCATATGAGTAGATGTTCTTGAAGTGGCAAATAGAAAGCTCGGTCTGTATACACGAGGGGAAAGAATAAAAGAGAGGAGATGTCAAGTATATTCAGATTAGGTCGGTTGTATTACTGCACAAATGGCTCGTCCCTTGGTCATCAACTCAAACAAAAAAACAAAAAAAATTTGGTCCTACTCTCAAAAACAAATATTCCCTAAACTTCCAAGTCTCCCAAAATATCACCTCTTGAGGACAGATTTCTAGCATGCATATTTTCATAAAAAAGTTTCCTCAAATCTTTGAAAATTACAAATCAATGACTTTTAATTCTCATTCTAATAACATGGGTATTGGAGTAACACTTAGGAAATCCTAATCCAATAACATGGAGTTCCAGAGAATTTAAATGACTTAAAAAAAATATCTAACCAATAACAAGTGATATTAGGAGACTCTCTAAAGTTTTTTAAGGACTAACCGTAAATTTAGAAACTCTCCGGAAGTCATTTGAAATCTCAATTGACTACCACCATGTCATTTATTTTCAGGGTCCACTTTAAAAAGATTTCTATAATTTTTGTTTATCGACGGCTGGAAACCGCCATGTTTGTATCGTCAATAAAATGACGAAAGGCCCATTAATCAAGCCCGTCCATCACGTGAAAGAAGTTTCCAGAAGTCATGTTATCAAAGTTGCTTGCACATCAATTTTGTATCAGAATTATGGTTACATATAAACTATATAACTATATGTATCCTAAACCCTGAAGAGATGTGAAATTCTAGGTTAGCTAACTCATAGAAAAGTTATTGTAATCATCAAATCAATATGATATTTCTCCATGCGGGAAGTCATCCGTGCACATAAACCTAATTAGCATGAATTTTTTGGGGGCCCCAAAAAAATAATTGGGGGCCTCATCCAATTTATACCCACCCCCAAAATTATAGGGGACTTCCAAAATTATGTGAAACACCCATTGTACCCTTTTGTAAAACATAACCTTAAAATCGGTAGCCATGAGCACTAGGTGAAACCGACTCTAGTTTTTTTGTTTGCTAATCATTGGAGTCGGTAATCATATAATTTCAATGTGGCCGATTCTTTAGACGACCCTATTTATCCTTTAACGATTCTTTCAAATGCCAAACCATCGCTCTGTCCCAAATATTGAAAGAATCGTTAAGAATATTTCTTGAATGGGCAAGATAAAAGAGTTGAATCGGCAACCAAAATTATGAATCGGCAACCAAAAATACTTGAATCGGCATGTGGTCTTAATTTTTTGTAAGGGTCGTTTTTTATGAAAAAAAATTATAACGCCCCTCTGAAAATTTTGTTGTGTATGGGCTACCGTAGGTTGAATAAAAAAGATAGAGTCGTCAACTTTAGCAAACTCGGTTATGACGATTTTTCATAACCTTTAAAATCACCATATTGGAGTCGTTATTACTTCAATGGTCGCCATGAATCGACCACTTGGAGCATCATTCATGCAATTTGAAGAGTATAGGAAGTTTACAACCATCACCAACATCACTTCCTCCACTAGAATCACCAATTTCAAATAACCCCAAGTTTTCCAAAAAAAAACTCACCTCCTTCTTCTCCGCACAACAAAAACAAAATTTTCCTTTTATCCAAATGTTCAGATTTTAATCACCCTAAACACAATTAACACTAATCAACACAATTAACACTAACCATTAGGGGTGGTTTAGGCATTTTTTAAAAATAGGGATAAGGGGTAACCCCTTTTTACTATTTCATGACCTTTTTTTGTCATGTAGCTAGGGCCCTAATTATTTTTTGGGGGCCCAATAAAATTCGTGCTAATTAGCTGAACCACGTAAAGAAAATTTATCTCTGTTGTTTGTTTTATCTTACTTTCAAACACACGAAAATGCTCTATGTCCCCAAAATTTTGACCCCAAATGTTTCCTCCGTGACGTGTTACCATACTAGTGGCCAAATCCAATGCTAATGAGTACAAATTTGTTCCCACTCCTCTAACGAGTGTATATTTCACATAGTCTTCTGATTGGTTGATTATTTAACTGATGACCCTATTACTCTCGATGTTTAGAATCACAACCCTTGTTACATAACTCCGTAAATAGAATCAATGGTTGAGATTAAAATGTTACGTGCACACTCGTTAAGGAGTGTGCACAAATTCGCACTCGCTAATGAGTCCAAATTTGTTCACACTCCTCTAACGAGTGTATATTTCACATATTCTTCTGATTGGTTGATTATTTAACTGATAGCTCTTAATTGGTTGATTATTTCACTCAATGCTAATGTACCTCTTAATTGCTCCAAAACCAATGAGAGAATGCCAAGTAGAGTACTAGTACGTTCGACAAACACGTCACTATTGTCAGACTACCTACACTCCAACTTTATTTTCCATGTGAAAATTAATAAATGTTATGACTAATCAGGACCAGCAGCATACATCATGGGAATGTGCATACGCGATCGAACACTTGATGTCAAACGCATCCGATACAATTTCTGAAGATCAGTATTCAGTATGGTCCCTGCCAAGGATCACGTCGGTAGTTGGAAATGTGTTCCACGAAACCAGATTTTTTCATATTTTTCTATTAATAGAAAGATCTCTTCTGGATATGCTAATATTATTATTTTTGAACGTAGCAACAATTAATATAGTGAAACCCATGTGTTCTGCCATGTCTACTGTTGCAATTAAAAATGATGACAGTTTTTCATAACCACGATCACGATCAAGATAGGTGCTCAATTAACAATGTCATCAATACGTCTTACCGGTGAATATCCTTGAACAACAAGCGGGGATTTGTTTAACCGGTTTGTGCTTGAACACAACGTTGATCCCATTTGGTCGTATGGTAAAATTTCCAAATGTCTTGTCTTTTAAGATTATTCAAGTTTTCATGCATTAGTTCTACGCAAGATAAATCCAGTGCTCAACGAATGACAAGCAACATGCGTAACCACAGATGTTGTACAAATCCAGGTACACACAATTAAGTCTGCTTTTATTGATCAGCAAATGCATAAAAACATGATAATTAATACTACCAGAACGACATTACGTACCATTGTAGATGATACTAACAACATTTTATGACAGCGATACAAATACACCAGGTCACACAACACAATAAACCATACACTGCTTAATTTTATTGTTAGACTACATCAAGGTCAATCGGTACTGAGGTGGTGGTGGTGGAGATGATGGTTGTGGCTGGTGGTGGTGGACTAGCGGTGGGTGGTGGTGGTGGTGGAGGACTAGGGGTGGGAGGTGGTGGTGGTGGAGGACTAGCGGTGGGTGGTGGTGGTGGTGGAGGACTAGCAGCTGCACAACAAGCGATGCATGCGTACACCTTAATGAGTAAACCTCTAGGCAGGCACACCTTCAGCCTCGCAGTTCTGCCTTGGCTTTTACATAAATTTGCGCATTCACGTGCGACCGCAGTGCATTTATTTCCAGGCCCAACGATCCTATGGTATTGTGTTACTACTCTGGTCTCCCCTTTCCGACATTTAACTACAATGGCTGTTACCGAAGGTATCTCTGCGAACATGTATGAAAATATATATAAAATCATTAAATGCGCATAGTTGGATTGTAACAATTCCAACATAGTATGTAAAACTAATACCAACACCCAAACCAGGATATATTTTTTGTGCGAAAACAAGAAAGAAGTTCGTTAGCTATATAGCTACTGCAATTAATAAAGAAGAAAGGAAATGAACTTATTGAAGTAGCTAGCCATCTATATGATTTGCGGATACTTACCACCAAAGTAGACCGACAAAGCAAGTATTGCAAAGAGAATCAACCCAATTTGGGAACTACTCTTAGAAGACGTCATTTTTGGTTGGCGACAAAAATAAAATAAAAAATATTTTCTTTGTGTGTTATGTGGAAAAGAATTTTAGTGGAGTGATTTATGTGCTCAAGAACTTATCTATTTATAGGAAAATATCTGGCTCATTTGAAACATTTTCTAATTAATGCTCCATGTGATTCGCAGTGTGGGTATTGAAGATCACATGTGTCGTTCTGTTATAGTTGATTCATTTGGATCTTGTTTGAGTTATTAATTATTTATTTTTCTTCCCGACAATGGATACATTAGCTTACACTGCGGCAACTAATAAGAGACGTGAAGAGAGGTAGTTGATTCCATGTGTAGTTGCAGGAATTTCTAAACTACACCCCTCACAAGAATCCACAATTATCAACACATATTTGAAGATTAAATACAACACTTTATTGAATAATTCTCAGAAATGTTACAAGAAATGGAAGAAACCAAGAATACAACCGCTCACAAGAACTCCTCAAAACTTTTTTCAGACTCCAAATATGATTTTCCCTTTCTGAGTCTATTAATTCTCTTTATTTAGGGTAGTTACATAGTGGATGACAGCTAAGCTATCCCTTATTTTCGGATCTGACTCGCGATACTCTCGTAACCCTCGCAGACGTTTGTAAGCTTCGCAGCATCATCACGCTTTTCTCATGTTTCTGTTATCGTCATCCGCTACGTCATTCTTTCAATCATTCTGTGACACTCGCAGTGTGTTGTTGAAGAGCTCGCAGAACTGTCGCTGTAAATCTCTTAGCAGTATTGTTGTGGCGATATTCTGATACTACATCTTGCCTCTTCTCATGTCTTCTCTACGAAGAAGAGAATGTCATGAGAAATTAGTTTTCAAGCTTCCGCAACTATTCACCTTTTCATATTCTCTGTACTGATACGATTCTTCATTTCTTCGCCACATTCACTACACGTATCCCTTCTTCCATTCAGAATATGACATGTCCTTTTCACCCGCTGCATTCCAACCGTTCACATATAATCTTCGCTTTAAATGTGTTTATCTTTTCTAGTATTTTTCTCTCTATATATATCTCCTTTTAATTCTTCTTTATTCTTCTTTTTTACCTCCTTTCTTATTTTCTCTGCAACTTTCTTCGTTGTTCCTCCGTAAATTCCGCTCCTACTACTGTAACTTTTATCTTTTCAAACTCTTACTTTCTTCTTCATTCCCATACCAAAAAATGGCTCCAGCCGGTCGCAAGAACGGGATTGCCTTCGAAAAAATGCAGAAGAATCTTAAAGACAAAGGTTTTATTCTATCTCGTATTCCTAGTCAAAGCCCCAAGTCCGAGCTCACTGCCAAGTTATTTTCTAATCATCCCTGCAATCAAGAGAAAATCATAGTCTCTATAGGCCAACTTGAAGCTGGTCTTCTTATTCCCCTCTATAATCCTGAACTCCCATTGTTTTATGAAATTCTTTCTCATGCGAAATTTTTGCGAGCTGTATATCAACTAAATGGAGACTGCATTCTTCTTTTACTCGAGTTCGCCAACCGTGGTGCTGGCAAGGGGTCTCTCTATACTGATGAAGCTAAAAATCCAAAATTCAAAGATGTTGCGATTTTTCATGCGAACTACATTGTTGATAACTTCTTCGCGAATTATGAAATAATCCCTATGAAGAAAGACATCACTTGTTGGGGTGTTCGCTTATACAAGAGAGAAAATGTCGTTGATGATCAATTACTCATGCAAGACATTTACTGTCATCCTGGCGATAATTCTTCCCCGCGTTATTCTAATGATAACAAATGATGTGTCTTCCCTTTAATTCTAGAGGGTCCATACATTTTTGGTTCTCATGTATTACCTGCGAATGTCGCAGAATACCATCCCTGGGTATTCAAATATCCTGAAAGGGATGATGAGGTATAATTCCACCTTTTGATTGAATCCTTACTACTATCTTTCTTACATATATTTTTATTACTCATCCCAATATTTTTTATGTCTGTGAAACTTCCAGATTAAGAGGCTAAAAGCGAACTACCATAAGGTTTGGAAGCCTAGCACTGTATCAGCTTTTCAATCAATCAAAGATGAAGTAAGAAATATTCTTTTAAGACTCTTAACGATATATTGTTGCCTCTATTTCTTATCTTTATCTGTGTTTAAAGGCTATTGATGAGATAGAAGAACCCTCCAGAACTGCGGAGAGAAAGGGTAAAGGCAAAGGTAAAGGTGATGCTCGCAAGGAAAATACTGCTGCTCCTCCTTTAAAGAAGCGGAAAGTTCAATCTCCTTCTCCCTCTACTCCTCAAGATTGTGAGAGTTCCAGTGACAATGATGATGATGACGACAATGTTAGTGACAATAATGATATTTCTTCCGTAAAAGAATCTGCACAACTTGAATCTTCTATGGCTCATTTATTTGGCATTTTTATCAATACTATGCATACAATTGGTGATACTCCTCCGACCGCTGCTTGCAAGTCTATCGATGCTATTTGTGATGCCCCTATCTTAAAGGACAATGAATCTCTTCGCGGGGTCTCAATATCTATATCTCCAAATTTTTTGCATTCTCTCAATAACATGGTAAGTTTTCATACTTTTACCTTTCTTCACTTCATTTTTGTCTTAAATTCAAAATTAATTCTTCAGGAATTCACTGCATTATTTCGTAGGCTGGGAAAGCTTTCTTTGTAGTTGTCTCAGATTTGGAGAAAAGGCGTGCAGTTCTCGCAAAGAAAAACGCTAATCTTCGCAAAGAGAATAAAGAATTAAAGTCTGAATCTCTTACTCTTCGCAAAGAAAATGAAGAATTAAAATCTGATTCTGTTAATCTTCGCGAGCAGTTAGAATCTGGATCTTTTTTCCTTCATGAGAAGATCAAACGATTAGAAATTAAACTCTCTTCTTCTAAAGATAAGGTTGCTAGTCTCCAAGCTGCGAATGATCAACTTTATGGTAAGAAATTTTTCTCTTTTTCTTTTATCCATGTATTCCTTTGTGTTTTCTTATTTTGTTAGTCCTTTTCACAGATATTTACGGCCTCTCTGATGAAGTTATATTCCTTCGTTCTTTTCTAAATCCAATAGATGATGATACTCTCCTCAATCGCCTTAATGATTCTTTGAGAAATTTTTTAAATGATGAAATTAAATCTCTTTCCATAGATGAACTTAGATCCAAACTTCACCTCTTAAAAATCGATCATAGATTCAACTTGGGTTTAACCAATAAATTTAAACGCCTTTATATTGATTCAAAAGAGGAAACTAATAGATTAAGAAGCAGGAATAGTGATCTTATTGACGAGAAAGACCTTATTGATAAAAATGGTGCTCAAGCTTTAGCATATTTCCATAAAACTCTTCTCAATATTCAAGTTGAAAGAGATAGACTTATCTGCGAAAATAGAGATCTTCTTGAGAGGGAGAATCAAATTCGCTCCTGCCTTCTTATTAGCAATGATGATGAATTTGCTTGGGCTGCGAAAATTCTTGACAATTCCAGAAACAATTTAGGTGTAGATGTTAGTCTTCAAGATGATCATTCTGCCCTGATTAAGGATATGATCTTGCAAAGAGAAGGTTGTTATTCTTGTTTTTTCACTAATCCATTTTGTAGCTGTATCTTCATTATTTTATTAATATGTTGTCATATGTTCGCAGTATCTGAAGAAATTTTTTGCCAAAGAGTTAAAGAGTTGGAAGAAGAAAAAGTAAATCTCGCAAGACTTCTGTCTTCTCGCAACGAGAAATGTTCCAAATTCAAGAAGCAACTTCAGATTTCTCTGGCGAATTTCAACAATGTTCTTGTTGGTGTTCGCAATGATTCTATTAAGATGGTATGCGATGATCATAAAATTTCTCATTCTACTTACCCTTATCTCGCGAACAAAAATTCCAAAGAATATTCCTGACCTTGTCATCTCCGATAGCGAAGCTGAAGAGTCTGAAGAAGATGAAGATGAAATTGAAGAAGAAGAAAAATCTGGTGAAGACAATGATGGATCTAAATAGTTTTGTCTTCCTTTTTAATTTTTTTTCTAATATTTGTACACTTATCCCTTTCTCCTTGTAAAATATTGCTGCGAATTTCTCCAGCTTATAATGTTCTTTGGTGTATAGATCTGCATATATTAGAAAATAATTCCTTTTTTAAATATGGTTAATCAATATGCTTACTAATTCTTTAATTATCTGCGTAAATCTGTCGTATAAAGATGAATAATAATTTTATCATTCTCTCCATTCCCATACGTGCCTCTGTTATTCATCTGCAATATGAAAGATTGGGCTGATTAGTTACGAATAAGATCTGTTTGTAAATTTTTGCCTCAATATCTGCGTAAATATCGCAAGTCATATCTACTTAGTCTCATGATCTCTGCGTAAATATCGCATTCATTCAATATTGATCTCTTGTGGTCTTATTTTGCCTTCCTAGTTAAAGGTCTTATTTAGCCACATTTTGTTTTGGCGACAAAATTGCAGGACGTCTTTACACTCGCATGTGAAGACCCATTGATCTTGCCTTATCCTTATTTTGTCAATTTTGTTGCGATAATATGACAGGCCTAAGTTTTCTTGCGAGAACAAAGCCTCGTGACATTGTCGTCTTGCGATGAAATCGCAGGACGTCTTTACACTTTCATGTATAAACCCATTGATCTCATCTTATCTTTTTCTCTTGGATTTTTTCTTCTGTATGATTGATGCACAAATATGACAATCCTAAATATTCTAGCGAATATAAAGCCTCATGACATTTGCGTCTTAAGACACTTATCAGCTCATAATGGAGGGTGCCGCCCTTATCTTCCCCCTGGTTGCACCTTCAAGGAGGCGTACATCGGTCATACAAGACTAGCTCCTCCCATCCGGTCCTGACAACAATGAGTTATTTTCGCAGCCTCTTATCCTTTTTGCATATATGACTTTTAATTACGGGACTGCACCCTAGGTGGGGTTTTCTTTGGGCCGAGTGCATCATAGCCAAGACTTTCCAAGAATGTCCAGGGTAGTTTCATACGCCCCGGGCACCAGTGACGGAGCCAAACAAAATTTTGCGAGGGGTCATAGAAAATCCCTAACAAAACTTTATGTATTTGATCCCCTTAATGAGAAAAAATGCTCATAATTCCATCAAATTTTCCCCCATAGCAGAGCACAAATTCTGAAAATCGAGTTGATTTTTGCACTGAGGTTGAGAAACAAGTGGGGGCTGGAGACCCCAGTTGTCTCTATGTGCCTCCGTCCCTGCCAGGCACCCTTGGCTCAACCGTATACCTCGGTGCCTTGGTCATACTTTGCACTCCTTAGAAGAGACCTTCGGTCGTCCAACTGTTAATATATATATAGTTGGAAATCCAAAGTATCTCTCTTGGATAAGTTTTCTTTAACCCTAACATCTTCATGACTCAGGTTCCAGCAGCGGTATCACCTTATCCCTTAGCCATGCATACATATACCCCCTTATATGACGTACTTTAGGTCTTACATTTGCCTCTTGCGAAAATTTTGTTCGCGAACTAGGGTGTACGCCATAAAGGTTCGTTCCATTCTAATGTCTCTTTGAAATTTTATTCGCTTTTCTTCAGTCTTTGATTTTCTCTTTTTGCATTTCAGCTCTTGTATAATTTTTCAATTTCATCTTTTTCATTGAATCAAAACATATTTTTGTAAAATTCTCATCAACAAATCATTTATATATTTCTCATACTTCACGATCTATTTTTTTTACCTTTTCTACTTATTATTTTCTGCTTTTGCTTTTTTGTTGCGCTTTGCTACATTTTCTCCATCTGCGAGACGCTCGTCATCTATTGGTTTCAGCATATGTTAACTTCGCAGTATTCCTTTTTCTCGTCGTTCTACTGTATCCATCATTAACCTTTGATTTCTTTGCTTTTATTTGATATTATGTTTCCAGTTTCTGTTCTTCGCAGACCTTTCCTCGCAAGATTTCATATCACTTTTTTCCTTCAAACCAATCTCCCTTGATGATTCCAACATTGATGGGATGTGGAAACTTAATGTACTGGTGGTAAGTCGATGCTACACCTAGAATCCCATGCAGCCAAGGTTGGCCAATCAAAGCATTGTAAGGAGATTCAACATCGACAACATAGAATTGAATCTTAGAAGATATTCCCTTCAATAGAATTCGCATTGAAATTTCCCCTTTGGGCTTGTTGGCAGTACCATTGAAACCATAGATCTTATAAGTCGATGGTATTAGATCCTCATCTCTTCCTCCCATGGTTTTGTAAGTATGATAAAATAAGATATCCACTGAGCTTCCAGTGTCAATTAGAACTCTGTTAATATCACAAGAATCTTCAGCTTCATCATCCTCATTTTCTTCCTCCTCTTCTTCTATCTGTTTTGGGTTTATTTATAATCTTACCACTAGTGGGTTGTCATGCATCTCGCTAGGCTCAGGTACTTCTTGTGCAGTGAAAGAAATAGTCTTCTTTTGCCACTCTTCTAATGGTGACGCTTTTGCAATATTCATTATCTCTCTTCCATCTGCATCTCTCGCAAAGACTCTGCTTAAAACATTATCGTGGAAGCCTTCTATAGTCTTGTATGAATGTTTGATGGAGATACATGATAGATTCTTCGCTTTTTCTCCTACTTTTATCACAAATGTTTCTCCTCCTTTTGTTGTATTCACTCTGCGAATTTATGGAGATGGGGGTAGTTGCTGAGACTGTGGGTGATCTCTTAGAAAATGGTTTAATTTTCCATGGTCTATCATCCTCAAAATGATTCTTTTTACATTCCTGTAGTTATTTATTGCGTGACCATGAAAATGATGATAAGAACAAAATTCTAGACTTAGATTATTTGGATGTGGTCCTTTTCCCATATTCCAGGGCACGGGTATGTCTTCCATCAAAATTATAGCCTCCCAAATTTTCTATATGCTAGCATTAGAGGTGACATTTAATTTCTTCCCATATTATCTTCTGACTTCCTTGCCCTCTATAATAATTTTGCCTCTATCCACCATAAGTCTCTTGCGGTTGATCAATCCTATGAATTTTATTATTTCCACTTCTACTGAAAAAATTTCTTTCCCTTTCGAATTCTTCTTGATCTCTACTTCCCATAGCTACTAATTTATGTTGACCACCATCCATACTCTTTTCTTTCTTCACTTACGAAGTGCTCGCTACTGTATTTATTAACCTAGGAAGTAAACTTGTGTTTGATGCTCTTGAACTGGTGTTCGCAATGGGATATGACTCCATCTCGTTTTGTTTCTCCTCCAATGCAATGTATTATTCTTGTAACTCTCGCAGCTCCGTCATGGTGATTGTATTTTTTATTCTGAAAATTTGTATGTACAGCAAATTGGTTGCAAACATAGCCTTAATGAAAGATAAAATGAGGTATCTCTCATCCACTCTTCCTGCCATTTCACTACATATTGTCTTCCATCTTATGGTTAGATGTTTCAAACTCTCGCCAACCCTCTATTTTAACCCAAATATATCTTCAATGCCGGGTCGCGAAGAATTGTTACTTATATATGCTCCCAGAAATATAGTTTGCAAATGATTGAAAGAAGTTATAGTGTTCTTAAGTAAACCTTCGAACCATTTTAGCGCCTCTCCTGTTAAACTGGATGTGAAATATTTGCACAATACAACATCATGGTTTTTCCATTGTAGCATACACCTAAAATAAGCTTTGACATGTTGAATAGCACAAGTAGTTCCATCAAAGATACTTGTTAATGTTTGCAAATTGCACTTTGGGGGTATTCCTCCTAATTGTACTTCTTGGGTGAATGGAGTTTTCGCAGCTTCTTCAATGGACTCATCAAGTTGCCTTCTGCCTCCCTCTCTTCTGTTGTTTAACATTCCCCTCATTTCTGTTAACTCTCTCAAGATATGCTCATTCCCAGCTGAATTTTTCTCCATTGGTCTTTTCAGTGCAGCTTCCTTTCTTCTGAGCTCATGTCTTTCTTGCCTTGCAAGATTTTGTGTTTCTTCTTCAGCATCCTCATTCTGCCTTCTTCCGCGATTTTCTTCATTTCTCATCGTTTCTCTTCGCTGTCTTTCTATTCTTCTTTGTATTCTATCATATTCCTCATTGATATTATCATTGTTGCGATTTCTTACGCGTCTCCTTTCTCGATTTTCATGATTGTTCTGACGTATTGCTTCTTGAAACACTTGTTCTTCCACTTATGCTCTCAATCTTTCTCTCTCGCAAGCTAGACGTGCTTGTTCAACATAATGTCTCTCAATTTCATCCTCAATTATTCTTCGGTTTCTTTGAATTTCTCGCTCATGTAATATTCTCCTACCTTCTTCTCGATTCTCTTCACCATCTTGGTTATTTCCACCTTCTTGATTTCTATTACCACGTCTATCATCCACAGTTTCACCACGCGGAACGTAGAGATCATTAATCATCTATTCTTCTCCATAACGCTGCTCTTCATTTGGATTTTGCATTCCCTCTATAATATTTTCACCATCGTTTCTCACAGGGGAATTTTTCCTTGCTTCTTCTCTAAATGATCTTGCAGTACTTCTTGATCTCATACTTTGTAATCTCAAATTTTCCATTCTTAACTCGTGATTTTTTCTTGTTAAATTTGCGCGTTCTTCCGCCTCTAATCTCCTTTCCTCTTGTATTCTTGTCTTAGAGCCTCTAATGCTTTATTTTCGTCATCTCCATGAAATAATCCTTCAACCGCCTCTTGATCTCTTCCCTCTCACCATCCATTTCTTAATTGTCGGTTTCCTGCTTCTTCCATTGAATCTGATCGCCAAGTATGCACGCTTACTCTGTCATAATCCATAGTTTTATCTTGTATCGGTGTTTGCTGATTTGGCTGTTGAACTTGATTTTTTCCATTATTCCTTGTTCTATTGCTCCTTGTTCTTAATTTTGAAGATTCTCGTATTTCATTTGTCCCTTCACCTGCAATTCTTCTACTCCTGCTTACGGTTGTAGGTTGTTCTGATGTATTTCTTCTTCTATCCATTCCTTCAATTTTGATGTATTACTGTAAATCACGTAAAAATATTCTCCAATTTCTTCAAATTCTTACAAATCACAACTTCAATCTTTGCTTAGAAACATCCATGTTTCTAGCGCAATTATGTAGTTGCAAGAATTCCTACACTACACCCCTCACAAGAATCCACAATTATCAACACATATTTGAAGATTAAATACAACACTTTATTGATTAAGTCTCAGAAATGTTACAAGAAATGGAAGAAACCAAGAATACAACCGCTCACAAGAACTTTATCTCTCCTCAAAACTTTCTCCAGACTCCAAATGTGATCTCCCCTTTCTGAGTCTATTAATTCTCTTTATATAGGGTAGTTACATAGTGGATGACAACTAAGCTATCCCTTATTTTCGGATCTGACTCGCGATACTCTCGTCGTAGTTGTAATATTAACCCTCGCAGACATTTGTAAGCTTCGCAATATCATCACGCTTTTCTCATATTTCTGTTATCGTCATTCACTACGTCATTCTTTCAATTATTCTGTGACACTCGCAGTATGTTGTTGAAGAGCTCGCAGAACTGTCGCTGTAAATCTCGCAGCAGTATTGTTGTGGAGATATTCTGATACTACACCATGATCACACTATCTCCGATTAAGCCTCGCATTATACAATTGTTATCTACCACACATACTTTTGTTCATGTGGAAATATCAGATAAATACAAGTATGATCTCTCTTTTTCAAACACTCATCTTAAGATAATAATATATATAGAGTTATTTAGTATTTGGGTCATAGATTTAGGTATGCATTAGTGTTGGGGTTATAAGTTTGTCCAATTTTGTGTTTGGGTCGTTAATCTGTTAGTCAATGAAGTTTTGTAGTCAAACAGTTAATTTGGTTCACGTCTGTTAGTTTTTATATTTACTCGACAGTCGTTCAATTAATCGTCAACAGAAACAATGAAGACATTTTCTTCCGGGAAGCAACAAACACGTCACCGCCACCATCGTTACCTGAATTTTTTGATTTTTATTTAATTCTTCTGATTTCGAGGAGGTTTCTTCTTCTTCTCAATTCCCACCCATCAAATTACTAAAACAGACTCCACTAACTCAAATCGATGCGGGGAATTTAATCAAATCGACGCGGGGAATTTAATCAGATATTCGTCGCTCACCATCAAAATAATTCGACACACCAGAGAACCCCTACATAATGACCTCTGTATCTGAAAAGGAAGCAGTGAAACATGGAATTCAAGTCCCACTTCCATTACCCTGACTGCTATTACTCAAACCTAACCTCCGGTCATTATTAATCAAAAAACGGAAAGTACCAATCAATTGATCTCTAATAAAACTAAAAAAAACTAGATATTCTGGTGAATATTTTCCACACATAACACGGTGGATATACATTGCAATATATAGAGATTTACATACTCAAGATAGGGTCAAATTACAATGAATGTGAATATTACAGTTATGACAATATACACAATTGGTTGCACTGATTTAGGCATGGAAAGATAAAATCTTGCAGCTGTAATTTAGGATCAGCTACAATTACGTTGATAGTTGTATCCTTAACATACCCTCTCAAGTTGAGCATGAGTTTGCCGAATGTTCAACTTGTTGCGTAAGTGATCAAATCATGAGTTAGCTAAGCCGTTCGTAAAGATGTCAGCTAACTGGTCTTTGGTAGAGATGAACTTGACTTCCATCTGTTTAAGTGCCACTCTTTCTCTGATAAAGTGGTAGTCAATTTCAAAATGTTTTATACGAGCATGAAACACTGGATTGACAGTTAGATACGTGGCTCCAAGGTTATCACACCACAACGAAGGTGATTGAACTGTAATGCCTAGTTCTTTTAGAAGAGATTAAAGCCACATTAACTCAGAAGTAGCAATAGCAATACCTCTGTATTCAGCCTCCGTGCTTGATTTTGAAATAATATTCTGTTTTTTGGCACTCTAGGAGACAAGATTTACTCCAAAATAGATAGCATACCCAATAGTTGATCTTCTGTCATCTAGCCTACCCGCACAGTCCGAGTCGGAGTAAGCATGTAATTGAGTGTCAGATGATGGTCGTAACAATAAGCCATAATTCACATTATGCTTTAGGTACCGTAAAATTCTGTTCACAAGCTCCCAATGTTCTTCAAAAGGATCAGTCATGTATTGACACACTTTATTGACAACTACAGCAATATCCGGACGGGAAAGATAAAGATATTGCAATGCTCCACACACATTGCGATATAAAGTAGGATCTGCAAATTGTGTAGTTCCTTGTCTGCTGATTTTTGCATTTACTGCAAGTGGCGTAGTTATTGGTTTTGCTCCGTCCATTTTGGTGCATTTAAGAAGATCAAAAATGTACTTCTGCTGACTAAGTAGCACACAATTTCCTTGATTGATCACTTCGACTCCTAAGAAATAACTTAGTTCACCTAAGTCTTTGACTGCAAAGGCAGAATTCAAGTCAGTGATAATTTGGTTGATAAGTGACTTATTTGAACCTATGATAATGACATCATCAACGTAAATAAGCACATAGGTGATCTCATTGTGTGACTGCCATATGAATAAGGAGGTGTCTGCAATTGAGCTTTTGAAACCAAGACTTGTCAGGTGTGTGCTGAGCTTAGAGTACCATGTACGCGGTGCCTGCTTCATCCCATAGATGGCTTTGTTCAACTTGTATACATGATTTGGGTAATCTGGATCAACATATCCAGATGGTTGCTTCATAAACACTTCTTCTGTTAGAACCCCATGGAGAAAGGCATTCTGAACATCTAACTGACGCATAGTCCAACCACGTGTGACTGCAATGGACAAAACAAGACGAATAGTGCTAGGCTTTATGACAGGACTGAAGGTTTCTTCATAATCAAATACTTCCCGTTATTTGTATCCCTTGGCTACGAGCCGAGATTTCGTACATCAATGGTGCCATCTGGTTTTTGTTTTACGCGAAAAACCCATTTATAACCTATGATGTTCATCCATTTCTCATAAGGAACTAAGATCCACATTTCCTTGCGTATATGAGCATTGATTTCGTTATCCATTGGAGGTCTCCAGTTAGGATGGAGCCATAAACTCAGGTAGCCCCAAAGGATGATTTGTTGCAGCTAGGCATAGCTTCTTAATCGGTTTTCTAATGTCATCCTTCGCTCTTGTGACCATGGAGTGTTGATGTGGTAGTGGTTGCGACTGAACAACTATATTCTCAATAGTGACTATTTTATTGTCTGGATTTCCTGCTCTCTGAAATGATATAGCTGGTATAGGTACTGCTGAAAACTGTACATTTTGATCTAACACTTGAGGTTGTTGAGTAACAACATCAATGTGACCTTGCTGAGCTGTATTAGGTTCAACTGCTAAATAAAGATTTGTAAAAATGGGTGATGTAAGCAATTTAGTAGATTGTACAGAATGTTGAGATTCAATGGAGCTTACCTGTTACTTGGCAGCAAATGGGAATTCGGTTTCTACAAACTTGACGTGACGAGAGATGTAGATCCTGTTTGTTGGCACATGAAGACATAGATATCCTTTGTGTGCACCACTATACCCAATAAACACACAAGGAAGAGATCTTGGTTCTAGTTTTTTTGAAACATAAGGTCTTAGAAAATGGTAACAGAGACAACCATAGACTTTAAGGATAGAAAAATATGGTTTCTTGTTGTGTAAAAGCTCTAAAGGTGATTTAGACTCATGTTGCGAAGCTGGAATACGATTAATGAGATAACAAGCAGTGGTAAAAGCATATGACTAGTACGACTTAGGCATTGAAACATGAAATAGTAAAGCAAGACCCAATTCAGTAATATGTCTAATACGACGTTCTACAAGACCATTTTGAGCGGAAGTATGAGGACATGAAAATCTGTGAACAACACCTGAGCTGTTTAGAAAAATTGTAAACTTCTTATACTCTCCTCCATTATCAGATTGAAACACTTTTATTTTGTGTTCAGTTTGATGTTCTATTAGCTTTTTAAACTGTATAAACACATGCAACGCATATGACTTTCTATCTAGGGGGTATATCCAGGTATAATGAGAAAAAACATCAAGTAAAAGCAAGTAATAACGATACCCATTTCTTGAAACAGTTGGGGAAACCCACAAGTCCGACACAACTAAGCTCAGAGGCTTATCAAAGGTAAAATAGCTAACAGGGAAAAGGAGTTTATGACTTTTGCTAACATGACATGAATGGAAAAACTCAAACTTTTTATTGGAAACAGGAAGAGAAAAATTCTTGATCACTTTCATAACCGTACGTAGCATTGGATGGCCAAGACGTTGATGCCAAATTGGAATTGTAGGTGAGACAAGAGCAGTTCGTGAAGCTTAAGCAATCTCTCGTACACCATCAAGTATGTAAATCCCATTTCTACTGCTGCCTCGCAACAGGATTGTCTTGGTGATTAGATCCTTCACAATAAAGAAACTAGAGTGAAACTAAAAATAAACTTGATTATCTTGGAAAATTTTTGAAACTGAAAGCAAGTTTTTTTATATTTCAGGGACATGGAGTATATTATTGAGGGTAAAGGTTCTATTATTATGTAAAAAAGACGCATTACCAATATTTTCAATATGTAATGCATTACCATTACCCACATGGACTTTCTCAGTTCCATCATATTCATGACGAATAGCAAGATTGTTGAGATCTGTAGTGAGATGGTGTGTTTCTACAGTGTCTGTAACCCAATTGATGTCAATGGCTCCACCAGGTAGAGAAAGATAGGCTGTTGGACGACCATGTTGTGCTGGTCCATTGTTTTTCTTGTTGAACCAACAGTTGTGTGTAGTATGATTTCTCTTTTTGCAGACCTGACATGGTCTATCATCATCTCTTTGTTGATTGTTGTTGTTGCTTCCCTTGGAGTAGCTTTGTCGATTGTTCTGAGGCTGATTCCTTATCTGATCAGGTCGTGAAAAGGATCTTGTGTAGCTGGATGAAGCCACATGAGACATTGGTTGTTGGAGCAGTGCAAGTTGTTGTTCTAAGCGCATATCAAACGATAGCAGATGCGCATGGAAAGTGTCCATATCAGCAACTTCAATAGTGCTGGGTGTAGTAAAAATAGGGTTATATGCCTGATCTAGACCACTTAGAACAGATTGCTGCATATCTTCCTCACTTAAAGGATTACCAGACGCTGCAAAAGCATCAAACAGCTTCTTACACTTAGAAAAATAGTCTTGCATTTTGATGTTACATTTTTGAAGACTTTGAAGTTGTCTCTTGAGATGTAGAAGATGAGCTTTGGTTTTTGAGGCATATCTTTTCTATAGAGCCCCCCATACTTCCTTGGAAGTTTTGAGTCCAGTGACCCTTCCTAGCACACTTTCTGTAAGAGATGAAACAAGCCAACCAAGCAGGATTTTGTCCTGCTCTTCAAACTTGGTATAGGCCGGATTGACTGTTTGGGTATTGGGTAGGTGTTGTGGCGGTTTTTGGTAAGTACCATCAACGTATCCTTCTAGTATGTAACCTTTCAATAGAGGCTGAAACTGAGCTTTCCATATAATGAAGTTTGAATCATTAAGTTTGATATTGATCAAATGGTTAACATGAATCTGATGCAGGGTTGAAGTTTCTGGAGAAGGCATTGAAACTGAAGATGGAGATGAAGGTGAGGCGTGGTTTTTAGGATCGATTTGGCTGATACTAAAACAAAACTATATATTCTGGTGAATATTTTCCACACATAACATGGTGGATATACATTGCAATATATAGAGATTTACATACCCAAGATAGGGTCAAATTACAATGAATGAGAATATTACAGTTATGACAATATACACAATTGGTTGCACTGATTTAGGCATGGGAAGATAAAATCTTGCAGCTGTAATTTAGGATCATCTACAATTACGTTGATAGTTGTATCCTTAACAAAACTAACATGTGATTAAACAGGTTTGGAAACGTCTACCTATATTACATGATGGTGGTTGTAATCCTTGTGGTGAAATTAAGTTCACTTTTGTTTTCTGTGATGAAGATGCCATCCATGAATTTTTCATTTTCTTTCTTCTTTTCTTAATTCTCGCTTATAATGTCTTGAATATGTAAGTTCAAGAGATTTAAAAGCTTTGGATTCGGAGTATGGAGATGAAGTTTAAAGAAATAATAAGAAATCTTTGTGTGACCGACCCAGTATTTTATTAATCTTCCCATCATGCAACGAGGCCAAGGTTGGGTGAAGTAGGGGGACATGGATATGACTCATCTCAGGTCAATTTCAAGATCTCAGGATTCGAAAAAAATAAGGGTGGTTTGACCAACGGAAAGTATGGAGTTTCCTGACTTCTTGCTCACGTTCGTCAGAAGCAAGCAAGACGAGGAAACCTAGGGGTACTCGACAGTTAAGAAGAGGCCCGAAGAGATCAGAACACGAACAAGATTAAGAATGCCAACATTAAAGAAAACAGAGCAATCGCTTCTGTTAGAGCGAAACTTAAGATTACGTATCCCTTCTATCTTTGGTTCGATACTCCCACATAATTAAAAAGAGGGCCTCGCGTTTTTTTTTCTTTGGAAAGGAGAGAAAAACAAAGCAATGCCAACAACAGCTACGTCATTTCGTTGTTCATCGATAGACGAAACTCTCTCTTTGTCATCTCGTGCCAGATGCAAGAAAGAACTTATCCTTTTTTCCTTGGCCAGTTGTGAGTTCCTCGAACTGTTTTTTTTTTTCCCGAAAACTAAAGTTAAGTTTAACTAACGACTTGACCACAGATGGTTGACTTCATTGACTAACGGGTCAACGACCCAAACACTAAATGGGACAAACTTACGACCCAAACACTAATATATATACCTAAATCTACGACCCAAATGCTAATTAATTAATTCATATATATATCCTAAACTATAAGATCCACGGTTAAGATTAAAAGTTCTAAATTAAATTTATGTTTTCACATTTTATGCAGGACTAAATAAACCTTACCCATTATTTGTAATTCTAAAAAAATGACTTACGGTCAATTGTTTACCTTATTTCACAGTCCATCAACATGATTTCTGTTTTTTTTTTTTTTGCTAGAAAAAAATAGATCTCAGTGAAATAAAGAGAATTACATAGCGGAGTTGAGAAAATCAGGGATATTTCCTATCCATTCTCCTGAGGTTCTGAACCTCCTACTAAACTTAGTTGCTTGATCAACTAGAATAATATTATTTCTTTTCAGAAATTCAAACTTAACAAATTGGAAACAAGAATTAATCGTTTTACAGTCATCTAATACTGATTTGTTGTACCAAACTAATTGATTACTAGTGAAATTTAAAGCATCCATCACCGATAAAACACACTTTCTCAAGTCCTTTATCTTTTGCCCATGTCACTGCCCCCAGTAATGCCAGAATTTCAGCTTCATCTTCATTGTTCACTGAACCTGCTTTGAGTTTGCATCCAATGAAGGTACCTACAATGTTGTTCACGATCAATCCAACTCCTGATAAGTTAGTGGTTTTTTCATAAGCAGCATCACCAAAAACAACCACACAATCATCTGGCAAAGAACTAGTGATTGTGAGAGATTTTTCTCTTTAGTAGAGTCTGTATGAATTGACCCTTGTGAGACGGTATCATTCAAAAAGTTCTCAATGTCATTAACTAGTTTTATTGCTAATCTGGTTGTAACATGGTAATTTAAAGTTTTCCCTTGGAAGACACATGAGCATCTGTTTTTCCAAAATACTCTAGGAAATTGTGAAAACAACACCAGCCTTATCCTTCAAATTATTATGAGAAATCCATTTTATAACCAAGTCTTGTAGAGTGATAGAAAAATCACTATCCTGCGGAATAAGGTATGCATAAGGGCTTATAGACTAACCTCACTTAGAAAAAATACATTGGAGAATAATATGATCAGGGGTTTCAAGGAATCCAGAGTTACACATACTCCAAAAGTTGTTATTCCCATTAACAAACCTAGGAAGCACTGATTTGGCAGGGAAAATGTTCTCATGGCACTTCCATATAAATATATGTACTTTAGGAAGAACTGAAAGTCTCCATAGGACTTTATAGAAAGGATTGCTACTTTGAATATTATTCATGTAATAAATATGACAAGAAATTATTTTATAAGCGGACTTGAAAGTGAAGACCATTTCTAGAATGTGGCCAAATAAGTCTGTCACTCCCTGAAAGAGGTATTAGAGCATTGCTTAGTCGTACTCGCAAGCGTTGCTATCTCAAGCTTGTTTGTCAAGTTGATCAAAACTATATACATGATTTCTAATCTACTTATATCCATGTCTAGGATTAGGATAGAAATATGTAGTTGATCTTTAGACTTCACGACGTTCACGAATTAAAGAAGAAGATCTATTGAAGAGCTTGGAGGAACTTCATCAACAAAAGGTATGTGGAGACCAAAATTTATCTATCATTCATAAGTCTATTTTATTCTATCTTCTAATGAGACTAAGTCGTATAACTATATATACTTTTACATTATTCACATTTGATATTTCGAGCCGAGTTTATCTCGCTTATCTATTTCTCAAAATATGTGTTGGAAGCTTTTATCTTTAGCTATTCATCGTATTCTTGACGAGTTTAGTTGGAGATTTATTTGTTGGAAATGCTAAATATTAAGTCAAAAGATGATCATGTGAAAATTACCTTGAAACATCTTATATGATATATGTGAGACAATCATTTGATGTCGACTTGGGAAGTTTCGTATCGATCGATTAATCACTTGAAAATTACTTAAAGCTAGTGTTATGTGTGAGATTACCATTGTTATCTTCCAAAGATGTTTCAATAATTAAATGAGATTTTTAGAACTATCATGTCTGGATATAATATAGGTTACACATTTTGTATGCTAACCGTGCAAGTCTAGTTCGGGTCCGGAACTTTTTTCGCGAACTCTGTTTGTGAACGAACTAGACAGGCCAAGTCCGGAGCCGATGTTCATGTACTTTGTTTGCGAATGGCTGGACAAAGCCAAAGTTCGAAACTCTTGTTCCCGTACTCAGTTTGCAAACAGAGAAGTTAACTTCTAAAATCGGTAAAGTGTGTATACTCATACTCATGAACTTCGGTTCGTTTGCGAACTCAGTTTGTGAACTAAAGTCCCTGAAACTTTAATGAAATAAGGTATGTGAACTAGTTTTACAAACCTTGGAATTATGTTCATGAATTGGTTCTTGTGTAAGTACGTTGTACAATTACAAACCAAACCGATTTTGTTTCCAATGGTTCATATATATTTTTCCATGAAATGATGAACATTTGAACAACTCTCTTGAAACACATTTAGATTCATTTGATTATCTATTATGATTAATTGATCACCATATTTGATCTAGAAGTGTTAAATGAATATAGCTAAGTTATAAGTATTAATATGGCTAACTTAGGTTAACTATTATTGAGCCAACTAAGTATACACGTTTGGGTACGGTACATCCATATCTAAATATAGGCATATTTCATTTGTGTGTATCACTAATACCATCTAACGGTGCATATTTATTGCTTAATTTCTAAGCAGACTTAACTTGAATCTTAAATAAGGAGTTCATCTAACGGTGAATATCAATTGCTTTGTTACTAAGTTATCTTAGCTTTAATTGTAAGCAACTCTGATTTGAAAGACTATATAAGGGTTAACTCTAGCATATAGGAAACCTAATCCCGACACTTTCCTGTGTCCTAGTTGCAAACTAGAGTCGGTTCTCCTTTAACCTAGGTTTTCTAATACCATTATTAAGTTAACGACTTGAAGACTTTATTTGGGATTCGTGAATCCAGATCCAACTATTTTCTCTGTAGTTGCATATTATGATCTTACTTGTTTTATCATATTAAGTTTTATCTTCTCTAAGATTTACTCGAGATTCGTCTTCGATAGGTAAGATATAAAAAGTAATCACAATAGTTTTTCATCTCGGACTCTTATGATTCCGCAATAACTTCTTCTGTTAATCAGTTAGGTTATTGTAAGGTGACTAATATTTCTAGGATGCTTTTCGGGAGTATACAACCGTATTATTAATTGAGTTTCATGTTCACCTTGATTTATCGAAAGATGAAAATAACAACCAGAATAGACTTATCTATGGGAGACATATTTGTTTATAAGTCTTAGACTTTGGGTCGTAGAAACTATTAGTTGTGGGTGAGATCAGCTAAGGGAATCAAGTGCGTAGAATCCGACGTGGTTCTAGAGGTGTAAGGAACGTGACTACGGTGTGAGACTTGGTTATGGCTCAACTACATTACAGTATGAAGTTAACTTGTACGAGGCTAGAGTTTGTAGAGGCTTGATACAGTGTGGTGTTCAAATCTGGACTAGGTCCCGTGGTTTTTCTGCATTTGCGGTTTCCTCGTTAACAAAATTTCTAGTGTATGTGTTATTTCTTTTCTGCATTATATTTGTTCATATAATTGACATATCACAGGTTGTGCATAGATCAATCACAGTTGACAAATCCGACCTTGTGTGTTGGATATAACTTGATTGACACTGGGCATTGGTCTTTGGTACCGTCCAAGTTAGTCTCACATCAATCAGGCTCCCGGATTTATATCTGTTCGATTTGTTGATTGTATTGAGAAAGAGATAAATCTCTTTGATATATTTCTTGATTAAGTCTCACTTTTAAGTTGGTGCTCTCTGAATTATATTGGAGTTTAGTCCATACAGATTTTCGAACAAATTATTGGGTGTGGTTGTTATACCCTCGCATTTTCAAGAGGTATCCTAGATTCAAGGATATGCTTAGCATTTTGAGGAGTGAAAAAATCTTCAACAAGCTCTGGATTCCAGGTTTTAGTATCTTTTTTTATGAAAGTAGAAACTGTAAGGTTTTAGTATCTTCATTTGTGCAAATATCTCACAAGCTATGGATTTCCGGTTCTAACTAGCAGCTAAGATTTCTTCCTTTTCTATTCTTACGGTTTTTACTTCCCTTTTTATTTTTATTTCCCACAGAACATGTTATTTCCTTCTTTATTTCTTCCATCGAAAGAAAGTATTTTTAATTGTTTTATTAGTAAATCTGTTTTTCGTGAATAATACAGATGACGTCAAGGTACTTTTTAGGCCGACCGTCTGGAAGGTCCGAAGGGAGGGAGTCCCTTTTATGGCCACTCTTTTGTAGAATGAAACATAATGTAAATGTGCAATTTGATAAAAAAAAAAAACAAGAAAAGCATGGAAATGGTTACTATTAAAAAACAAAAAATGACCTCCCTCTCCCCTATTTTTTTTTCCCTTTAGACATTTTCGTAAATAAATCGAAAAGGAATGGCAAATATGTATAAAACATGTAGTTGCGGATTATCTCACAACTACACCCTCATAAGAATCCATTAAAATGATTCCTAAATCTAATTAATTTGATATGAAACTAAGAATTAAAGTACTAAAATTATAAAAAGAGACACAAAGATTTTTTACATGGTTCGATCATTGTGATCTACATCCATGGTTCTTCACTAGTGATTGTATGTAATTACAAGATTTTACAATTGAGACTCCATTAATGAATTTTTGGAGCTCTAGTTTTTTGGGGAAGAAGATGATAAAGAAAATAAATCTCTCCTAACATTTTCTCTCTCCTCCTAAAATTATCTCTCTCTCAAAAAAAATCCCTCAATAATAATCCCTCCCCTCTTTCTCATGCCTAAATGGCTATTTATATGATTTTACATATTTGATAACAACTGTCTGTCCCTTAATTTCGGATCTGAGAATTATCATGTGAACCTTCGCACCTTCACTTCGCGAACTTCTTTTGCTTTCGCAATCTTCTCACACCTTCCCCGTGATTTCCTTTGCTCGCAAAATGTTCTTTGCTCGCAAGATGTATTTTCTCTTCAATTTCGCAAGTTATCATTTGTTGTGATATTCCGCTCCTACATTTTGCCTCTTTTTTTCTTGAATATTGCTTGAAAACCGATCTTCAGGAAAAAAATACTTGCTGTGGTTGTTGGAGTAGTCTTTGATCTTGTTGATGAATGAACGAGCGAAAGAATATCAAACTCAAAAAGTATATACTTGCCTCTATTCTTTTGTGAAGTTCCGGAATGTTGCGAAGTAAATAATAAGTCTCCCCTTGAAGTATAAGAAGTATGAAATATCCTTGATGAAGTATAAGAAATATAAAATATCCTTGAAGAAATATAAGAAGTACTCAATCCTCGAAATATATAATAAGTATGAAGTATGAAGTATCCTTGAAGAAGTATGAAGTATATCAGAAAAAGTAGAAGAAGTACTTAATCCTCTAAATGTAAGAAGTATTGCGAATCCATCATGCGAAACTCTCACTCCATGCTCTTTGCCTCATGCTATGTTTTTGCGGCTTGTTGTTGTCTCTTTAGAAGTATATGATTTGCTTGAAGAAGTATGAACGTTGCACAAAATATAATTATTTCGCAGCAAAAAGAAGTGTGAGAAATGATATTTGAACCCTTGACCTGCCTCTTGTATAATGTTGCGTTATACCAACTGTTCTAACCATTTCTTGCGAAATATGTCTGTGAAATAATCTCTCATTTTCTTCTTGCGAAATAACCAAAGATCTTGCGAAGTAAACCTTTTCATGAAGTAAACGAACATCTGCGAAATGTTGGTGCTGTGAATGTTCGTAATGTAAACATTTGTGAAATGCATAGAGTAGCATTGTTGGTTCTGCGAACGTTCGCCAGGTAACCATTTGCGAAGTGCAAAGAGTAGAAGTGTTGGTGCTGCGAATGTTCGTAATGTAAACATTTGCGAGACAAAAATTTTGTGCGAATGGTGAGATTCGAACATGCGAACTGAAGGTTATTCTATTCACCTCAAACCATCCGTGCGTCCTTGTCTGTGCGATAGAAACGCATGTAACCATCCTCTTATTCTTTTCTCTTCTATCAGTTGTAGAAAATATGTACAAAATTAGAATGTGGGGAGAATCGAACGCGAGTCATCAAGCTTGTTCATAACACTATTGACCATCTTTGCGAGATCCTGTTTGCGTTGAGGTTATGAGATTTATACAAGTTATTCTTTTTTAATTGCTCTGTGTATATCAAAAACCTGTGAAAAAATATCCGTGTGTGGGGAGACTCGAATATGCGATGTTAAACTTCTCCTCTGTAAAAAATAAGAAAATGATGCTCGCAAACAAATTCGAACCTGCGGCCTCTCTGTTATTCTTTAACTCCTGAACCAACTTCACAAATTCCTGTTTGTGACAGAATTCACAATTTCTGCATCTTATCTTCATCTCCTGAACATGTAAATCTTCAACTAAAACTTCCATTTTCCCCTTGAAATTCACCGCAACAACTAATCTTTTCTCTTATTCTTTTCATATCTTTGAATTGTTGATGATGTTTACTCCCTGAAAGTGTATCTTCTTCCATGAGATTTTCATTTTTGAACCTAAATTTTGTAGATCTAGAAAAATATGAGCAGTAATTAATCTTCATGAAAATTGTTGATCCAACAAGTTACAGGAAGGATAAATCCTTTACTCTCTCCCTGTTTCTAGCGCCAATTATGTAGTTTCGGATTATCTCACAACTACACCCTCATAAGAATCCATTAAAATGATTCCTAAATCTAATTAATTTGATATGAAACTAAGAATTAAAGTACTAAAATTATAAAAAGAGACACAAAGATTTTTTACATGGTTCGATAATTGTGATCTACATCCATGGTTCTTCACTAGTGATTGTATGTAATTACATGATTTTACAATTGAGACTCCATTAATGAATTTTTGGTGCTCTAGTTTTTTGGGGAAGAAGATGATAAAGAAAATAAATCTCTCCTAACATTTTCTCTCTCCTCCTAAAATTATCTCTCTCTCTCAAAAAGATCCCTCAATAATAATCCCTCCCCTCTTTCTCATGCATAAATGGCTATTTATATGATTTTACATATTAGATAACAACTGTATGTCCCTTAATTTCGGATCTGAGAATTATCCTGCGAACCTTCGCAGCTTCACTTCGCGAACTTCTTTTGCTTTCGCAATCTGCTCACACCTTCCCCGTGATTTCCTTTGCTCGCAAAATGTTCTTTGCTCGCAAGATGTATTTTCTCTTCAATTTCGCAAGTTATCATTTGTTGTGATATTCCGCTCCTACAAAACATTTTCGTAAATATACCTAAGAGGAAGGGTAAATAAGTATTAGACATTTTCGTAATTAAATCAAAGAGGAATGACAAATACAAACTAGATTTTATTGGCAAGCAAACTAGATTTTAAAGAGACCTACACAATGAGTAAAAATAATAATATCAAATTCAGTTTTTTTACGAAAAATTCGGAGGTGTTTATCATTTTAGGCACAATTTTCAAAAATTGAATTCATAGGCATTATGCAAACCACTACAAATGATGCATAACACATTATGTAGCCATATTTTGGTTTATTCATTCGACTAGTTTTCCATTGCAACTAATGAAATATTGTACTCCCTCCGTTTCAGGAAAATGATACTTTCATTTTATGCACAAACTTTTGAAAATTGAATGCATAGCCATTATGCAACCACCACAAAGGATGCATAACACATTATGTGGCCATATTTTGGTTTATGCATGAACTAATTTTCGGTTGCAACTAATAAAATGATGTATTCCATCCGTTTCAGGAAAAGTGATACACTTTAGGCACAAAAAAAAATTATAGTCAAAATTATAGCGTTGTTTTGTTTTTCTTCGTTCAGCCCTCCCCACCATGGCAGAGGTGTTCTAGAACATATTATAGATGAAGAGCTTCCATCACCATCAAGAATAATATTTTTCATTCAGTCTGTCGGATATGAATAAAAGGCGCTGTTTGTTATGATCTCATAGCCATCATGTGCAGAATAGGGAAAACTATAGATAAATTATTATACTGAAAGTCTATATCTAACGATCATTGAAAAAGATGGAAGGTGAGATACTAACTACTACATTTGTGATTTTATCATCATTATCAGATTCTACATTTTTCACATTATTTCAAATGAAATATACACTTTTCATAGTGTTTGTTTCATATGAAAATTTATGTTTTCACCATAGTTTTGAGTGAAATTTTTTCTTTTCACCTGGCGTTGATGGTGGTTTTTATCTTAGGGTTTAAATCGTAAAACACTAAACCCTAGCAGACAGTGATATCAAAACGTTCAAGTGATAAAGCATTTACTAGGCGCATTTACTGAAAACCTTTAATGTGTCTCTAAATAATTACCGGGGTACCTTTTTCAAATTAGGGTTACAACAAGAAAAAGCCTAATTCACCTCTGTGCCAATGGCAAATCATGCCAGCCACACCGACCGCGCCAAAGCATGCCAACCATGCTATCCGCAACTCTGTGCCAATGGCAAATCATGGCAGCCACACAAACCGCGCCAAAGCATGCCAACCATGCTAGCCGCACCTCTGTTCCAATTGCAAATCATGCCATCCACACAAACCGCGCCAAAGCATGCCAACCATGCTAGCCGCACCTCTGTGCCAATGGAAAATCATGCCAGCCACACCAATCGCGCCAAAGCATGCCAACCATGCTAGCCGCACCTCCGTGCCAATGGCAAATCATGCCAGCCACACCAACCGCGCCAAAGCATGCCAACCATGCTAGCCGCACCTCTGTGCCAATGGCAAATCATGCCAGCCACAACGACCGCGCCAAAGCATGCCAACCATACTAGCCGCACCTCTGTGCCAATGGAAAATCATGCCAGCCACACAAACCGCGCCAAAGAATGCCAACCATGCTAGCCGCACCTCTCTGCCAATGGAAAATCATGTCAGCCACACCAACCGCACCAAAGCATGCCAACCATGATAGCCGCACCTCTGTGCCAATGGCAAATCATGCCAGCCACACCAACCGCGCCAAAGCATGCCAACCATGCTAGCCGCACCTTTGTGCCAATGGAAAATCATGCCAGCCACACCGACCGTGCCAAAGCATGCCAACCATGCTAGCCGCACCTCCGTGCCAATGGAAAATCATGCCAGCCACACCTATCGCGCTATGCCAAACACATCACTCCATGCCCCCCATGCCGCACCACCATGTCGGCCTTCCCCACGCGGCTACCAAAGCGAAGCCGTGCAACAATCAATGGTTTCACTTCAATTTAAGGAGCAAATCCTGGTCGTCTAAGGTCACCTCACGGCCTTTGGCCCAAAACCCTAGCTGGTCACACACCTAGCCAAAGCTGGCCACACAAGGCGCCCAAGGAAAACCCTTGGCCCCACATTCCAATCCAAATGCCCTTTCCTTGTCCATAGTCATGCCATATGCCCATGGCAAACCCTTGGCCCCACATGCCAAGCCAAGCCAATACCACACCAAGCCCAAGCTAGCTGCGCCATGCCAAACTCACTCTGCCTTGGCCCAAGTTATGCTAGTCACACTACGCCAAGAAAAACTCCCCTGCCTTGGCCCTAGCCACGCCATATACCCATGGAAAACCCTTGGCCCCACATGCCGATCAAAAACCGCACCTATCCCAAGCTATCAACGCCATGCCAAACGCACTTTGCCTTGTCCCTAGCTATGCTATTCACGCCATGCCAAGCCAAACGCCCTTTATTTGGCCCTAGTCGCGCCACCCTGTTGGCCTTCCCTACGCGGATACCAAAACGAAGGTGTGCAACAATCAACGGTTTCCCTTCAAACCCAGTAGAAAATCCTAGCCATATATAAGGTTACCAGACGATACATGGTAACCTCTGGCCCAAAAACCTAAGTTTGGCCATGCCAACCTAGCCACGCCACCATGTTTGCCCCCACCACCAAATTAAACGAAGGCGTGCAACAATCAACGGTTGTCCTTCAAACCCAAGAGAAAATCCTAGCCATCCAAGGTTACCAGACGACACATGGTAACCTATGGACCGAAAACCTAAGTTTGTCCACACCAAACCATGCCATGCCAACGGCATGCCAACTTAGTCGTGCCACCACGTTGGCCTTCACTACTAAAACGAAGGCGTGCAACTATCAACGGCTGCCCCTCCTCTCAAGATGCAAAATCTCGACCGTCGAAGGTCACCAGGGTAGCAAATTTCCCAAGATTGACTTGCCAAGACACAACTACATGCTACATGTTTTCACAAAAACATTCGAGACATCAAAACAAACTGTGGTCTATAGCGTGCGGCATACACAAATTCCCATCTCAAGATAGTGTAATAAGAATAAGACGGTTAGTAAATGCAAGAAGCAACGGTGAAACGCTCTTTCATTATGGAACATCAATTCCATCAAAATCCATCAATACCAGGCGTTACCACCTCTTCCCATTTAACTCATATGTTTTCTTTTCTTATAAGGCCAGAGTACGTTTATTTTTAGACTTATATAAATAGGCTTACCTATTTCCACCAGAGACACAAGTTTTTGGTCAGGGTAAAATACCACACTCAGAAAGGAAACTCTTGCTAGCTTTCTCAAATCTTTCACCTTCTGATACAAGTCAAGTACTACTCTTCCAGAATTATTTTGGTCTCAACACTCTCTTCGCTTCCCTCCCTAAACCAACCCTTCTCCTCCACTTTGTGACCGAAACAAGTTTGGAACGGCCATTTCTTGGTTTAGGCCGGACTTGTACAGATTGATCTCTCGAATCTAAAGTACTCCCTTGCAGTACATTGTTTACGGTTTAAATTATTTCTCACCTTCACACCCGCAATTGCCGAAATCAGTAGAAACTATTTTCACCTATAAAAAATTGGCGACCACAACGGGAGGTTCGATATTTCGGTTACAATGTCAATTTTCAACCAGCGACCTCGTTCTTCGACCCAGACTTCAAGATGGTAGAGGAAGGTGTTCCACTCCGACTCAGTTACTCAACGGCTCGATTATCAGTCATGACACGACAAGGGATGACTGGGGACTTCTCAGAGGATAGAAGCAAAGTGAGCCGCCTAGGGATTAATGGCGCAGTTACTAGATAACTCAGCAACGAATTGGAAGACCGTGGAATTCCCATGACCATGTTTCTCGGAAAAAAAAAAATTGGTCCTACACCCGAAAAGTTTATTCTCATCAGAAGACCTGAGAAACCGAGTAAGTCTCATCTAGAAAAAAATACGTGGTTTGCTTTTTCAAGTTTTGATAAAACCTATAGCCATGTTTCATCCTATGTCATCTACCAACACACGGTTCCATGGTTTTTCTGGGATGTTTGCGTCACTTTTAATCACAACCAAAAACACTCCTAAAACATTTCATTCCAAAAGTATAATCCAAAACCGTCAAGGTAGCATTTATCTATTAACCCGAGAAAAAAAAAATCAAAAAAAAAAACCATAAACCCGGCGTCTCATTTTCCTTTCGAAAAAAAAAAACCCTAAAGATAAGAGGTCCAAAAAATAGAAATATATTCAAGAAAAGTTTTTCAGCAGCGGTTTGATCCTCTTAGCAAATCCCTCTCTTATACTATGGAGAGCCGCCCTCTTCAATTTCAGCTTCTCGCACAACTTTTTGAATTCCGCTTCCTGCTTCTTCACCATATCCACGGAAGGACCTTCAACTGCTCCAGCCAACGACCTTTCAACATGAGAAAGACTTTCAGCGAACCAAGGAACGTTGAATTCAAAGCCCACGCACATATCTTAATGGAACTTCCAGCTTGAGATTACATCCTAAGAAACTATATGACCAGTCACGTTGCATATCTCATCAATCGAAGACAAGGCTTCCTCCACACGCTTGATCAACGCATGTCGACTAGTGGTCTTCTTAGTCGTGGAAATGTGACCATAGCTTTCCCAAATCTTGGTGTACAATGTCACATGTTTAGTTGGCACGCTAAATCCACTAATCAACACATGACCTGAGAAAGGGGCCAGATACGGAGGATTGAAGGTGGCACCTGCAACTGAATCAGCAACCGGCAGGAGATCCCTAACTAAGATTTCACCCCCGAAGTGCTATCCTCCCCCTGAGTCACGGCAGCGCCCTTGGGATGATGAATCTCCATGTCCAAGTCGCTAGCTGGCACGGTTTCCGCAGAGGGAAGTACGTATACGTCTTTACCCTGGTGGTCTTCCACTTCAAGATCATCCCCAGGAGCGGTTTCTTCCTAAAAAATCAAAATTTAGTTTTACTGCAAAAAAATAAAAATAAATAAATAAATAAAGAGGGGAAAGAATAAAAACATGGAGGGGACTCATCGATTCAGTTTCAGACTGACTAGACGAAGATTCAACACTGCTATCGGAAGAATTGCTCTCGCCATCACTAGACCCTGAACTCTCATCCTTTCCGAGTTCCGCGTCATCATGGGTAGGCTCTGCACCGCCACCCTCCGTCTCGAAAAACGATGCTTTGTGACTACATGCAAGTTTGGAAAAGGTGTTCGTGCTGCTGAAACCCTGGACGAGATACAAGGAAGCGTTCTCAGAAAATAAATAAAGATATACGTGATCTAGCTGAAGTCAAGAAAGAAATCACAGTACCCGCATGTTGGATGAACTAAAAGTCGCTAGATCTTTGGAATATGACTGGAAACCGCATGCACGATGCTTAGACCTTCGCTCCCTCACTTGGGGACTGTCCATGTCCGGACCGACGGATTTCCTTTTGGTTAAAGAAGTATCCCTCAACAACGGATGTTTTGCTAAAATTGTGGCGGAAGGCCTACCACGAGTGTTCTCCACTACGTCTTTCACAAATTCCTGGATGATGAAGAATTCACTCTTCCATAATGCGTTATACTTGGAGGTAGTCGACGGATTTCGTTCCTAAAGCAAGAAGGGGAGGTTTTTGCCCGTCACAAGAACACTAGTATCAAGAACGTCTGATAATGAGTCCTCTGGAGCTGCCAGATGACGAACGAGAGGGACACCTTGGTCGAAACCCATATTCCGAGCTACTCGATCAATATTGTAAGAGACTAGCTGACACGATCCTTGAAAGAAAGACGGTATATAGCCAGACGTGCAACTCCTCATGAATACAATCTCGCCGACACCCAGATTCCCCCCATCAGAAAGCAAAGACATGTTTGGAGAAGAAGCAAAAGTATTAACCTGGGCTATGGATGTACACACTGGGGCCTATGGACGAAAATTAGAGCCGCACGAGTTATCAAGGAAGTCAGCCAGGTTCGATCCAGCTCTTGGACGCCTATTCGACCAGCGAAGTATTCTCGAACTACCCAGAGAAGCGGGAAGTGAAACCAACGGTTTAAGAGCATATCTTTCAAAATGCTCCCATAGCCACGCTTGGAGAAAAGCAAAATGAACATACGAATCCACTTTCATGTAACCATTTGAAGCACACATGTCTATATCCAAATGATCCAAGTGTGTGTACATAGAACCGAGAAACAAGCCGCCGATGGGGAGGACGACTCCTTTCGCCAACCTTATGGCAAAATTGATGAGTTCCAGCCTTATCTCCTTCTTACTAGAGCCATCATCGAAAATATCCCGGGATAACTAGAGAGCCAAGAATGCCTCGACGTGGAGTGTACTATTCTTTTGATCCGGTGCCAGCTTATCGAAAAACCATTGAGACATCCACCAGGCATAGAAACATTTCATCTCGTTCTCCTTTCGGAAAAAACCTTTCGACTTTGTGACCAGGGCGGTACACATTTTTTCCTCATCATCAGACAGCTTGATGTTAAGGTTTCATGTCATGGGAAGATTCAGAGGGATAGACACACTTTCTAAGGATATGGTCAGTTCTCACCACCTACATATGGCCGTGTGAGTATCTGGACACCATCTGGAGATCAAAGCAACCAAACCCGGGATATGTTTCCTAATTTGAAGTGATGCAGAGGCTGCAACGGCATCAAATATTTGCGCCTTGGTCAAATTAGCTCTTACGCGCTCTTGACTTATCATAAAGTGCACCTTTTATCAAACGAACGCAATGGAATCACTGGGATTTTGAAATCAATAAGAAAGGCAGAATACTCTTTCTTTTGAAGACAAAACCGTATTATATTTTCGGGATGAACCCACCGGTCCCCTTCCTCACTTTATGAACCGGTCAGAAGCAGTGGCGCATGCTTAAGTGGACTTCTCCTGGAAGAGACTATTGTGAAGAATTCATCATCCACGTTTGGCTTGGAGTTACCAACATCCTTTGGTATGACAGAATTTTTCTCAAGCGACGTCATAACAAAGATTCTCTCACAAGTACTTCAGCTTTCCAAGCAACTAAAACAGAACAATATGAAGAGAGATTATTACGGAAAGCGCACAGAATTATTTTCTCCTAAGACGCAAGCCAGTTTAATTCAAGGCCATACCCTGCAGCGTAGAATTCTTGTCCGACCGAAGAGGTGTGACCCACCAGGGGAATCATGCCCACGACCACACCAAAACAAGGAGTAAACACTAAAACTAGGTTTTCATGGAAAAGGATAGAAAATTACTATTGCGTGCTTACTTTACACAACGAGCTGAGGTGGTCAACATTACTATGGTATTCATGCCTAAATACTACTATGAGCACGTGCAAGGAATACCTGTGGCTAGGATTCACACCAACATGTTCTACAAGGTCATAAAAAGGTATGCATACAACTAAGGTTTTCACCAACACAAGAAAATAAAAGGAAAGAAATTCAAAGAGGAAATAGTGGAAGGCATACCTAATCTGCTCGTCCGCTTCACCGCTACTAAGAAACAAAAGAAAAAATAATGAAGGTGTGAATCAAAGGGAGAGGCCGGCCATCCTTTTATAGGCGTGATACTTGGGAGTTCGAACCAGGAAAGGATTTCCAATTTTGAGCCAAGGAAGGAAAAGAGGAAACCGGTCCCGCAAAGACCAATTTCCACGTCCAAGATCACTCACGCTATACCACGGCCCCACGACGCCTAGGCGCCCATGTATTCCATACCTTGCCACAGCCCCTTCCAAGCCATTATATCCATATCCGCGACCCCACCACGCCTAGCCATCCTTGCACATTCCACCATGCCATTATCGCGGCCCCTACCAAGCCATTCGCTCTATTTCCGCGGCCCCACCACGCCTAGTCGTCCGTGAATGTCTCGTCTTGCCAAGGCCACAATATTCCAATCCGCCTGCTCCAATGTCGCGACCCTATCATCCACGTGCGTTTACCTTACCAAGTCCACGCCACCTCTTGGCCCCTCGAGCCGAGCCGTCCACTTGATTCTCCTTCCAAGACCGCGCCCCCTTTGCCATGGAGATGTACGACCAGACCAAGCCGGTAACTTTCATCTCACCACTTCACGGGTTGTATTCCCAGTACAACTTATGCAGGACCGCCAACACGGGAAGCCAAAACTCTCTTTACCACTCAAAAAAGTTAGTCGGATTCTCCTGACCATCTTTGCAATGATTTACACCTCGATTATGACCTTATCTGTCACCAGCATATGCTTACCTCGCAACAAGGCACCTGTTCCGAGCTAAGCAGGGGACATAATGTTGATGGTGGTTTTTAGCTTAGGGTTAAAATCGTAAAACACTAAACCCTAGCAGACAGTGATGTCACAACATTTAAGTGAAAAGCATTTACTAGGCGCATTTTACTGAAAACCTTTAATGTGTCTCTAAATAATTACCAGGGTACCTTTTTCAAATTAGGGTTACAACAAGCAAAAACCTAATTCACCTATGTGTCAATAGAAATCATTCCAGCCACACCGACCGCTCCAAAGCATGCCAACCATGCTAGCCGCACCTCAGTGCCAATGACAAATCATGTCAGCCACACCAACCGCGCCAAAGCATGCCAACGATGCTAGCCGCACCTCTGTGCCAATGACAAATCATGCCAGCCACACAAACCACGCCAAAGCATGCCAACCATGCTAGCCGTACCTCTGTGCCAATGGAAAATCATGCCAGCCATACCAACCACGCCAAAGCATTCCAACCATGATAGACGCACCTCTGTGCCAATGGAAAATCATGCCAGCCACACCAACCGCGCCAAAGTATGCCAACCATGCTAACCGCACCTCTGTGCCAATGGAAAATCATGCCAGCCACACCAACTGCGCCAAAGCATACCAACCATGCTAGTGCACCCCTGTGCCAATGGAAAATCATTCCAGCCATACCGACCGCGCCAAAGCATGCCAACCATGATAGCCGTACCTCTGTGCCAATGGAAAATCATGTCAGCCATACCGACCGCGCCAAAGCATGCCAACCATGCTAGCCGCACCTCTGTGCCAATGGAAAATTATGCCAGCCATACCTACCGCGCCATGCCAAACACATCTCTCCATGGCCCCCATGCCACGCCACCATGTTGGCCTTCCCCACGCGGCTACCAAAGCGAAGCCGTGCAACAATCAACGGTTTCCCTTCAATCCCAAGAGCAAATCCTGGTCGTCTAAGGTCACCTCATGACCTTTGGTCCAAAACCCTAGCTGGTCACGCACCTAGCCAAATCTAGCCACGCCATGCGCCAAGGAAAACACTTGGCCCCACATGCCAAGCCAAATGCCCTTTCCGTGGCCCTAGTCATGTCATGCGCCCATGGAAAACCCTTGGCCCCACATGCCAAGCCAAACCAAACCTATCCAAGCTAGCCGCGCCATGCCAAACACATCTCTCCATGGCCCCCATGCCGCGCCACCATGCTGGCCTTCCCCACGCGGCTACCAAAGCGAGGGCGTGCAACAATCAACGGTTTCCCTTCAATCCTAGGAGCAAATCCTGGCCGTCTAAGGTCACCTTACGACCTTTGGCCCAAAACCCTAGCTTGGTCATGCACCTAGCCAAATATGGCCACGCCATGCGCCCAAGGAAAACCCTTGGCCCTACATGCTAATCCAAACTCCCTTACCTTGGCCCTAGTCATGCCATACGCCCATGGAAATCCCTTGGCCCCACATGCCAACCCAATACTGCACCTAGCCCAAGCTAGCCACGATATGCCAAACGCACTCCGCCTTGGCCCTAGTTATGCTAGTCACACTACGCCAAGACAAACTCCCCTGCCTTGGCCCTAGCCACGCCATACACCCATGGCAAACCCTTGGCCCCACATGCCGAGCCAAAACGGCACCTATCCCAAGCTAGCAGTGCCATGCCAAACGCACTCTACCTTGGCCCTAGCTATGCTAGTCATGCCATGCCAAGTCAAACGCCCTTGCCTTGGCCCAAGCTGCGCCACCCTGTTAGCCTTCCCTACGCGGCCACCAAAACGAAGGCGTGCAACAATCAACGGTTTCCCTTCAAACCTAGGAGAAAATCCTAGCCATCCAAGGTTACCAGATGACACATGGTAACCTCTGACCCGAAAACCTAGGTTTGGCCACGCCAAACCATGACATGCCAACGGAATGCCAACCTAGCCATGCCACCACGTTGGCCCTCACCACCAAAACGAAAGCGTGCAACAATCGACGGTTTCCCTTTAAACCCAAGAGCAAATCCTAGACATCTAAGGTTACCAGAAGACACATGGTAACCTCTGACCCGAAAACCTAAGTTTGGCCACACCAAACAATGCCATGCCAATGGCATGCCAACTTAGCCGTGCCACCACGTTGGCCCTCACTACCAAAATGAAGGCGTGCAACGATCAACGGTTGACCCTCCTCTCAAGATGTAAAATATCGACCGTCGAAGGTCACCAGTGTAGCAAGTTTCCCGAGCTTGACTTTCCAAGCCACAACAACATGATACATGTTTTCACAAAAACATTTGAGACATCAACACAAACTAGGGGATGCTCATTAGGGTATTGGTTTGGTGGTCTATAGCATGCGGCATATACAAATGCCCGTTTCAAGATAGTATAATAAGAATAAGACGGTTAGTAAATGCAAGAAGCAACGGTGAAACGCTCTTTCATTATGGAACATTAATTCCATCAAAATCCATCAATACTAGGCGTTACCACCTCTTCCTATTTAACTCATCCGTTTTCTTTTATTATGAGGCCAGAGTACATTTCTTTTTAGACTTGTATAAATAGGCTTACCTATTTCCACCAGAGACACAAGATTTTGGTCAGGGGAAAATACCACACTCAGAAATGCAACTCTTTCTAGCTTTCTCAAATCTTTCACCTTCTGATACAAGTCAAGTACTACTCTTCCAGAATTTTTCTGGTTTAGGCTGGACTTGTACAAATTGATCTATCGAATATAAAGTACTCCCTTGCAGTACATTGTTTAGGGTTTAAATTGTTTCTCACCTTCACACCCGCAATTACCGAAATCAGTAGAAACTATTTTCACCTATAAACACCTGGTTTCCAATGAAAATTTATTTTTCACGAGTAAAATATTTTCTTTTCACTTGGGTTTTGATTGGAATTTATATATGTTTTCACCTCTGTTTCGAGTGAAAACTCCGATCATCACAATTTTATCCAATATTTGTGTTTTGTTTGACAACTTTGACTTACCTAAACTTACTAGGAGAGATGAATAGTAAAGATTAATTTTATGAAAGAATAATTTTAGGAAAGAATAATTTTATCAAGTATAAAATTTTAATTTCACCTTAATTTCAGGAGAAAATTGATTTTAGGGAGTCAACTTTTCACTTTTATTATCTCAATTGTTTTAGAGTTTCAATAAATAATCCTGGAATTTTTAGGGGTGACTCCAACATAATTAGGGGCGACACAAAACGAAAAAAATAGGTAATAATTGATAGATAACTCTAAATCCCATTTTTTAATGGCCAAACTACCCTTTATAATCAGTAGATAACTATACAATCGGTAGTTAATCAACAATCGGTAGTTAATCAACAATCGGTAGTAAAGATAGTTCATATGGCTACCGAATATAGAGTTGCCCCAAAATCAAATTTTGCAAAAAAAATTTTTTTTTAAATTTTGATTGAGCCTATAATCGGTAGTAAATGAGGTTATCATGACTTCCGATTATACAGTATATCTCTTTGCCGAAATCCTACCATAATCGGTAGTCAAGATAGTGCATATAACTACCGAATATAGAGTTGCCCCAATATCAGATTTTGCAAAAATCCTCGTTTTTTTTTAATTTTGGTTGATCCTATAATCGGTAGTAAATGAAGTTATCATGACTTTCGATTATACAGTATACCTCTTTGGTGAAATCTTACCACAATCGGTAGACATGATAGTTCATATAGCTACCGAATATAGAGTTGCCCCAAAATCAGATTTTGCAAAAAAAAAAAAAAATTGATTTTTGGTTGAGCCTATAATCGGTAGTAAATGAAGTTATAATGACTTCCGATTATCCTGGCTCTCTTTGCAAATATCCAACTATAATTGGTAGTCAAAATATTTCATACAACTACTGGATATAGGGTAGCCCCAAAACTAGATTTTGCAAAAATCCTCTTTTTTTAATTTTGATTATCCTATAATCGGTAGTAAATAAAGTTATCTTGACTCCCAATTCAATTATTCTCGAGAATTAAATGACTGTGCCGGCAATGGACTGAAAACCAGAAAAAAAAATCCAAAACGGACTGAAATTCAATTTTCTATACCCCCCTGTATAGTGTATCGGAATTGTATTCAAACCACGTCCATGCCTGTACCGATCTTTTTCAACTGCATTGGTTGACCCTATAATCGGTAGTAAATAAATGTATCCTTACTTCCGATTATACAGTGGACCTCTTTACCGGAATCCTAGCATAATTGGTAGTAAAAGATAGTTCATATAATTACCGAATATAGAGTTGCCCCAAAATGAGATTTTGCAAAAATCCTTTATTTTTCTAATTTGGTTAAGCCTATAATCGGTAGTCAAAATAGTTCATATAACTACCAAATATAGAGTTTCCCCAAAAATGAAATTTTGCAATCAATAGCTAAAAAAACCTAAACTACCGATTATGAAGGGGCACATAAGTATTTTCAACCTATTTTGTATTTTTTTGTTGCCTCTAATTCTATTGGGGTCGCCCCTAAAAATGCTAGGTAAATAATAAGTGAAAAAGTGGGGGTACAACAACCACACCCAATATTTCGTTTAGGCAATATGTATGGACAAACTCTAATATACTTCCAATAGAATCAACTAGATAGTCAGACTCAATCAAGGAAAATATATCCAAGAGTTATATCTATGTTTCTCAATGTAATTTGCAAATCAAACATATAGAATCCGCAAGCCTGATTATTATGAGAAACAACTTGAATGGTACCAAAGACCGTGCCAATCAATGTATATCAACAACCAAAGATTGGATTATTTAATTGATTGAACTACGCATAACCTGTGATATTTCAATTATATAGAAAATATAATGCGAAAAATAAATAACACAGACACCTGAATTTTGTTAATGAGGAAACCGCAAATGCATAAAAACCCCGGGACCTAGTCCATATTTGAACACCACAATGTATTAAGCCGCTACAGACTCTAGCATACTACAAGTTAACTTCGGACTGGAATGTAGATGAGCCCTAACCAACCTCACACTGATTAAGGAACAGTCGTGTTCCTTACGCTTCTGAATCCTAGAAGGACTCTACGCACTTGATTCCCTTAGATGATGTCACCCACAACTAAGAGTTGCTACGACCCAAAGTCGAATACTTGATAAGAAAATATATCTTACACAGAAAAGTCTATTGAATAGACAATTTTGTCTCCCACAAAAATGTCTGTGAGTTTTTGTTCCGTCTTTTGATAAATAAAGGTGAACAAGAACCAATTGATACACCTGACTTATATTCCCGAAGAACATCCTAGTAATATCAATTGCCTCATAATAATCTTAATCGTATGGAAGAGAAACGAGATATTGTGGAATCACAAACGATGAGAGGAAGATGTTTGTGACTACTTTTTATCTTACCTATTGGAGATTAAATCTTGAGCAAATCTTAGAAAAGATAGTACTCAATACGATAGAACAAAGTAAGATCAGAACACGCAACTACAGAGAAAATAATTGGGTCTAGATTCATAATCTAAATGAAGTCTTTAAGTCGTCAACCTATAATGGTTTTAGAAAAACCTAGGTTAAAGGAGAATCGACTCTAGTCGTAGCTAGTATCACATATGAGGTATGGGGATTGGGTTTCCAAGTTGCTAGAGTTCTCCCTTATATAGTCTTCAAATCAGGGTTTGCAATCAATGTTAATTACCTTGGTAACAAAGCATTCAATATTCACCGTTAGATGAAAACCTGATTAGATTCGATATAATATCTTTCAACCGTTAGATTGAACCTAACTTGTTACACACAAATAAAATTTGACTTCATTTAGATATGGGTAACCGTACCTAAACGTGTACACCTTGTTGGCTCAACAATAGTTAATCAAAGTTAGCCATATGAACACTTTCATATCAACCTTGTTCATAACTAGTTCAAATGACTCAAGTGAAACTAGTTATGGATTTGTTCAATTGTTTATAATCTCATAGAAGCATACAAGAAATAATTGAAGCAAAATCGATTTTGATTCACTGGAATCAATTCATGAACATTATAGCCACGGTTTGCAAAAGATTGCATTCCTTATTAAATAAGTGTATTTGTTCATGATTGTTGATGGTGAATTTTAGTTCAGGGATAAAATTGAAAAACCAATCTTTGTTCCAACATCATGCTGAGGGTAAGACCATTGGACAAGCGATGACCGCAGAAATCCTCTCGTTTTATTTGAAGCAATTTGATAAAAAACACAAAATTCATCCAGAATGGTGCATGTAGCAACAATCCCAATATTCTTTGAACTTATAACATTATTAATTAATGCATGACTAGCCTTGTATTTCTTGTGATGTTCACAGTAGGACTCTCAGTATTGGTGCGGCATGATGACTAATTGTTACTCTCAGCAGAGTAACATGAATATCCAAGTGTCAATAGTGAGGCATGCACGAAATACCCGTAAAGGCTACAACATTCTCTAACAAAGAGAATCATCTCTCGGTGTGTTATGCTAGCCCGATCAAGCATATTTGAATCTGAACTGTCCATATCAGTCTTAGAAATAATCACGACCACGCAAGTTGGCCGCATGATTTAACCAGCATATATGAACCCAAGCAGGAGCAGGATATCACCGCAATGACCACCAGCAGGCCCGTTTTTGCCCTAGTCGGTCGAATGCATATCATGCATCCCAAAAGACACCAAACACCATCCTGAAAAGGATGGTTATGAAGCAGCTTGGAAGCTCATACGAGCAAAAACCTCTAATGGCGGTCTCAAAACAGCCACGGTCGTCCAACTTCACCGGCACGGTTGGACGGCGTGGATTGCTTTAAGTCCATTCGGACAAGTGCCAAGGTACACACCGGCGGGCTCCCTTTCTACCTGCATAGCCGACCATCTCACGAACTAGCCAGGAAGGAGCAAAACGTTCGCCCAGAGTTCAGCCGGCGTGATGCTTTAAGGGTCGCTAAGGGTCTTAAATTGATCATGACCATCCAACTTCACCGACATGTTTGGATGGCTTAGATCATACCCATAACTATCAGTAAGGTATCGCCGTGTTCACCACTGACCTAACGTGGGTCGCACATGGTCGGCCTCCCCCAAGGAGGAGCATAGCCTTCCAAGCCGTTAGGTTGAAGTCTTGTACACACGACCGATCCAAAACCCTAATTAGGGTTTGCGGCATATTACATGTGTCGCTAATCGATCACGACCATCAAAATTCGCAAGCATGGTTGGATGGTTAGATCACACCAAAAATCATAGAGCAAGTACATACATGCTCACCGCCGGCCCAATTGGGCCCCACATGGTCGTCCACCCCAGTCAAGGAGCATAGTTTGCAAATTCATCCAGCCAAAGTAGCATGCACATGAAACCCTAATTAAAGTTTGCGGTATATCACGTGTCGCAAATCAGTCACAACCATCCATCTTCGCAAGAATAGATGGAGGTGGAGATGTAGATTCACAGGGTTCCAAACATGTCAATACAATCACCGTGGGCCCGTCTACATGTGTGATTGATCGTCCAAGGCCGTCCATGGCCGAGCGCCTCGATTCGTGCACCCAAACTAGGCATGGTCACACAGTTTCCAACTCCTTTGCGGCATGTACTTCCTATTGCAAACCGATCTTGACCATTCCTCTTTACCGGTAAACTTGAGTGTCCTAAATCGCATCTTCATGTGGAAGTGAGGTACGGACATGTACATCAGCATGTCTTCTACACGCATGCCTGGTCGGTCTTCTCTAAAACACTTCCCGTGATGGGTTTTGACCAAACTGAAGAGTGATGCTTGCGCACCTCTTCAAAACCCTAATCAACGGTCGCAAATGATCATCTCGTCCATCCAACTCTACCTGCTTGGTTGGGAATCCCAGTCTAGGATTTAAACGACCAACAAGATGTCGTGGTCACTACCATCCATCACTCTACCACATAGAGTGATCAGCCAAGAGAGGGATTGCTTGTGCATCCTCCAAATGGTCACTCGAAAACTGCTAGGCATTCGTATATTTTAAAATGCTCAATCCGCGACCTACTCCGTTGAGCCTTAAAATAGCGATGCTTCATACATGCTGAACATATTCAATGCATTACATGCATAGAATACACACGATATTTTATAAATATCGATTTCCCAAATAACTTAGTTATCTAACCTAGCACCTTATGCTACCTTCTGTGGGTCCCACGATCCACACATTAGAGACATCAAACATGTCATAAAGTGGGGGATACTTATTGGGGTATTGGTCTGGCGGTTTACAGGGTACATCGCACAACGCGCCATCACAAGAACGTGTCAGGAAAATATGGACGGTTAGTGACGACGGGAGAAGTGGGAAAGACTGATCGTGTGAAACTAGCACACGACTCCATAACTCCACTTTCTCCACTTCCCACGAGATACGAGGGTTAGGATTAATGACTTGTATAAATAGTTTCTCCTCCCTATTTCCAAAACGGACAAGCACAAAAAACCAAATGTTGTCATTTACCAGAGCTGATTGCTTACATTATTGCAAGCCAGTTTGATATTCTGATACAAGTCATAAACAACCAATACCTTCACAATCTCAACACCTCCTTCGCTTCCCTCCCTATGATCAACCCCATCTCCTTCACTTTGTAACCGAAGCAAGTCTGGAATGACTATTTCTTGGTTTAGGCCAGAATTGTATAGATTGATCTCTCGAATCAAAATCACTCCCGTGCAGTGCATTTGTTTAAGATTTAGATTCATTTCTCATTCACACACCCAGAATTACCAAAACCAGCAGAAGTAGTTTTTACCCATAAACAATTGGCGACCACAGTGGGAGATTAATATCTCGGTTGCAATATCAATTTCTTCAATACCCAATCCTATTTGGCTGATTTAAAAATGGTTGGTCTTAGGACTTCCCCAATAACTTCAGATCCGGTCGGAGTTCCTCCAACGAAGATGCTCCTCTTTCCAATGGTATGTCTAACGGCGCGGCTGGAAGAATCCCAATATTTATCGATTTGGAATGAGTGCAGGAGATTCACGCAAAGAACATGGACCTGATCAAAGAAGCAATAAACGACATACTCGATCTCCTCATCAATATGACGTTAGATATGAGAGGTTTTCCTATGACTGAGATTTCTACACTGGGGATTGATCCTCACAACTATCCTCCTAAAATAAGTAGCTTCACTACGAACCAGAGGCCGATGGACCAGGAGGCCGCTTCTCCAGTGGAAAATTTAAGCGAACTTTTACACCTCTCAAAGAATCAGCGGGCAAAAACGTTTGGTGAAATCAACCAGATAGCCTTGGAAATACAATTAACTTCTTTGCGTCTAGAAGCCTCCATAACACCAGAGATATCTGTAAATAATATTATATTTACAGAAGAATACATGATGGTGGAAGAATGCCACAAACGGGACCTACACGTTACTGCATGTATCAAGGATTCAGAGTTCAAGAGGGATCCCATCGACACAGGAGTGTTTTCGAATGTGATTACCCTAAATACACTCAGGACGGCCAAGGTTTGCCCAAGAAAGATCGTGCGGCATCCTACCACGATGAAAGACTTTGAAGGAAATCAAACCAACACGTACGAGTATGTCAATCTGAATTAATCTGTAGGACCTGTCCAATCAAAGGTGAAATTCGAAGTCATAGAAAATGAGCCATACTACCACATGATACTGGGGAGACCGTGGCTTCATGACAATAAGATTGTCCCTTCAATGTATCACCAGTGCCTAAAGACTATGATGAATAAAGAATTCATTTGTATTCCTGCGTCGTCGTCTCCTTACGCACCGATATGTGGAATGGAGTTTTTTGAGCCAAAAGAAACTTCGCGGGATGAATCAGGCAAAGTTCATTGCATCCCACTCCCCACATGGGCATCAATCCAGGAGGAGGACCGAATTGTATCATTGAGGGATAAGCCCCATGATACGTCTTCACTGACAGGGCATCCTTCTTCGTCTGGTGAAGCCGCAACTCATGTTCACACTAAAAGAGAGCAAACTTTTGTGGCGAGCCATGATCAGAAAGGGAAGACCGTATACTGACGCCGCTGTTAGTAATTAACAGGGGAGACTGCTACCTAGTCTCTCCGCCCAATGGGATGCTACAACAAGGAAGATCCACAAGAAGAGGAGTTGGATGCTCCACGACAGCTGCAGGATGGCAACAACTCCACGACTGATAAGCTCGAAGTCGTTAATATCGAGAATGAAAAATCTCCCAGGCCCATCTCCATCAGCTCAACCTTGTCCATGGATGAACGCGCGAAACTCGTGCAACTTCTCAAAGAATACCAGGACATATTTGCTTGGACGTATGAAGAAATGCCCGGTTTAGATAAAAAAAATTGGTCACCCATCATCTGCATGTCATACCTGGATCCAATCCGATCAAACAGTCCCCGAGGAAATTCGGGCACGAGGTGGAGGAGCAGATCAAGACTAAAATACAGAAGCTGCTGGCTTCATTAAACCCATTCATCATCCGACCTGGTTGGCTAATGTGGCTCCAGTAAAAAAGAAAAATGGACAGATCAGGTGTTGCGTGGATTTTAGATACTTGAACAGATGCTTCCATAAAGACAATTTTCCTCTACCTAACATCGACATGTTAGTAGATTCAACCAGTGGGCACGACATGTTCTCCTTCATGGATGGATACAACGGGTACAATCAGATAAGAATATACGAGCATGACGCAAGTAAGACAGCTTTTCAAACTCCTCTCGGAAATTTTTATTATACTGTAATGCCATTTGGTTTGAAGAATTCCGGTGCAACGTATCAACGCGCTATGACGGAAATCTTCCACGGCATGATGCATAAGCAAGTCGAAGACTATGTGGGTGATATAATAGTCAAATCGAAAGCTTGGGCAAATTACATAGGAGTCATACGGCAAGTGTTTGAAAGGTAACTGCTAAGGAGATCAAAGTGGACCCATCCAAGACCCAAGCTATCCTCACGATGCCGCTTCCGCGAACTGTGAAGAAACTCCAAAGCTTCATGGGCAAGAAAGGAGCAAGTTTTTTCTGGACCGTACTACAACAGGAAGCGTTTCGGAAGATTCAACGAATATTGTCATCTCCAAATCATCATAAAGGGTTCGTCTATTATGTCATCCCGGATGAAGAGCGGGACATCTTCAGATTTACTGGAGATGACACTTCAAGGGAGCAGCCTCAAGAAGATAGCGATGTTCGCATCATCATGTCGAGAAAGAATCTGAAGCTTGGGTGAATCACTCTGACATACTTAAGAGGAATGCTTCAGCGAAACAGCGAACATCCAAATGATTATGTCAATAGGGCATGAATTCAGGCATCGAAGGGTCACAATCCAAATGTGACTGAACAATAAGTGGTGTAATTATGCATTAATATGATGGTACCTGTCAATCGTGCTTTGTCGAGGAGCCTGTGCTTTCATACACTCTCTGAACTTCGTTAATCTGCTCAACGTTCAGGTTGCAACAACACCTGCCCTGCGAGAAAGAACAATCCTTCTCGTAATAAAGAGCATCATGATGTTCGTGGAAACATACATCTCACTAACAGGAAATGCAAGCTTCATCCTTCTGCAAGCAGTTTCGCTGAAGCAACAAGAGGAAAACCACTGAGATACAACATCCTGCAGTCCACGATCACCAAATCCAAACTCCAGTACCATATGCACGACTGCCACAATGGTGAAACAACGTCCAAGATATTCCATATATGGATCGACGGTAACTACATCAATGAGAGACGCTTTCAGAATTTGTCTTCCGTGGAATAAGTAGTTGCATTTCAAAAGGATATTTCACCTGGGACTTAATAGGGTGCCAATTTCGTGCAAATTGCCACCACGCCTCTCCCTACCAGTATCTTCTGATCACAGCTGCTGCCAAGAACCGTTATTGCTCGACGATTGATACCATCCAGAGCTTCACCATATCAACGACCACTACGTACAAAAGACCCATCGGGCATACAAGATAAAGCCATGTAGACCACACTTTGGGACTGAGGCTCAGCATGAAATTCCTTCGCCGTCATTTAATAACTTCTTCAAAATAAGAGAGATGGTCAATCAAGAAGCATGTAATTCGCAAGGGGAAACCAAACTGAAGAAGAAGCCACTTTAACACTCTCTCCAACAGGAGCCGCTTCAACGCTTCCTCCAGCAGAAGCCTCTTCATATCTCTCTCTCCAGAAGAAGGCGTTTCAGCTCCAACACTTCAACACTCTCCGGGACCTGCTCGCTCCATAAGATGCTTCCACACTCTCCGGGACCTGCTCGCTCCAGAAGCTACTTCAACGCTCTCCGGGACCTGCTCGCTCCAGAAGCTGCTTCAACGCTCTCTACAGGATCCACATCCACATTTGAGCATACAAGGTTCATTTTTGAGAAAAGCAAGCACGCAGTGGGTCCCATGTTTGAACAAAACAGGCAGTAAGGTCAAGGCAGCAAGGACGGTGTTTGGTCAAGATAGCAGGGTCGGTATTTGGTCGAAGTAGCAAGGATGATGCTCGAGCAAGCACATCAACCATACGGACAAAGCAGGCACATGACAGGGCCGACCTCTGAAACACGTACACGGTGGACCCATGTTTGATCGAAGCGTGCACAGTTTCCCATATTCGAAGCAAGCATGCTCACATCAGGTCCCACGCTCGACCGAAGCAGGCATAGCAAGGTCGATCGGAGTAGGAAATGGTGAGCTTCGTTTACTCAACAAAATAAAAATATATTTCCCACTAATTAAATATAATATAGCGGTAGTAAGAGATCGTTCCCACGAAGAGTAAAGCAATTGTTATGTTATCTAAATCGGCGAAAATATAAAAGAAGGATAAAAAGAAAAAGATATTGAAGAAATCCTTCGCAGTTACTAACCGTTAACTCAACATTGTACCAATTTATCTCTTGTTAGACGCAATTGTCACCAACCATAGGAAAGAAGGTACGCTTAGCAATCCCCAAAAACTCCATATATCACCGGATATGGAAGCGCTCGACTACCGGATTCTATTCAAAAGAACCACCTTGACACGGAAGCGCTCGACTACAAGATGTAATTCCAAAAATGCAATAAGATTTGTAAATTTAGGTTTGATCCCAGCAGTAAAACTCGGCACGCTCGGTCCACTTACTGGTATTGTCTTTACTCGCAATTGCTCCACAGAATCCCTCCGTAAGGTTTTGCGATTTCTACTTGTGTAGGAGATAAGAGACAATTATGAGTCGACTCACCTCTCTGCTAGCATTAGAATGATTAATAAACTAATCTGGTTGCGCACCCAAACCAATCTAAGAACCAATCATAAACCTTCGATGTAGTAAAAACAATCCACAATGAATCAATATAAAACTTGAAACAAACTTGCAAAATAATTGAGCTTCACAATTAGAACTTTGAATTCATCCTTACAATATAAAAAATAGAAAAGAGATAGTTCTCCCCTCTAAGGGGGAGAAAAACGGTGAAAAAGATATGTGTCAAGAAGATATGATGATATAAAATTGTGCCTAGGGTTCTCTATATATAGAGTTTTGTAACCTCCTCTTTAAGAAAACTAGGAAACCTAGCAAAAATAGGAAAGTGCACCTCCTCTTGAAGAAAACTAGTAAACCTAGAAAAAATAGGAGAGTGTCCCGTGCATCAAATCCCGAACCAAAGCAGGTTGCGAACTCTTGCCAAACTTGAAACAGCATGAACCCTTAATGTGATCGTGTAGAATAACTAGCTAAAGGCCTGTTGGGCTCGTGAAACAACTGTTGAATCTAGCCGGCCCACTCATCTGGTCACGTAAATATTGCTAGATATACTTTTGGGCTTGCATTCAAATTTCAGTTATAGCCCACTACGTCTCATCTCAGCCATTCAATGTCCCTTCACTGCCAATTACCTTATCATGGCAACAACATCATAGCTACTACAGCAGTACAGCCCTTCTTTTCTTCTTACGTCTCCAGTTTCACTTCGTTATCTCCCTCAGAAACCAGCTACCGATCCTTGAAATCTTGGTTCATGTCAATGGTTTGTACTGCATCACCACGGGTGAATAATATTCCACTTCTTCCCTCCCCGTGTAGACCTCATCAACATAGGTAACTTGAAGCGCCTCATTGTTCTTCATTAGGTATAAAACCTCTTCTGCACGTGGATATATCTTTTCCTTCTGAGACCCGTATACCTGTCGTCTTGATTTCTCTTTACTCCTTTGAACATCCCCTGCCAGTCACAGTTCTTTGTCTACTCTCTCCATTGCCAGCAACGTCACAGTATTATTGCCATGAACCCTCGAGCATTGTCTTCCGGTGCTGGCAGCAACCAAGGCCTTCTCCGTTCTCACTGCCATCACAACCATGCATGCCATCATCTATTGTGGTTGTTAACAGCTCTAAATCATCGACTTCCAATGGCAGCAGCCAAGACAACGTCGTCCCTTCCATGCTATCTCTATTCTTCACAGCATCGATCATAGCCTCCAACTTTTCCAAGCTCGAAATCAATTACCCTGTATACACTACTCCATCATGCAACAATGACGAGCATCGACCCTTACAACCATCGGTAACCCGTCACACTTGTCTGGCTCGAGCTCCATATTCGATCACCGGCAACTACATTTCGAGCTTGCTGCCATCAACCACCGGCAACCGTCTCACTAAGACCAAACTGCAGCCTCCATCTTCGTTAGAAGCTTCTCCATTGCTTCTCCATCTTCCATACATTCCAGCACCTGTTCACAGCGCCTCGAACTTACTCTACCGCCATTGTCACAGCTTGTCAACAGCATCACTGCTCATGTACTCACGAGCTCAGCTTCTTTGACATCAATTGTGAAGTTTTACTACCTAGATAAGAGATACACCATTTCCTGAACTAAGACCAGCAAGTGTAGCCTAGCTGTTACTGCAGCACCTTCGCCCATTTATTGTTAATGCCTTGTCAGGCCTCTGCACCATAGCATGACTCGGAAGCCCATCTCGTTATCGTCCTTGGCCTGTCAATCCAAATGCACTGACAATAGAAACTCAACTCGAGTAGCAGCATCATTAATCAATCCCATATCTCCAACTCGAGTCACAGCGTTACTGATAATATCGATTTTCCCATGCAATGATAATTCCGCCTCTCTTTTAGGAAATTAGACGATTTCTTGTTCTTTTCGGGAATAAGCTCCAAAATTCCCGTAAAATATAAAAAGAAAAATAATAATACAATTTCACACGAAAACTAGCCAAGAAAGCATAACCAATCGATACTTAGAAAGGTGTTTTTACACACCTATCAAATTCCCCCACACCCAAACTTTGCTAGTTCTCGAGCAAACAAAACGAAACAAAAATAAAATACAACTCCATGCCGTGAGGATACAGTTATTCTTAGCATGAATAACAGGCCTTTAAACCCCTAGGTGTCCCTAGTGGACGAGTTATAGTCTCGTGAGGGCTTACGAGAGATATACCTACAAAACCTTTACGCCAAAACGAATAACATACCAATTAACAATTACTCCCCGGCAACGGCGCCAATTTTGGTGAGCGTCGTTTACTCAACAAAATAAAAATATATTTCCCACTAATTAAATATAATATAGCGGTAGTAAGAGATCGTTCCCACGAAGAGTAATGCAATTGTTATGTTATCTAAATCGGAGAAAATATAAAAGAAGGATAAAAAGAAAAAGATATTAAAGAAATCCTTCGCAGTTACTAACCGTTAACTCAACATTGTACCCATTTATCTCTTGTTAGAAGCAATTGTCACCAACCGTAGGAAATCAGGTACGGTTAGCAATCCCTAAAAACTCCATATATCACCGGATACGGAAGCGCTCGACTACCGGATTTTATTCAAAAGAACCACCTTGACACGGAAGCGCTCGACTACAAGATGTAATTCCCAGAATGCAATAAGATTTGTGAATTTAGGTTTGATACCAACAGTAAAACTCGACACGCTCGGTCCACTTACTGGTGTTGTCTTTACTCGCAATTGCTCCACAGAATCCCTCTGTAAGGTCTTGCGATTTCTACCTGTCGTCTTGATTTATCTTTACTCCTTTGAACATCCCCTGCCAGTCACAGTTCTTTGTCTACTCTCCCCATTGCCACCAACGTCACAGCATTATTGCCATGAACCCTCAAGCATTGTCTTCCGGTGCTGGCATCAAGCCAAGGCCTTCTCCGTTCTCACTGCCATCACAACCATGCATGCCATCATCTACTGTGGTTGTTAACAACTCTAAATCATCGACTGCCAATGGCAGCAGCCAAGACAACGTCGTCCCTTCCATGCTATCTCTATTCTTCACAGCAGCGATCATAGCCTCCAACTTTTCCAAGTTCGAACTCAATTACCCTATATACACTACTCCATCATGCAACAACGACGAGCATCGACCCTTACAACCATCGGTAACCCGTCACACTTATATGGCTCGATCTCCATATTCGATCACCGGAAACTACGTTTCGAGCTTGCTGCCATCAACCACCGGCAATAGTCTCACTAAGACCAAATTGTAGCCTCCATCTTCGTTAGAATCTTCTCCATTGCTTCTCCATCTTCCATACATTCCAGCACCTGTTCACAGCGCCTCGAACTCACTCTCTCGCCATTGTCACAGCTTGTCAACAGCATCACTGCTCATGTACTCACGAGCTCAGCTTCTTTGACATCAATTGTGAAGCTGGACTACCTAGATAAGAGATACACCATTTCCTGAACTAAGCCCAGCAAGTGTGGCCTAGCTGTTACTGCAGCACCTTCGCCCATTTATTGTTAATGCCTTGTCATGCCTCTGCACCATAGCATGACTCGGAATCCCAACTCGTTATCGTCCTTGTCCTGTCAATAAAATGCACTGACAACAGAAACTCAACTCGAGCATCAGCATCATTAATCAATCCTAGTTCTCCAACTCGGGTCATAACGTTATTGCTAATAGTGATTTTCTCATGCAATGATAATTCCGCCTCTCTTTTCGGGAAATTAGACGATTTCTTGTTCTAACCAATCGATACTTAGAAAGGTGTTTGTATACACCTATCAGGCAAGATCGATATTCGTGCAGAGCAAGCACGAACCAGGCTCTCGACTGAAGCAGGCATATCAAGGTCGATCGAACCATCCAAGACTGATATCATGCTAGGGGAACGCTCGCCTGGATGCCTCTTGAACGTGACATGCTCCAAGGACAGGACGACCCGTCTCTCCTGGTAACATCTAAACTTTGTCTCAAAAGTTTTATCTTTATTTGTCACCATCTAATGCCTACCTCACAATAGTGAAACCATTGCGTATTAGGCATGGGACTTAATGTTGATGGTGGATTTTAGTTCAGGGATAAAATTATTAAACCAATCTTTGTGCCAAAATCCTGCAGAGGGTAAGGCCATTTGACAAGCGATGAGCGCAGAAATCCTCTTGTTTTATTTGAAGAAATTTGTTAAAAAAAAACATAAAATTCATTCAGAACGGTGCATGTAGCAACAATCCTAATATTCTGTGAACTTATAGCATTATTAATTAATACATGACTAACCTTGTATTTCCAATGCTGTTCTCAGCAGGACTCTCATTATTGGTGCGGCATGATGACTGGTTGTTACTCTCAGCAGAGTAACATGAATATCCAAGTGTCAATAGTGAGCCATGCACGAAATACCCGTATAGGCTACACCATTCTCTAACAAAGAGAATCATCTCTCAGTTTGTTATGCTAGCCCGATCGAGCATATTTGAATCTGAACTGTCCATATCAGTCTCAGAAATAATCACGACCACGCAAGTTGGCCGCACGATTTAACCAGCCTAGAAGAACCATAGCAGGAGCAGGATATCACCTTAATGACCACCAGCGGGCCCGTTTTTGCCCTAGACGGTCGAATGCATATCATGCATCCCAAAAGCCACCAAACATAATCCTGAAATGAAGCATCTTGGAAACTCGTACGAGCAAAAACCTCTAATGGCGGTCTCAAAACAACCACGGTCGTCCAACTTCACTGGCACGGTTGGACGGCGTGGATTGCTTTAAGTCCAGTCAGACAAGTGTCAAGGCACACACTGACGGGACGCTTTTCAACCTGTATAGCCGACTATCTCACGACCTAGCCAGGGAGGAGCAAAACGTTCGCCCAGAGTTCGTCCGGAGTGATGCTTTAAGGGTCCCTAAGGGTCTTAAATTGATCACGACCATCCAACTTCACCGACATGTTTGGATGGCTTAGATCAGAAACATAACCGTCAGTCAGGTATCATCGTGTTCACCACCGACCCAATGTGGGTCCCACATGGTCGGCCTCCCCAAGGAGGAACATAGCCTTCCAAACCGTTAGGTTGAAATCGTGTACACACGACCGATCCAAAACGCTAATTAGGGTTTGCGGCAAATTACATGTGTCGATAATCGATCACGACCATCCAACTTCGCAAGCATGGTTGGATGGCTTAGATCACACCCGTGATCATAGAGAAAGTACACACATGCTCACCTCCGGCGCAATATGGGCCCTACATGGTCGTCCACCCCAGACAAGGAGCATAGTTTGCAAATTCTTCCAGCTAAAGTAGCGTGCACATGAAACCCTAATTAGGGTTTGCGGCATATCACATGTGTCGCAAATCAGTCATAACCATCCATCTTCGCTAGAATATATGGAGGGTGTAGATGTAGATTCAAAGGGTTCCAAACATGTCAATACAATCACCGTGGGCCCGTCTACATGTGTGACTGATCGTCCAAGGACGTATGTGGCCGAGCGCCTCGATTCGTGCACCCAAACTAGGCATGGTCACGCAATTTCCAATTCCTTTGCGGCATGTATTTTCTATTGCAAGCCGATCTCGACCATTCCTCTTTACCGGTAAACTTCAGTGGCCTAGATCGCATCTTCATGGGGAAGTGAGGTACGGATGTGTACACCAGCATGCCGTCTACACGCATGCCTGGTCAGTCCTCTTTAAAACACTTCCATACTCGGTTTCGACCAAACTGAAGAGTGATTCTTGAGCACCTCTACAAAACCCTAATCAATGGTCGCAGATGATCATCTTGTCCGTCCAACTCTACCTGCTTGGTTGGGCATCCCAGTCTAGGAGTTAAACGACCAACAAGATGTCGTGGTGGCTACCATCCGTCACTCTACCACATGGAGTGATCGGCCAAAAGAGGGCTTGCTTGTGCATCCTCTAAATGGTCACTCGAAAACGGCAAGGCATGCGTATATTTTAAGATGCTTAATCCGCGACCTACTCCGTTAAACTTTAAAACAGCGATGCTTCTTACATGCTGAATATATTCAATGCATTACATGCATAGAATACACACGATATTTTATAAATATCGATTTCCAAAATAACTTAGTTATTTAACCTAGCACCGTATGCTACCTTCTGTGGGTCCTACGATCCATACATTCGAGACATCAAATATGCCACAAACTGGGGGATACTTACTGGGGTATTGGACTGGAGGTTTACAGCGTGCAGCACACAACGCGCCATCACAATTAAACATCACAGGTTCAAAGATTACCATGTTAGACCTGAGTTTCTCTTTCGGATGAACTGAAGACGAAATATATCATAATTGAACATTACCCGTTCAAAGATTACCAGAGTTAGACCTGAGTATCTCGTTTTCATATGAACCGAGGACGAAATATATATCAGAATTTAACATCACAGGTTCAAAGATTACCAGAGTTAGACCTGAATTTCTCTTTCGGATGGACTGAAGAGGAAATATATCAGAATTGAACATCACATATTCAAAGATTATCAGTGTTAGACCTGAGTTTCTCGTTCGGATGGACTGAAGACGAAATATATCAAAATTGAACATCACAGGTTCAAAGATTACCAGAGTTAGACCTGATTTTCTCTTTCGGATGGACTGAAGACGAAATATATCAGAATTGAACATCACAGGTTCAAAGATTACCAGAGTTAGACCTGAGTTTCTCTTTCGGATGAACTCAAGACGAAATATATCATAATTGAACATCACTTGTTCAAAGATTATCAGTGCTAGACCTGAGTTTCTCTTTCGGATGAACTGGGGACGAAATATATCAGAATTGAACATCACAGATTCAAAAATTACCAGAGTTAGACCAGAGTTTCTCATTCGGATGAACTGAATAGGAAATATATCATAATTGAACATCACAGGTTCAAAAATTACCAGAGTTAGACCTGAGTTTCTCTTTCGGATGGACTGAATACGAAATATATCATAATTGAACATCACAGGTTCAAAGATTACCATAGTTAGACCTGAGTTTTTCGTTGGGATGGACTAAAGATGAAATATATCAGAATTGAACATCACAGGTTCAAAGATTACCAGAGTTAGACCTGAGTTTCTCTTTCGGATGGACTGACGACGAAATATGTCAGAATTGAACATCACAGGTTCAAAGATTACCATAGTTAGACCTGAGTTTCTCTATCGGATGGACTGAAGACGAAATATATCAGAATTAAACATCACAGGTTCAAATATTACCAGTGTTAGACCTGAGTTTCTCGTTCGGATGCACTGAAGACGAAATATATCATAATTGAACATCACTTGTTCAAAGATTATCAGTGTTAGACCTGAGTTTCTCATTCGGATGAACTGAAGACAAAATATATCAGGATTGAACATCACAGGTTCAAACATTACCAGAGTTAGACCTGAGTTTCTCTTTCGGATGGACTGAATACGAAATATATTAGAATTGAACATCACAGGTTCAAAAATTACCAGAGTTAGACCTGAGTTTCTCTTTCGGATGAACTCAAGACGAAATATATCATAATTGAACATTACCCGTTCAAAGATTACCAGAATTAGACATGAGTTTCTCTTTCGAATGAACTGGGGACGAAATATATCCGAATTGAACATCACATGTTCAAAAATTACCAGAGTTGGACCTGAGTTTCTAGTTCGGATGGACTGAAGACGAAATATATCAGAATTGAACATCACTTGTTCAAAGATTATCAATGTTAGACTTGAGTTTCTCTTTCGGATGGACTGAAGACGAAATATATTACAATTGAACATCACAGGTTCAAAGATTACCATAGTTAGACCTAAGTTTCTCTTTCGGATGGACTGAAGACGAAATATATCAGAATTGAACATCACAGGTTCAAAGATTACCAGAGTTAGACTTGAGTTTCTCTTTCGGATGAACTGAAGACGAAACATATCAGAATTGAACATCACAGATTCAAAGATTACCAGAGTTAGACCTGAGTTTCTCGTTCGGATGGATTGAAGACGAAATATATCAGAATTAAACATCACAGGTTCAAAAATTATAAAAGTTAGACCTGAGTTTCTCTTTCGGATGAACTGAATACGAAACATATCATAATTGAACATCACTCATTCAAAGATTACCAGAGTCAGACCTGAGTTTCTCTTTCGGATGAACTGAAGACGAAATATATCGTAATTGAATATCACAGGTTCAAAGATTACCTGAGTTAGACCTGAGTTTCTCTTTCAGATGGATTGAAGGCGAAATATATCAGAATTGAACATCATATGTTCAAAGATTACCAGAGTTAGACCTTAGTTTCTCGTTCGAATAGACTAAAGACGAAATATATTAGAATTGAACATATTACCCTTATTGGAAAAAACTAAAATAGATATTATGGAGATAATGAAAATTACCATACTACCCTTATTAGAAATAAGTAAAGTAAATGTTCCCGATTGTGAAAATTGCCATATAACCCTTGTTGGGAAAAAGTGCAATAAATATCATGGAGACTGTGAAAATGACCATACTACCCTTATCGGAAATAAGTAAAGTAAATGTTACAGACTGTGAAAATGACCATATTACCCTTATTGGAAAAAAGTGCAATAAATATCATGGAGACTGTGAAAATGACCATACTACCCTTATTGAAAATAAGTAAAGTAAATGTTACCGATTGTGAAAATGACCATATAACCCTTATTGGAAAAAAGTGCAATAAATATCATGGTGACTGTGAAAATGACCAAACTACCCTTATCAGAAATACGTAAATTAAATGTTACCGATTGTGAAAATGACCATATAACCCTTATTGGAAAGAAGTGCAATAAATATTATGGAGACTGTAAAAATGACCAAACTACCCTTATCGGAAATAAGTAAAGTAAATGTTATAGCCTGTGAAAATGATTATATTACCATTATTGGAAAGAAGTGCTATAAATATTATGGACACTGTGAAAATGACCATATTATCCTTATCAGAAATAAGTAAAGTAAATGTTACAGACTGTGAAAATGACCATATTTCCCTTATTGGAAAAAAGTGCAATAAATATTATGGAGGCTGTCAAAATGACCAGACTATCCTAATCGGAAATGAGTAAAGTAAATGTTACCGATTGTAAAAATGACCATATTACCCTTATTGGAAAAAAGTGCAATAAATATCACGGAGACTGTGAAAATGACCATACTACCCTTATCGAAAATAAGTAAAGTAAATGTTACAGACTATGAAAATTACCATATTACCCTTACTAGAAAAAAGTGCAATAAATATTATGGAGACTGTGAAATTGACCATACTACCCTTTTCAGAAATAAGTAATTACCGATTGTGAAAATGGCCATATAACCCTTATTGGAAAAAAGTGTAATAAATATCATGGAGACTGTGAAAATGTCCATACTACACTTATCGAAAAAAAAAGTAAAGTAAATGTTAGAGTGTGAAAATGACCATATTACCCTTATTGGAAAAAAAGTGCAATAAATATTATGGAGATAGTTTGTAATATTTACTGTACCTATTTCCAATAAGGGTAATATGGTCATTTTCACAATATGTTATATTTGCTTTACTTATTTACGATAAGGATAGTCTAGTCATTTTCACAGTCTCCATAATATTTATTGCACTAATTTTTATTAAGGGTAATATGGTCATTTTTCACAGTTTATAATATTTACTTTACTTATTTCCAATAAGGGTAGTCTGGTCATTTTCACAGACTATAATATTTACTTTACTTATTTTTGATAAGGGCAGTTCAATCATTTTTATAGTGTCAATGATATTTGTTGCAATAATTTCTAGTAAGGGTAATATGGTCATTTTTATATTCTGAAATATTAACTTAACTTATTTTTAATAAGAGTAGTCTGGTCATTTTCATAGTATTGCACTAATTTCCATTAAGGGTAATATGGTCATTTTCACAGTTTGTAATATTTACTTTTCTTATTTCCAATAAGGATAGTCTGGTCATTTTCATAGTCTCCATAATATTTATTGCACTAATTTCCATTAAGGGTAATATGGTAATTTTTATAGTTTATAATATTTACTTTACTTATTTTCGATAAGGGTAGTTTTGTCATTTTCATAGTTTCAATAACATTTATTAACGTTATTTCCAATAAGGGTACACTGGTCAGTTTCACAGACTATAATATTTACTTGACTTATTTTTGATAAGGGCAGTTTGGTCATTTTATAGTCTCCATGATGTTTATTACTTTAATTTCTAGTAAGGGTAATATGGTCATTTTTATAGTCTGAAATATCAACTTTACTTATTTTTAATAAGGGTAGTCTGGTCATTTTCACACTCTCAATAATATTTATTGCACTAATTTCCAGTACGGGTAATATGGTCATTTTTACAGTCTGTAATATTTACTTTACTTATTTCCAATAAGGATCGTCTGGTCATTTTCACAGTCTCCATAATATTTATTGCATATGTTTCCAATAAGGGTAAAGTGGTTATTTTCATTGTCTGTAATATTTATTTTATTTATTTTTGATAAGGGTAGTTTGGTAATTTTCATAGTCTCCATGATAATTATTGCAGTTATTTCCAGTAACAGAGGTCATTTTCACAGTCTGTAATATTTACTTTACTTATTTCTGATAAGGGTAGTCTGGTCATTTTCATGATATTTATGTCACTTATTTCTAGTAAGGGTAATATGGTCATTTTCACAGTAAGGCTAATACGGTCGTTTTCAAAATGTGTAATATTTCCTTTACATAATTTCGATAAGGGTAGTCTGGTCATTTTCACAGTCTTCATAATATTTATTGTACTTATTTCTAGTAAGGGTAAAATGGTCATTTTCATAGTATATAATATTTACTTTACTTATTTCTTATAAGGGTTATATGGTTATTTTCACAGTCTGTAATATTTACTTTACTTATTTCTGATAAGGGTAGTCTGGTCATTTTCACATTTTCAATAATATTTATTGCACTAATTTTCATTAAGGGTAATATGGTCATTTTCATAGTCTGTAATATTTACTTCACTTATTTCTGATAAGGGTAGTCTGGTCATTTGCACAGTCTGCATAATATTTTGTTGCACTTTTTTCCATTAAGGGTAGTATGGTCATTTTAACATTCTGTAATATTTACTTTACCTATTTACGATAAGGGTAGTCTTGTAATTTTCACAATCTTCGGAATTTTTGTTGCACTTATTCCGATAAGGATAGTCTGGTAATTTTCACCGTCTTCGAAAAAAGCAGATATGTCGAAGTCACGTTTCAATAAAGTCATAATTTGTTGACTTGGTCTTGATTCTGCAACCAGTTGGTTAAGGCCCGTGTTGACAAAACTTTACAACTGATGGATGCTATTCAGAGTTTGAAAGATCCTCAGATTGAGATGCAGTTGCTTCGGAACTGTTCTGGGGTTTCCAAGCTTTATTTCACTATGAGGACTATTGAACCATCTTTTGTCAAAGAGGCTCAAACCACTTTTGACTGCCACTTGTTTAACTTTGTCCAACAATTGGTTACTTGTGATGGTCCTGGTTTTGGGGATTTACAGATTCGTCTAGCTTCTCTGCCTATTAAGAGTGGTGGTTTTGGTCTATATACTATGGATGATACTATGCAGTACTGTTACCTTGCTTCTTGCTTACAAACTCAACAGCTACAATGTGATATTTTGTGCAACTCAGGCATTTCAGGTATAAGTTCTTCGTGTATGCTTGCTTTAGATGCGTTCACCCAATTTTGTGGTTTAGATTCTTCTCCTCTCTGTGTCGAAACTGTTTCCCCCCATCCAATGAGCAAACTGGCAGCTTTATATTTCGACTAGGCGATGAAGGAAATGCCTACAAAATATGTTATGACGCAACGAGATCCTTCCTTATTGAAGAATAATAAGATTAAGCATACTCAATCTTATCTCATGGCCATTCCTATTGATGGTTTGGGTCAAAAGATAGGTCCTCGTCAGTTTAGCGCTATTCTCGGTTATAGACTTGGTGTTCCCTTATTTTCCAAAGATAGTATCTGTTCTTGTTGTGGGAATGATATGGATGTTTTTGGTGACCATGCTCTACATTGTGCACCTGAAATTGGCTTGAAATATCGTCATGATTGTGTACGTGACACCTTGTCTGATATTTGTTTTCGTGTTGGTGTACAAGGGAAACTGAGGCTTCCCTTGGTCTTCTTGATAATGTTGGAGGAGATGCTAGACCTGCAGATATTTTGGTTCTTAACTGGGATAATGGTCGGGACACTTTCTTCGATTGTAGTTGCATCTTTTCTGATGACTACATCCAAGTGAAGATAAGGACTAAAACTTACTCTAACATACAAGATTCAAAGATAAACAAGATGTAAAGAGTATGAAAGTAAAGATTAACACAAACATATAACGTGGTTCGGCCATGAAGACCTACGTCCACGGGAAGAAGATAGTTTATTTATTGATTATAAGGTATTACCCTTGAAAGAGTTACAAATATCACTTAGATCTCTCTTTCTCTATCTAAATCTCTCTCATGTATTCTCTGTAGAATGAATATCTAATAATACATTAGCTAACTTTCCCATCTCCTGTTACATGGGTTGGTATTTATATATAAATGAAACTCGTGAAGGTCGGGCCTCGTCGAGCTCTCGGAGTCGTTATGCATCGTCTTCATTGCTTCGGACTGGTTCTATACTATTCCTCGTGATGGTATGCCAGGTTTCTCTCCGAGTTGTCTCACCCTGCTTGTCATCATGAATCTATCCTCCGAAGGTCCTCGTTCTTCTTCATCTACGAGTTATAGTATAGGTCGTCCGAGCTCTCTGTTATGACATAGAATCGCTATCACTTCTTCTGATCCTTCATTAAATGCAATGTTGCTTTTTAGACTTGACCAACTGAATCTATTAGACCACTCCTTCACACGCGTCGTTCATGCGATGTTGGTGGCAGGCGTCTTGATTCAGGAGAAATCAACTTTATGTAGAATGATTCGGTGCTCCTACCTTATCATCTCATGATGAAATCATCTCTTGAGATGTTGACATATGTCCATCGGGTATTTTACCCTCACATTTTGCTCCTTTTCTTTGCAATTTTCCAAGGGAATGATAGGAAGAAAAGTTCGTAACCGTCCCGTACTTTCCGCCACGTCCGAGATTTCCGCCACGTCTGCATTTTAATGCGCATTTTTACCTGTTGGACTTGAGGCGCCGATTGGTTATCCCTTGGTTTCTTATAAAAACCTTTCTTGGGATAAGAATCATGTCTTTACTTCTTTTGCTCAGAGTTCAGAGATTTTTTATCTTCTTTATCTTCTGTCTTTTGCTGTTCCTTTTTACCTCATTGACTCCCCTAAAGAGACTCATTATGTCTAGAAAAAATTCTCCTTTACGATCGCAGAGGCGGCAAGGCTCCATACCCTTTTTGTTTCTTCTTCTTTACTACTATTGTCGGTGGTTTGTTTCGTCTTTCCGAACTTTTTACAGTTCTTGTTTGGTCATTAATGGTTCTTGCCATTATTCTATGACTTCCCAATTTTTACAGTCGTCGTGGATTCATTAAACTTCGTTCTTCTTAGTTTTCTCAGTGTTGAAAAGAGGATGGCTAGGAATCCGAGCAGCTGCCGATCTTCCGTCATGTCTGATGCTGATTTTTTGGAAATGGTGAAGACCAAATACCATCTTCAAAAGTTTTATGTGAGTTTTGCTACGTCGGAGGGCCAGACCGGAGTTCTGTCTCAACAACTTTTCGACGAGAACCCATGTGGTCCCAACGAGATTATCATAGCGGCTGTTCAACTAGAGGCTGGTCTCCGCCTCCCTCTTTATTGCCCACTTGACTCCTTTCAGTACGAGGTTTTTACTCTTCTAAACTCTCAGCGAGCGATCTTTCAGCCGAATGGAAATTTTTGTAGAATTATGCGAGAGTGTAATCGGCGAAGCCTTGGTAAGGTGACCGACCACGAGATGAACCAGTTCGTGCCAGAACAGAGGGAGTTTTACTCGCCTGGGTTCTTCGTGGACAACTATTGGTGTCAGCAGTCCGATACCTATGACATCTTTGGTGTTGGAATTTCTAGGGCTCGGAATCCCCTCCTAGGTCCTACTCTTATGCTTGATTTGGATCCCCCACATGCTACTCAGATTATGCTTCGCAAGACTCATGATCCCAAGTGGTGTGTTGCTCCTCTCCGAATCGTAGGGTCTTGTATTTATGGTTGGAATGAGGTCGACGATGTTCTCTTAGGGATTCCCGAGATGCATGCTCATCTTCCAGTTTATAAGCCATGGGTGCTTAAATGGATTGTCCCTCGTAGGCGTTCTTCTTAATCTACCCGAGGTGCTGAGGATGCTAAGGTATAAAATATTGTTATTTTATTAACGTGTATACCTTGCCCCTGTTTTATTCCTTAGCATCTATTGTTGATGTAATTTTTTTGTGCAGAGGAGGAGGGTTACTGATGGTTCTGGGCCATCCACTGCTCCTGCGATTGAGTAACCTTATTTTGGCATCAATGTGTATGCTTTGTTTGGAGAGGGTGAGTTTGTGGATCTTGGAGATGCATTTTGTGATGATCTCGACCAAGCCTTGTCGAACCAGTCTGCTACTGCTGTTAGTACCGTTCCGATATATGGTTCGGGGGTTCCCCAGGCGATTAATACTGCTGAGAAGGGTAACGTCCCCAGGGGGAGTGTTCGGGCTGGTAGTTCTTTAGGTGTTCAAAGTGTTTTTGCTGGTGGTTTTCCTTCTGTTGCCTTGGGTCCTTCGGGTTTGTCCTCCTTTACATTTGGTGATGGGTCCGAGTCTATGAAGTTGTTGTTCTCGGAGACGTATGCTCGGATGAGCGAGGACGAGCAAGCTCGTATCTTAACCTCGTTGCTAAAGTCTGCTCAGCAACATCTTGTGTTAGCGGTATGTTTTGAGATTGAGACAACGTCCTTCTTTTGATTTCCCCAGTTGAGGTTTTTCTAATCTTATACATGTTGTTTTATTTTGCTAGAGTAATAACCTTCGTATTGGTATGCTATCTGAGACTCGCGTAGCTAGGAGACGAGCCCGAGAAGCTGAGCACGAGATTCAGAATTTGCGCCTTGCTGTTGATATGGATCAGGAGGAGAATCGTTCCCTACGCCCGGATAGGAAGGAATTAGAAAGTATTTTTGCTACTCCTTCTTGTGTGATGCCTTTGTTACTCCTTCTTGTGTGATGCCTTTGTTATGGTAGGATTTTTAGATTTCTGAAGTATTCCCTCTATTGGTAGCCACCATCAAACGTTCAGAGGAGAAGTTAAATGATATCGTTCATAGGTATGCTAGGGAAATATGTAATTGGAAGCTCGACATGAGCTCTCGTCAGTGCAAAATTGATGCCTTAGAAAATGAAAATGGTTCACTTCGTGAGGACGTAAACGTTCATCAAGATCGTATTATTGATCTTCGGGCGATGCTAGATAAGTCCAAGCAAATAGTTGTGGATCGGATGGATGACATCAAGCTTCTTCGAAGTCAGAAAGACAAGATGATTGAATGGCAGTCTGATCCTATGCCATTATTGGCTCGAGCTGAAGAGGAGAGGAAGGAGTTGGTGCGTCTTAAGCGTGATTTCATTCAACTTGAAAAATAGCATGATAGGCAGCTATTATCATGTCCAACCGGTGATGCGTCCATAACTCCTATGGAAGCACAAATTAGTGGTTTAGATAACCAAAAGTCCCAAGTGGAACATACATTATCCTATGTGTTGGTTGATCATGAAGGTTTCCCATTAATGGTTTTTAAGTTTTATGAAACTTATCCGTGTACATGTAGAAGATGTCGTATTGACTTTTTCTTCAATCCTTCTTGCAGCGGCTCGTAAGCGTATCGCCGAGATGGAGAAACAGTTGGAGGAGACGCGAATTTCCAAGGAAGGCCTGGATGAGGAGCTTAACGTGTTGGTCAACAATCATGAGGAGGAGATGGAGGCCGAGCGTGCTGATAAGAATCAGAAGCTGAGCGATCTTCGTGCTGAGTATAAGCTATTGATTACTAAATCCTGCAAAGCTGCATTTTTTCGTGATCATCAGATGGTTGCTTCGGCTACGGTGGTTCGTACTCCTTCGGTTCAACTCAGGTCTTAGAAAGTTGCTTCCGTAGTCCCGAGGGAGAGGATCGGGTGGAACGTGATCAAGGTACTGGTGATCGGATGGAGCTCGATCAAGGCACTGGCGATCAATTGGAGGCCGATCAAGGTGATGGTGAGAAGCATGAAGATTGAGCATTCGTACTTTTACAGTCCCTCCTTTTGGTACTCCTTTTGAGCATTATGTTAATACATTTATTCTCAGACTCTTAGTATGGAAAACGATGTTTGGTTGGAAAGTCCTCCTTTACCCTTGGAGGCATGGTTTGTTTAAACATTTATTAAGTAAGTCCTCGTATGTGGGAGGAGATCGTACTTTTTTTGTCTTTAAGGATGGCTTTCATAATAATTCCTTTGAGTTATTCTAGGCTTCTTTTTGGTTTATATTTGCTGGATTTTGAGGTGATTGTGTGCCGGCTATGAGTCCAACCATGGGTGACGAAGCCAAGGAGTGATCAATTCCTTAATTGGATTGGCCATCTCTTACAGTGTTGGAAACTAGGCGTGGAAACTTTTCCTTTTTGCCCTTATTATGATGATGCCTTTGTTGGCTTGAATTTAATAGTATCCTATTTATGTTATACTTTCCCCTCGGTTGTGTGGTCAGTTGTTTGAGCCATCTATTGTTCAACCATCGTTTGGAGGGCGATACCTTGGTCAAGTGATTCTTCCCTTAGCCAAAGGTTAGTACCTTGATTCTGAGCATCTCCTGCTATGGCAGGACATCACCCTATTTATGGATCGTGGTGGAATTACCCTAGGTCTGTATCTGTATTAGGTAGCTTAGGGTGTCCCCTGCATCATCATGCTTCATCGTAAAGATGGCATTGCCTTAGGTCTATGTTCGTGTTCGGCAGCTTAGGTATTTTACCCGCATCATTCGTTGTGGAATGGAAGGTGTGGCTAGCACCATGCCATAATCTTTATGGGCTTTTTGTATATTGAAATGAGTGGAGCTATATGCAAATATGAAAAGAATGAAAACAAGAATAAATGAAAGACAAGAGAGCAAAAAATATAGAATTAGCTAATAAAAGAGAGTAAAATGATCATGCAAAAAGTCTAATTTTATTAGTTTCAAAAGAGGGTGGTGGACCCTTAGTACATTCTAGTAAGGTATCATGACCTATGACGTGAGGATTCTAATCTTAGTGCTTCGTCATGTTGTATTAAATGATAATATTTTCTCAAGATTGAGTAGCTAGACCTCTTGGGGGGAATACCTTCCTTCTCGAGGCATCATTTCTCGCAGTCGTTCAGCTTAGCGAGTGTTGTTTCCGAGTTAGGGTTCTTTTCACCGTCCTTGGACTGTGTTGTTGGGATCGTTTGGACCTTTTGGACGACGGGGAAGATCATTCGCTTCGACCCAAGCGGTGCGTTTCTAAATTCCCATAGCATATTACGTAATTGATTACTCCGTCTGGTTCCGAGTTCGTCTAACTTCATGCTCACCATGTTGACAATAGCTTCGTTGGGGTATTTATGTAACCTTTAGGACATGGAGAGGGCTTCGTGGTCCCGACTGTGGCTTGATTTCGTGTCTCTTAAGGATTGTAGTTCGAGTCTGGGCATGACTTCTACTAGCTATTGAACATCAGGGATTGTAAAGTTGTTTTTCATGGAATCAATATTGTTATGGGGTTGTACTTCTTCATATCTTGGAATTGCCTTGGTGGGCATTTTATTCTCTCCGTGCATTTCTTCATGTGCGGGTTTTTTTTGGGCCGTCTTTTTCTCCCTTGGTGCGTATCTGAGATCACTTATTATATGATCTTGATTACCCTCTGGCTTGCCATCCACTGGCTCCTTCATGGATGCTAATGCTGGTGCCTCGAACCATCTTGTGAAGTAGTTTTTGGTTCTGAATATGAATTCAGGGAGTTCCGTGCTTGATGGAGGAGGATCACCTGCGTTTAGGCCTTGTTTAGATCGTGGCCAGGGTTTCAAGATGGATTTGTATCCGCTACCTCCGTACTTAGGGTAGATCTGAGCGTAACCCGAATGTCCGTCCAATTGATATGGTAATCGAAGCCAGTCGGCCGATTCCTGGTCCTCATCAGTGGAGAGGTGCTGTGATTTCCATAAGGGCTTCGGCGAACGGAAAGTGGTGTCACTGGATAGCGCACGAGTTGCTACCATGGCATAGGCGCTAATTTTTTCCTGGTTGGTATCATTCTTAGCTCTTTTCTCATCGTGTTGTTCGCGCATGTCATAGCAGTATTTGGCTTATCCTGAGTCACCTACTATTTCCGCAATTCCGTCAGGGGTGGGTAATCTTAGACTTTGGTGGTACGTCGAAGCCACTCCTTTGATCCCATGGATCCATGATCTCCCAATTATGGACGTATATGGAGAGACCACGTCTACCACACATAAGGTGGTTAAGGTAAGTATTTACCCTACTTTGATATCTAGCGTGACTTCGCCCCTTAGTAGGGTTTACGAGCCATTGAAGCCAAATATATTATAAGTGGAAGGAATCAGATATTCATCTTTGAGACCCATTTGCTTGAACGTTTCGTAGAACAAGATATCGAAAGAGCTCCCTCCGTTTATCAATATCTTGGGCATCGCCCAAGGCAGTACCTTGGGTTTTTTCTCCTCTCCTTCGTGTTCGGGAAGTGCGATAACCATCGTAACCATCAAAGGATCGTTGTCGTTGCACCCCTCGTCTGGTGCCTCCGAGGCTGAGAAAATGATAGGTATTTTAATCTACTCCTCTATTGGAGGTTCTTTGTCACACTTAAAACCTCATCACCTTTGAAGTCTCGTTTGTGGATTCGCCCTGTAATGACTCCTTCAGGTGTGGTAGTAGTTGAGTGTGATATCGTGTTGCATCCCAGATACTGCGCCTAGCGCGGTATTTCCACACGATGGACTGGTGCCCCTATCGTGGGTTGGATCGCTGGTTGCACGATGTACTCCTGAAGTTTACCTTCATTTATCATTTCTTGTATCATATTTTTCATATCTCTACAAGAATTTGTGGTATGTATGTGAAATTGATGGAACTCGCAAAAGTCAGTGTGATTCTTGGCCCGCTCGGTCTATTGGCCTCGGTTCCATAGATAGGTTATCTTATATTTTCCTTCGATCTTTTTTAAGACCTCGGTTATAGGGGTATTTAGCTTCGTGTAGACAGGGTTTACGAATTTTTCCTTCTTGCTTCGGGCTTGGTCTCTCCCTTTCCATCCTTCACTCCGATGTTTATCGAACTGGGCAACGCCATTGTTGGATCGTCCTTCACCTTGGGTAGGTACCTGAGGGTTTTGTGGTTCCACCACATTTGCACCTCGGGTGGCTCCTTTGACTAATTTGTCATAAGTACCGTCTTGTAGCTCTTCTAGAGCTATGTAATCCTCCTGGATTTCCCTTAATTTGCCTAAATTAGTAGGCGAGGTTTCGTACATGCGAACAAACATCGGGTCCGTCTTTCTTAGGATGTTTTTGAAGCCTAAGATTGCATAGGCCTATGGAACCCTTCCGATTTCAGCACATAGTTTCCTCCATCGTGTTACTAGCGATCGGAGTGACTCATTTGGTCCTCGGGCTAATTGGAACAGTGTATCTATCTCGGGTTTGACCTACTGTTATGTATGTATGCTTCCAAGAATAACTCGGATAGGTTGGCAAAGGACCTGACCGACTCCTTCGGGAGGTTATTTAACCATAATAAGGCCTCGTCTTTTAGACTAGTGGGAAAGAATCTACACATCACTACGTCATAATGGCTCCATTGGGTTAACATCATTCGATATGATCTGAGATGTTTTATAGCATCGCATGTCCCGTTAAAGGGAGTTATGAATGTTGGAAGCGAGCATTTCCTCGGAAAGGGTTGAGCTAATAGGTGCATCGCTAGGGGGGATTTCCTTGCCTCCTTCATTACCTCCGCGAGTTTGTTGTTTTCTTGCCTTCCGGTTACTTCTCTGCACATTGCTTCGAGTTGGCAGATTCGGGCCTGCAATTTGTCGTCTACGAGCCTTCCTTTGCCCTTCTTCTTTCTCCCTTGTTCCCTCTCGGGTGAGAATGAGATTTCGGACTGAGGATATCGTGATCTCCATGAATCTTCGTCTGATCGTTCAGCTTGGGAAACTATTTTGGAGGGAAAAGACTTTGAAGCCTCTGTTTGACTAGGGTTAGTGATTACGAGTTTCTCGGACTCGCAATTGATTTTTCCTCCATTTTATTTGTTTTTTTCTCGCCGATGCTTGGGATCGACATCAGAAGATCCGTCAGATGGGCTTTCCTCCATCTCCAGTACTCCTCTGCTTCCTTTGGGAAAGCGATTTGTCGTCTCCTCGTTTGAGGTATCGGGAATATTGACTCTCTCGTCATCCTGAAATTTTTCAAAAGGACTTTCCTCCTCGGGGGCCTCCTCTTCCGCGATATTGGAGGCCCTCTTCTTGGTTTTTCGTTTCAACCTCCGGTTTCTCCATTCTAGCCTTCTGTTGCATTTTTCCAACTTTTTCATTCTCTCATCCTGCGCTTCTTGAGATTTCAGGATGGCCGCGAGTACGGCATTGGCATTGTCTGAGCTAGGATTACCAGTCTTCTTGAGCTCATTGTTCACTATCTGCCTTGGAAAACGATTCAACCCTCCTAGTTGAGTTAGATGAATATCATCTGGGCCCTCGGAGGGGTTTTCACCTCCTTCTGAGCTAAAGTTATCTGTTAACCCTTCCCGGAATTGGTCATCATGTTGTCCCTCTCCTGGGAGTGAAACGTTGTGCACGGATTTGCCGAGTTCCATCTCGTCTAGGACGTCTAGTGGGGCTCCACCATTTTCACCTTGGCTCGTACGAGCTGATCGTCTCGTCACCATCGCCTTACCTGCGATTTATGCAATAATGATCAATTTGTCTTTTCTTTTAGAAAAGTGGGACCCTAGTTTTGCAGGTCATGTGCAACTGCTAAGTCATAATTTTAACTGGACAAATAAGTACATGAAGACTTCAAAGCAAATTTTGGAGACATGTGAAGATGTCAAAACATTCTGTTTTGTGCATAAGACTTTAGTGATGGAAAAAGGTGTTTCATTGGTTTCTCTTCTCAAGAGAAAGTACCTATTTCCATGCGTCATGCTTATGCTAGAAAGAATCAAATCATGATGATGAAACATATCTTTCCATTTTAGGAAGTATTTTTTCACCAACCTTTGGACTTTTGATTTCGAACAAACTTTGAGTTTGAAGAATGATTATATACTCGTTAACCCCTCCTCCTGACTTAGAGTTGGATTTCTAAGAAGAAGATCATGAGTTGTATGGAGTTTTTGTAAAAAAGACGAAGAAATCATCACTTAACAATTCACCTTTTGAACCTTCATAAAAATTTGACTTTCTTAGGAAGTTTACTGATGAAGATCTTCCCTGCTCGTTCATGGAGGAGATCTTTTAGGTGCGGAAGTTCAAGAAACCTCGTATTCACCACGATCTGCTACTCTCCTGAGCATCTTGAGGAAGACAAGAGATATCTCTGAGAAATTAAAAAAACTTACCAGAAATAACAAAAAACATGTAGATTTGTTGATTTTGAGGTTCTTCTAAACTACACATATCGTTGAGATCGTGTTGAGTCCGAGATCAACTCTTAAATATTTGACAGGAAACTACACACTAGTTTGAAAACCACACTTTTTAGAAAATCATGAAACAATATAGAGCTGTTGATAGGGAGGTAGATTATATCTTCATACCTCCCTATTTCTAGCGCCAAAATGTAGTTGCATCTTTTCTGATGACTACATCCAAGTGAAGATAAAGACTAAAACTTACTCTAACATACAAGATTCAAAGATAAAAAAGATGTAAAGAGTATGAAAGTAAAGATTAACACAAACATATAACGTGGTTCGGCCATGAAGACCTACGTCCATGGAAAGAAGATAGTTTCTTTATTGATTGTAAGGTCTTACCCTTGAAAGAGCTACAAATCTCACTTATATCTCTCACTATTTCTCTATCTAAATATCTCTCAGGTATTATCTGTAGAAAGACCATCTAATAATACATTAGCTAACTTTCCCATCTCCTGCTACATGGGTTGGTATTTATAGACAAATAAAACTCATGAAGGTCGGGCCTCGTCGATCTCTCGGAGTCGTCATGCATCGTCTTCATTGCTTCAGACTGGTTCTATACTATTCCTCGTGATGGTATGCCAGGTTCCTCTCCGAGTTATCTCGCCCTTCTTGTCACCGTGAAGCTCTCCCCCGAAGGTCCTCGTGCTGCTTCATCTACGAGTTATAATATAGGTCGTCCGAGCTCTCTGTTGTGACATAGACTCGCTCTCACTTCTTCTGATGCTTCATTGAATGCAGTATTTCTTTTTAGACTTGACCGAATGAATCGATTAGACCACTCCTTCACACGCGTCGTTCATGCGATGTTGGTGGCAACCGTCCTGATTCAGGCGAAATCAACTTTATGGAGAATGATTCGGTGATCCTACCTTATCATCTCATCATGAAATCATCTATTGAGATGTTGACATGTGGCCATCGGGTATTTTACCCTCACATCGATGTTACTGGTGTTTCACCTTTTACTGGTAATGGTGTGCATAATATTTCACCGGGTATGGCTATTTTTCGTGCTGTTGACCGTAAGCGCAACAAATAGCTTGACATCTGCTTTAGAAATGGTTATTTTTTTGGTACCTTGACCTTTACGACTTTGGGTGAACTTGGTGAAGACTTTGTTGTTTTTCTTAAGAGGCTGAATTTTTTTCTTATTAGGTATGATTCAACCTCTAAAGTAGGTAATTTTTTGTTTCATAGAGTAGGTGTAGCTATTCAGAAGGGACTTGGCGCATAGCTTGTCGCCCGACTTCCAACTATTGTCTTGTCTTTTGAGATTATTTAATAATAGATAATAATAATTTTTATTATATCAAAAGAAAAAGAAAAATGTATTTTGATTTATAGATATGAAATATAATTGTTAGTTTGTACAAATGTGGAAAAATTAGTGACAAGTAAAATTCAAAGTGTTATAATTTTGGGGTTATTTTAGATGTGGTGAAATATTTGGGTGGAATCATCACTTTGAATTATAATTGTGATTTTCTGTAAAATTGTCAACAAATATTATTGTGACTAATAAAAAGAATTTAATATTCCTAATTATTATCACGAATACAAAATTTAATAACAGTTATAACTGTTGTAGGACTTATCACATGTGTATTTGTGACTGAAAAATAAACTGTGACAGGTTGCACTGTTACAAAATCCTGGTTTTGGTGTAGTTATGTTTCTATTGACTTAGATGGCAGGTTATGCAGCCAGGACTTGGCTTTATCTCTTAAGTAAAAGGGGAACATTCTAAGTTTCAAGACTTCGTCACTAAGGTCTTTAATCCTAATTGTTCCATATATTTCTTCAAAGTCCCTCACAAGAAAATAAGGGTTCTCATCATCTTTTCTTAATAATATAAGGACCATCTGAATAATACTAGGTTTCAACTCATAATTAGCCGTAGTAGCTGGCAATTTAATGCAAAATGGTCGGTTGGACCTAGTTGGGAACATGTAATGTTTCAAAGTTGTCATCGCTGGCACAGCTGAAGTAGTACTTTCCTCACGAAAAGACAGATTCTAAAAACTGAAGTTTCCAAAAATAAGGCTCTCAAAAGAAGAGTCTTCAAGCTCCGCATTTCCACAAGTATCAGATCAGAGTTGCTCAGTTTTGGTCCGTTTTTGTGAAGATTTTGTCAGTTTTGCTCTGCTTTCTCCTGGACAAAATTTTGGGCCTATAAGAGTACTAGTGGGCAGTTTTGGTTTTCATGGTAAGTTTTGGCCTATTAGGCGGTAGGGTTTTGATAAAAATGAGAGATTCAAGAAAAAAACTCTTTGAATCTCAAATATCTGGTTGAAAGATAAGAAACAAACCGGGGTTTCCATAACATATGCAGTTGGTGCAGAATCATCTCTGATAAGCGTTATGATATTTACTCAGTAAGTTGTACATGTTTTTGTGATTCTCCAATTATTCTCTTATTACGGTGGATTTTATAATGATTTACTCATTGTCTTATTGACCAGGGTGAATAAGACTGTTCAACTGATGACGGCGATTAAAAAACTAAAAGACCCACAAAGTGAGATGCTATTACTCCGCAATTTCACTGGCGTGTCTCGTTTATACTTTGCAATGCGTACTACTAATCCAGCATCCTTACAGCCATCCACAGATCTATTTGATGACCATTTACTTAAGTATTTACGATTGCTCATCTCTGGAGATGGTGCCGATTTTGGTCCTCTGCAGCAGAGATTAGCCACATTGCCCATCAAAGATGGTGGTCTTGGCATTTATACCATGACGGATACTCGTGCTTACTGCTACCTTTCTTCTCAGAGTCAGACAGCTTATGTACAGAAGTTGATCCTTGGGAACCTATTCTCTGCAAACACAGGCTCTTCTTACCAGTTGACTCTTCAGAACTTTATCCAGGTATGCGAATTACCTTCTTCTTTTTGTATTGGTGATACTTCCCCCCCTTCCATGCACGCCTTGGCAATTACTTATTTTAATGCAATCAAGAAGAAAATCCCAGACCAATTTCATATGTCTACAAGAGATTCCATTCTGTGGTAGTGCAATCGTATCAAGCATGCTCAAGATTATTTGCTAGCGGTACCTATTAGTGGGCTTAATCAGTTCCTCGGTCCTAGACAGTTCCGAGCTGTGTTGTGTTACAGACTTGGTATCCCTTTTTTTGGTGAGAATGGTTTATGTTCTAGCTGTAACCGATCCATGGACATCTATGGAGATCATGCGTTACATTGTGCTAAAGACATTGGGGGCAAGTTTCGACACGGTTTTTTTCGTGATGTGGTGTTTGACATTTAATACAAGGCTAATATTCATGCGCGTAAGGAAGTGTCTCTTGGTATTCAGTCAGATGATGACATAGACTTTAGACTTGCGGACATTCTTGTTCTTAATTGGGAAAATGGCCGAGATGTTTGTATGGATGTCACTGGTGTCTCACCCTTCACAGGTGATGGAGTGCGCTCATTTTTCCCAGGGAAGGCAATTTCCATGGCAGTTTCAAGAAAGCGCACTAAGTATTTGGACAAGTGTGCTTCTTTGGGTTATGGTCTGGGTGTTTTGTCCTTTACCACTTTAGGTGAGCTTGGTGATGATACTTTATGTTTTTTCAAGCATCTTAAGAATTGTATAGTTCATAATGATGCTAGTAGTGGTTTTGGTAGATTTATTTTTTATAGATTAGGCATTGCTATTCAGTGAGGTGTTGGAGCTCAGCTTGTTGCTAGGCTACCAACCAAGGGAAGTGTTTGATTCCGTTTTGTGATGTAATTTTACTTTCACTATTCAGTTATAAAAAGTTAGACATACAACAATAGTTGTGTTCTCATATTTTAATACTCCCTCCGTTCTTTTTTAATAGGCTGGTTTTGTTTTTAGAGAAAATTAAGGAAATTAAGAGAACTAATCATTGAAAGTGGTCCTCATAACACTTGTCAATAAAAGAAGTGAGGTGAAATGGTCCCAATGACACTTGTTAGAAAAAGAAGTAAAGTGAGATGGTCCACATAACACTTGTCATCAAAAGAACTTAAGAGAAAAGTGGTCCCAGAAAACTAAAATAACATTTGACTTTCCCAATTAGGAAACCAGCCTATTTTTTTGAAACATTTATTAATAGAAACCAGCCTATTATTTAAGAACGGGGGGAGTACGTTTTTTGTTTTATGATGGTGTAATTTAATGTTTCTTTTCACTTGCATATTCTAAGAGTATGAGTTGGATGTTGTGTTAGTTTATGATGATACACCATTGATATTTTTTTATGTAGACTTGGGAGTATTGATACATATCAACTATGGTAGATACCTGCTACCTCCCACAAAGAAACAGTTGGATGATTTAAGCGATCATTTTTTTCCTGATCTGCTTATTGAAGCAGTCTTCTAATGTAGCCTAATGTATGGAAAACTGCTGATGGGGTTATTGGATGCGACTCCGTTGATTTGGTACCTACTGCCAAAAAATTACGAAAGATGATGTTAAAGAAAACATGGGAATATTGGGAAGCTTTATGAAGTTACTAGTATACGCAATATAGTTTCCACTGTTGGCATTGGGAAACATACCTGTAACTATGTGCAGTGGCAATTCAGAGGTTTCTTCTGCAGTATGCAGTCTGTGGGATCTGCAGCAAATCAGACCCAATTGGGTTGAGTAAGTGTTCAAAACACACACTTGTAGTTTCTTATGAGTTTTTGTTGTTTTGACATTATGTTTTGCTTGTTGTCGTTTTTTGGGTCTTTTTACAGGTATTGTGCCAAATATTACTTAGTCTATAACTATATGACTACTTATGCCCCTGATATGGTGGTACCTTTAAAAGAGCCTGAGGACTGGGGGGAGGTATTTTTTTAATATAAATTGTTCATGTTGTCTTAGCTTTATGAATGCAGTATATTGAAGAGGAATCGTCATAGAAATCCATTGATTTCTATTTTCCCTTGCAGAAAGCCAAGGTTTGAGTTTTGTCAACTCGACGGACAAAATCGTATGTCCTTATGTGTATTTTAAGTTTCCTATTTTTATACCAAATTTACCCCTCAACCATAGTTATATGAACTAACTGTGGTTACGTTTCAATCTTGTTCTTAATACGGGTAGTTTTTGTAACCCACCGTCTACTTCGATAAAAAATGGGTTGAAGAAGAAGAAGATATTTGCAGAAGAAATAATGGGATTGGGATATGAAGATGCAAGAATGCTAGTGCTGATAATAAATTGCGTTACTGTGAAAAACATCACAAAGATTTGGAGATGAAGAGGAAGAAACTGCTCCTGCTGTCTCAAGATGAACAGCGTTGTACTTAGAACTTGAAAACATCGGGTATGGAGATGTAAGAATGTCAGGATGACCAGTAAGATCAAATATTGTGAAAAATATTACATTTCTAATGCAAATTATTATTATTATAAGAAGAAAATGAAGAACAAGACATGTACTGGAGATGGTGATCAAGATGACCAGTCCCTTATACTTGTTACCTGTGAGTAATTCTTACATACATTGCTATCTCGTTTCTATATACAATTTACTGATTTTTTTTCGTTTGATTTAAATTATAATAACTAATTTGAAAAATCCATAGGTTGAAGCAAGTTAAGAGTACTTCAGTTCAAGTTCCCAAATAGTAGGATATCATCTGTGAACATAACCCGACAAATACTAGGTGCCCAACTTTTCACTTTGTATCATTTGCTTATCAAATACCTCTATCACCACGAATTAATCCAATTCTGTTGCAAACCTAAGTTTTGGAATCTTAACTTATTTTAGGCGAAAGCATCTATTTCCAATTATATTTGGTGTTAAATTTGCAATTAACTTAGTGGTCATCTTCTGTGTTTGTAGAATCATAGTCAGTGTCATCTTTACAATTTGAGGTGGGTAGCTTTATGTTGTCTGATAGTTCAACTTGTGGATGTTCCATTGGAAATCCACAAAAGGTCCATTGAAATGCACAAAATCATGGAGATAGGGTCAAGAGGATGGTGCAGTAGACTACAGCTGCAACTGGTCACATCTTGCTGCCAAAACCTTGCATCAGTTCCATCTTAATTTCGGAAATTCTGATGGAAAATGTGAATGTCGTTACAGTGGGTATATCTGCAGCTGAGTGATTTTCCTACAAGATACTCCTCAACTGACGTTTGGATTAACTTTGGTTTATTCACATAAAGAAGCAGTATGCATAAACAAAAATGAAGAATATTTCGCAAACTCTGTTAGATAAATTGTTACTCCTTTTCATAGTATTGTTAAATTAGTTTGGTAAATTTCCAAGTAAGTAATGCTAAATTAGCTAGGTATATTTGACATCATGTACTGTTAAATTAGTTAGGTAGGTGTTCCAAGAAGTAATGTTAAATTAGTTAGGTATTGTTGATCTGTGTACAAACAAGCACCATAGTTACATTGATCAAGCCTAGGCTTAACTGGTTTTTGCATTTGTTTTTTTGCATGCTCTGATTTATAATTTAGTGCAGTCTTTTATTTTATGTGCAGTATGTATGAATGAAATTATATGGTATGTCCCCCTTCTCAGAAAGTAATTCATCAGTTGGTGAGGGCTAGGGAAATCCCAAAGTTCATCTATTTCCTCATAATGTGGGATACGCAGTGTCGTTGCTGAAATCAAATAACGCAGTAAAATGTGGTGCTTAATAATGAAAATAAATAGGAGATTATAAGTAAAAGAACAATCGTTTAATTAATATTTGTGCATATAGTCGACGCATATTTATTATTTTAGTTTTACATGAACCCGTGTGCCTTACAAGAAAACATATATTATCTGCCATAATGTCGAGTAAACTAAAACGTGTAGGAAATATAAACTGTTTGGTATTTGAGAAAATTCATTCCCAGTTATGCTTCACGTTTGCTTGAGAATAAAGATCTAATACAGTACAACAAGTCAACAAACCCACTTCCAAGAATAGTTGGCACTTGAGCAACCTTAAAAATGCTGTTAGCAAGACCCTACAAAAACATAATTCAGTTTCAGTCACCCTTGTATGAGGAAGGCGGAGTTAATAATTACTGTTCTATTAAAAACACTTCAGCATTAACAATTCATATTTCGAATTAGTAAACTATTCCACACTTAAGACCATCTCTCGTTAAACAGATAAAAAAATATGGAGATATTGTGTATAGGTGAGTACAAAGGGTTGTACAAAGTGAAAATGAGTGCATATGCTAGTGGTACCATTGAAGATCAAACATCAACAACAAAATATGCAGAAACACGAGGGGGAATCATACATCAAGGTATAACCGTATTAATCCGAGAATATTTTCATGAATACACTTTATATGGACAGTTCTTAGTGACCCCAATATTCTATCTATCTTCGCTATAGAGAGAACATAATAGTGTACTGCATATATACAAATCCAGGTGACAAATATGTTGTGTTCATGATCTTAACATGGTAGTTCAAAGTAACCAGTATATGAAGTAACTCAAGAGTTGAGAAATTTGCTTATATTCCAATATATCCCAAATAATAAAGCTTAGAGATAGCAAAGCACATATAAGGAACCTACAGGTACTTAGTAACAAAGAAATGTAATCAAGAGATAAATGATTAGATTGTCCACATTATCACACCCAAAACAGCAGACTCTAGGGTTCCAAAATTTCCAGCCATCTTCTTATAAGTCTCCAAACTCAAATAATCCTCAACCCGATTAGGAACAACAAGTGTTTTCCATTGCTTGAATTAAAAATGAATCCAAATTCAGATGGAACTGAATCAAACACACTGCATAAATCAACAAAGACCCATTTCTCACTGCTCTCTAATGATATAATAGCTTCGGTTTTATCCATAAGTTCAGGTTCTCCACATATATCCAGGTAACCCCAACCATTTTCAACACAATAAGAAACAACAGGTTCTTCATATAAATGGATCTCAGCAAAATGACCATCTCCATCTGACGCCTTGGAAATTTGTATGTACCCACAAGTACCTTGATAAGAGCCTGGATAATAGCAAATAAATGATCTTAAATTAACAGTGCATCAGAGAGGTTTTTGTAGGTGTTAGGATTTGCTTAGTCAGATGCAATTCAAATTTTTTTTTTTTATAAATCAAATAAAATTTTTTTCAACTAAAATCTATATGTTATAGAACATAATAAATAAAGTAAGCTTACTTACAAAAAACTGAGCAGGGGTAGTATTCTCCAAATTGAAATTGATCTATCAAGTCAAATATCTTGATAGAATCAGGATTCAAGCCACATATGAGTTGTTTACTTAGCTGAAGTGGTGAAGATACATGACAATATTCCCTTTACCAGCGAACATAAATCAAGTTTCTTGGAAAGCTATGCCTTCATGTGCAACATAACGGATACAAAAACATACTGTGAAAAACTGCACATATTATTTAGTTTATAGCACTAATGACGAGAGAGCAACAGATAATATTTAATGACAGAGCAACAGACAATATTTCTGAGATTAAAAAGCTTATATATTTCTTACTACATTATCTGAGAATCGTTTATCATGTAGATCCAAGGAGCAACTGGCTTGAGGATTGATGGTTAAGGAGCTAGAGGCCTTTGGATCAACTCCCACATAATGTAGAGATTTGAAAACATTACAACTGCTTGTAGCTTTCCAATTAAAATTCTTCTATTTCTGGTTCAGTTCTTCGGATATTGATGGTTCTATTTGCGAAATGCTATAAGTACTACTGGCATATTTCAACAGTAAATCATGTAAACAATCACATGCAGTGTACGAAGAATTCACATACATAGATCATAAGTTTTAAGTTGCATTAAAAAAAATGATTACCTTGACAGGAAACGTGCCATTAGGTAGTTTGGTAGTCAATAGCTCATTGAGTCTCCTAACAGCCTTTAACCTTGTTTGCTAAGATGTCAAGTAAGGACTTGACTCACTTTCAAGCTTAGACTCTCCTGTGGACATACCATATAATTTCATAAAACTGGTATCAAACCATAAAACTGGTGTCAACCCCTTTTCATACTCACTTTCAAGCTTAGACTATCATGTGGTCCCTTTATCTTCTTCTTACTGTTTTTCTCTTTTTGACTCTTTATCTTCCCCTAAATCATCTCTAGTAGTTGGAATTTCAGGCGATCATCAACTGTTCTCTGACTGCCATCCTCGACGGCTAGGTTCGGGAACCTCTTTAGAGGTTTTGATTCTTCAAGATCATTCTACATTTCTTCTTCCCACCACCGCGGCACCACAACAGTATCAATCTTCCAAACCCAAAAATCACTTCCCAGTATCGTTGGTAAATTAAATGAGACACAATTTATAATTCAAGACCCTAAAACCAATTCCTAAATTAAAACCCTAGAACGAAATGACAAAATTAATCCTACAAAGAACAATTTGGGTTTGCTAAGTAAAGCACCACAAAAATGATTGCTTATATGCTTTACTGTTTGGTTCAGTAAATGATTGTTTACATGCTACCAGATTCCCCTCCATCAGCCCTCGATCCTTTTGATACTTTTTTCAAACACATCCACCGGAGAAGAACAAGGCAATAAACAGGATAAAAGAGAGAGAAAGAGAATTGAAGGAGATCGAAGATTAAAAGAGGAAATATAATGTGACGTTTGGTATCATTTACGGGTCTGGGTTATATGCATACACTGCTTGTTGCACCTCTGGTTAAGCCGTAAAGGGATAAAATATATTTTAGGCATGATTCGGAATCAAACAGCCTTGACCGCTTTGACTCAGTCCATCAACAAGGCTTGACTGATATTATGTCCGTCCATAAGGTTTGACTCAAACCTTTGGATTTTGGTGACGATAGCTCTATATTGAATGCTGAGCCCCAAACTGAAACTGAAAATGCGAAAACAAGGTGGCTTTTAAATTTGGGTTTACTCCATTTTTAAATTAGATTGATTTTAAACTTAATTAAGAAGACCCTTCCTACCCTGCACGTCGAAGAATTTTACTGTACCTATCATTAGGATATTTGACGGATGATGTGAAGCTAAACAAACCTCTCCTTTTTCCATAAAATACTGAATTCTCATAATTAAAAGACTGGCAACACCTCTTTTAGATGTGTTAGTGTGCCAAGCTATACAACTTTGGCAAGGACTACTTGGCTATGGCTTAAGAAGAAAGAAAGAAAGAAAATAGTAATGGTATAGAAATAGTGTTTTATAGGCTGAAATTCTTGCTTCACCAGCAATTGTGGCGAATCTTCACAGAGAAAAGCTAATGAATTATGTTATCCCACGGTAGGCTTGACAGGTCTTGCACTAGGTGTATAAATTTATGCTATTGCATGTGTTGATGGTGGTAATTTTTGTTAATGCATGTGTTGGCATTTTCCATCATTATTCCCTTTCTTGCCTTCCAAATTGGTGGTAATCTTGATGTTGCTATGTTTTGTAGTGATGCGTTAATCTTGATATGACGTGTTATATGTTGTGAAGTACTTGAGCTGCGTTAAGGAAACAATCGAGAACCCAATGTGAAATGCTGTGGAGAAAGTTGTGATCCTCATATGATAAATGTAAGATGGAGATGACCAAAATGGATAACAATGACAAGGGTCTCGTCCACAGCCATTATGTAAGGTGTGCAATCATCTCTTACAGCCATTATAACTTCTCTTCTCAAAATACAGTTTTTCTCTTATTCGTTCTTTATTTTCATCCTTGTTAGAGTCCGTGTTTTCTTCTTTTTTTATCTGCATCATACCGACTGATATGAGTTCAGAAGTACTATATTGAGCATGTGTCTGGTGTTTCTTTTCGATGGTGATCTTTTTGATTACCCCTCAAAATTCGCCCCTTAAAATATTTATGTGTTCTTTCAGATGGGCACATGCTTTCTTTATGATGATACAAAATGAAGATGGCAGACTTATGTGGGGACTCCTAGTCCCAGAAATACAATGCTTCCTGGTATGACATTGGAGTCAAGCTGGATAGAAAATATGATGATTGTGGGTTTGGCACCTCTTTGGAAACCCTCACAAGACTTCACTGTTACTTTAAGGTGAAAGAAACACTTGTTAAATGCAAGTCTAGAAGAGTGTTATTTTTGTTTGGCTAAGCTAAATGCAAACACTTTGTTTTGTGTAAAGGGGTGTAAATTGGCATTATAAACTTTACTTTTTTTTTTTGGGCTTTTTGATAAAGTACCCATACACTTCACTTTACACTAAAAAAATGTCCCTGTTTTTTATGTATTTGTTAAAATACCCTTGCCTTGACCGTTTTATTCAAAAAACGTTAAACAGCAGGGGTCAAAATGTCCAGAAAGCCCTTCCTCCTTGCTAGAGTTGGATTTTCTTGAATCGCCGAGTCGAGTCAACTCCATTTCTTCTGCTGCTCCAAATCAACTCCACTTCTTCTTATTTCCTGCAACACCCAGCACCATGCTATACAATACAAACTTATCCACCAACATGCATTCAACCATTCTCATGCTCAGTTCATATACATTCGGCATATCATTCCATTTTTGTAGATCCTACAATTCCTGTACTCTCAGCTGCTTCATACTTGATTTAAATCTCAATTGCACAACCTCAAACCACTTGCAATACATTACTTCCATGAACTGCAACAAATACATCTCTTTCACCACTTTACATGTCTCAGTTCCATTGCTTGCTGATGTTGTTCTCCTGCACCACACAACCATCATCAGCACTTCCCTGTTCAGCTCACAACCAACACAAATAAACAACATCCAAAATCTCCTACTCCATCTTAATCTTCAATTGCCTGTACCAATTACCAGATATCCTAACCTAGGAATACATCTATTAGTTCCTTCAGTCATAACAAAATCTGTAGCTCCGTGAATTTCAGCTCCACACAACCATTCACCAACAATTTCTCTGCTCTTGTACCTGCATCCATAACCATTGCAGATTCAAACACCAATATAGATTTAAAATAGGGTTTGAACCTGTACACTTACAAAAGGAAAATGTAATGTCTAGTCCGACTAAGATTACTGTCATATCTTTCCTTACATGATTACTGTCACGCTAGAGTCGGTTGCTAATTGAGAACCGAGATTTATAATGATCAAGTAACAACTGCAAGATATATTCACTGCAGCTAGCCTTATAGGTATACTATCCAGTAACATAAGATGGTAGAGATGAATAGGATTTCATGGATTTCATCTCGGGACGCTTAATGTAGTTGACGGCAAAAGACAAACCAGGAATCACAACAATACTACAAAAAGACTAGATCGATAACTACATTCTTAATCACCACTCTTCCTCTAAAGAGGTAATATAACACATTACTGAAAGGTATAGTATAAGGTCTGAAAAGTAATATATAATAATAACAACAATAAAGGAAACTGTATTTTGAACCAGATCTTAAATTCAGTTCCAAGTTTGACATATGACCCACAAATCCTCCACCAAGATATGTAGTTAGAAATTCGTATCCCAGAAATGAACATTAAGCCGCCATATGACCATATGAGCTCAAACTAATCTCCTCTATACCAGAACTCCTGCACAAGCAAGATTCAATACGTTAATGCTGAGGAAATAATATAACACAATGCAATATAATCCTGCACGAAAAAAAAATAACTACATACTTTCAGGGTACAGTTTTCTGTAATCCTTATAGATGCTTTCTGTGAGCAAAAGAACTAAAGAACAACTCCAACTTCATTTCCTAGATCTAATCTTTGCATTACAAACTTATGTTGTTTACAAAAAGTTATACAAGTAATAAATCTGGTGCTGAGCGAAATGAAAAATAGTCATGCTCAAGTGGGTGAAAAGAATTAAAAATTCTACAGGACTCTTAAGTAAAAAGCTTCCTGAAATGATAGACACGTAATCCCAGACATTATAATACCCTACAAGTCCACTGCAACCAATCATCTTCTGGTCATAACATTATAACTTGGAGATATCTTAACATGGGATCTCAAACGTGTTTCTTTTCTTTAGAGGCATTAGTATTATGGCAATGTATATCCAACACCACCACCTTCTCTAGAGTTTGCCGACACTTACAACTTGACCTGTCACATTCTTTATGACTACTAATCTGATCCAACAGAAATTTATACCACACATTTGTAGGACTAGAATATCGCTACAACAGTGTAATTGCGATATTAACAACACTTCTGCGAGCGTCACCGCAAGCTCTTTAACAACATTTCGCGAGCGTCACAAAATATCCAAAAGAAGGACGTAAAAGTTGACGATGGAAGAAATAAAAGAAGAGTATATTTATCCTGCGTTGGTTATCAATCTTGCGAGAAGGAATATTGTAGTGATCGCGATGATATCGCAGATTAGATCCGAAATAGGAGGAAAACTTAGCTGTCATCCACTATGTAAATTCCTATATAAAGGATTCGTTAGATTCAGAAAAGGATGATGTCTTTTTGAGAGTTGATAAGGTTTTGAAGAGAGAGAAACTCTAGAAAGAAATTTGTACTTCTGAGTTCTTATATTCTTTGTAAAGATTTCTAAAATTAGAATAATAAAAGTGTCGTTATTCATCTTCAAATGTAATTCAATTTCTATAGATTCTTATCAAGGGTGTAGTGTAGGATTTCCTGCAACAACATTTTGGCACCCGAAACAGGGAAGAATTAACGAAAATTGAAGAAAAAATGAAGAAGAAGGTAAGAATTGTTCAAGATTAAGGAAATCATTAAGTAAATCGGTGAGATAATTGAAGGAAGAATGATCAAAATCAAAGAGGATTGTAGAAAATTGGAGTGTGATATGGTAACAAGAGCAATGATTGATAAATTTCATGAAAACATTAAGGGGAAGATACATAAGCGGAATTTTGAAGGAAGGAAGATTATGACGGTGGAGAAAATATCGTCATTAAAAGATTGGGAAAAGCAGGAGATCACATTTACAGCAGCAGAAATACCAGAAGAAAATCTAAGTCATACATCTTCTTTGGTAATCACGGTATCCACTATACCAGTGAGAAAGGGAGAATCAATAAAATCTGTAGAAGAGTGGGATATGAATAGAACTTTGGTGGATGCAGGAAGTTCTGTGGATATAATATTTTATCATACTTTTAAGAAAATGGGATATAAGGATGAAGAAATGTCTGGTTCAACATATCATATTCATGGCTTTGGAAAATCTTTAACAAAACCTAAAGGCGAAATAATGGTACGAATTCCGCTAGGAGAAACTGAAACACAAGTAACATTATGCGTGGTAGACATGGAATCACCGTACAATATGATATTGGGAAGACCATGGATACATGCAATCAAGGATGTAGCATCAACATTGCATCAATGCATCAAATTTCCTATGGCCAGTGGAATTGGAGAAATTATAGGAGATACAGACTTTGCAAATCTTTGTTACCAAATTGAAGTGAGAAATTGTGAAGACCGTCCAAATTTGCGAAAAGCTCGCAGAAAAATGGCGAGAGAAGCAAAGAAGGAAGAAGAGTTTAAAGTTTACATGATAAGAGCAAAAGAGGGAAAAGGAGTGCCCAGTGAAATCTCGCAATAGGGAGACGAACTCGCGAGAATTATGAAAACACCAACACCAATGGGAGAACCTGAAGCAAGTTACATTGCAGCAGAACCAACAAAAGAAGTAAATATTGGGAGTAAAGAAGAGCCTAAAATGCTGAAAATTGGGACTAGAATGGAGGTAGATGAGGAAGAAAGAACTATAAATCTCTTGCGAGAATATAAAGATATCTTCGCATGGAGCATGGATGAGATGCCAGGGATAGATCCATCAATAGCATGTCATAAATTAGAAATCAAAAAAAAATGTAAGACCATTTAAACAAAGAATAAGAAAAATCGCAACAACATACCATTCTCAAATAGAGGAAGAATTACAGAAAATGCTAGACGCAGGAATTATAAGGCAAGCAAGATATCCAAAATGGATTGCAAATATGGTGGTGGTCCCAAAGAAGAACAAAGGGATAAGAATTTGTATATATTTTACTGATTTAAACAAGGCTTGTCCTAAAGACAGTTTTCCATTACCAGATATCCCACAAATGGTTGAATCAGCAGCGAGAAATGAAAGAATATCTTCACTGGATGGATATAAAGGATATAACCAAATTCCTCTCGCTGAAGAAGATCAAGAGCATACCGCATTTTTTGCTCCAAGAGGATTGTATTGTTATACAAAGATGCTATTTGGTTTGCGAAATGCTGGAGCAACATATCAAAGAATGGTGGAGAAAGTGTTTGCAAAGTGGATTCACAAAACATTATAAGTGTATGTAGATGATATGCTAATCAAAAGTAAAGAAGCTGAGAATCATGTTCAAGATTTGAAAGAAATTTTTGATCAAATGCGACAATTTAATATCAAAGTGAATCCTGATAAGTGTACCTTTGGAGTAACTTCAGGAAATTTTTTGGGATACATTGTATCAAAAGAACGAATACAAGTTGATCCAGAAAAGGTGCAAGCAATTCGCGATATGCCAACGCCTGCGATAGTAAAAGATGTGAAAAAATTGAATGGACTCTTAGCCTCGCTAGGGAGATTCATTTCGCGATCCTCAGACAAATGCAAGCATTTTTTTCGACATATTAAAGAAGGGAACAAAATTCAAATGGACGGATGAATGTGAAAAGGCTTTTCAAGGAGTTAAAGAACATTTAATGAACATATCTATTTTACAAAAAGTCGAACCAGGAGAAAAACCATTGATCTATCTCGCGACAACCACATACGCGCTAAGTGCAGTATTGCTGCGAGTAGACGCTGGGGTAGAAAAACCAATTTATTATATTAGCAAAACATTCAATTCTGTAGAGAGAAATTATTCCAAGATTGAGAAGTTAATTCTAGCATTGGTGCATGCAACTTTCAAGCTCTGTATCTATTTTCAAGCATATAAGGTCAAAGTATTAACAAAAGTACCAATTAAGTCAGTAATGAAAAATTCAAAAAGATCAGGCAGAGTTGATAGATGGAATGCACAAGTAGGACACTTTGATATCTAATATAAAATTCTATCCTCGCCAAAGTCACAAGTCATCGCATATTTCTTAGCTGAATTTCCTTTAGAAGATAATGAAGCTGTGGAAGAAATGATGGATGTAGAAGAGGAATGCGGAGATCCGAAAGAGCTATTAACAGAACCCAACAGATGGGAAATATTAGTGGATGGATCATACAATGGAGAAGGAAATGGAATTGGAGTTGTTTTTATATCGCCAGAAGGAGAAAAAACAGCTTTTTCATTTAAATTAGAATTTGCATCCACTAATAATGAGACAGAATATGAGGCTGTAATCCATGCTTTAAAATTTGCGATAGAAATGAAGTTGTAAAATTCCAGAATCACCAGCGATTTACAATTGGTTATTCGTCAGATAAAAGGAGAATACACAACAAATGAACCATCCTTGAGAAAATACAAAAGACTTGTTGAAGAGTTGTCTGCGAGAATTCCAAAAATAAAGTGGAGACACATGCCAAGGAAAGATAATAGGCTCGCAAATGTTTTCGCTTTCATATCTAGTATGATGACAAATTCATTGGCGAGGTGCATAAAAATTCAAACACTTTCATTTCTATCGATAAACAAAGAAGAAGAAGAGACAGATGTAATGATGGTAGAAGCTGGCGAGGGAGAACCAAGGAGCAACATTACAGATTGGAGAGCAGATCTTCATACATACTTGGCGAGAGGAGAAATTCCAAGAAATTGATTAGAAGCACATAAGTTAAAAAGTATGGAAACCAATTATGAGCTAAGAGACGGAGTGTTATATCGCAGATCCTTTAATGGACCATCGTTAAGATGTTTGACGAGGGAAGAAGGACAAATAGTATTAAAGATGTTACATAGTGGTGATGCTGGTAATCACAGTGGAGGAAGATCTTTTGCATATAGAAAAAAAATGCAAGGTTATTACTGGCCGTATATGCATGAGGATGCAAAGAAACTCTCAAGGCGTTGCGAAGATTGCCAGCGATACGGAAAAAATATACATGCACCAGGGGCACCATTATCATCCTCAACAAGTGCATGGCCTTTTGGGAAATGGGGATTAGATATTGTGGGACCATTTGTACCTGGCTCTGGACAAAGAAGATATTTAACTGTCGCAACAGATTATTTCAAAAAATGGGAAGAATTAAAGGCAGTACAACATATCCGCGATAAAGATATTTTTACATTCATATTTGAGAATATAATTTGCAGATTTGGGATTCCAGCACAATTGATATCTGATAATGGAAAGCAATTTGAAGGCCATAACATAAAATTGCTACTCAATGCATTCAAGATAAAATGTGGAAAATCTACTCCTTTATACCCACAAGCAAATGGTCAGGCTGAGGAAACTAATAAAACAATCGCAGACATATTGAAAAAGAAGTTAGAAGGATACCACAGAGCATGGTGCAAGCAAGTATATAATGCAATATGGGATTACAACACAACTATACGAGAATCAACTGGAATGTCACCATTTTGTTTGACATATGGGGTTGAAGATGTATTACCAACAGAAGTTTCTATTCCTACAACAAAAAGAGAAACATGGGAAATAAATTTAAGTGCTGATATGATACTGAATAAATTGGATGAGTTAGAAGAAAAGAGAGAATAAACTCTACAAAATATGGAGAATTACCAGTGCAGATTAGCTCGCGAGTACAACAAACGTGTTAAGAAACGCGAATTCCAACCTGGCAATTTAATACTGCGAGAAACACCCAGTTACCAGCGAGAAAACGGTAGAAAATTGGCGAGAAAATGGGATGGACCATACATCATTAAAGAGATAGTTGGAACTGGGGCATACAAATTAATGGATCCTGAAGGGAGAGATGTTGGCCAAAGACTCGATAGACCATGGAATAGATTATTTCTGAAGAAGTGTTGTCAATGACACCTTCTGCAAGATAAGAGATACTGGTATGTTATATGATGAAACAGATAATAAATTCTTCTCTCTCTATTACAACTGAAAGGTTCTTCTGATAACAAAGCGCAAAAAGATCAGCGAGCATTATCGCAAGAAAAGCGAATAAAAATTTCGCAGAGATTAATAGAATGGGACGAACCTTTATGGCGTGCACCCTAGTTTGCGAATAAAATTTCGCAAGAGGCAAATGTAAGACCTAATAGCGCGTCATATGAGGGGGTATCTCTTGACATGACTCAGTGATAAGGTTATACCGCTACTGGAACCTGAGTTATGCAGATGTTGGGGTTAAAGAAAACCTATCCAGGAGAGGGATCTTGGATTTCCAAATATATAAGGTTATACCTTGGTTGGACGACTAAGGACCTCTTCTAAAGAGTGCAGAGTATGACCAAGGCACCGAGGTACATGGTTGAGTCAAGGGTGCCCGGGGCGTACAAAACTACCTTGGCTATCCTTGGAAAGTCTTGGCTATGATGCACTCGGCCCGAAGAAAACCCCACTTAGGGTGTAGTCTTGTAACTATAATCCATATAGGCATAAAGGACAAGAGGCTGCGAAAAACAACTGGTTTTTGGAAAATCTGGATGGGAGGAGCTAGTCTTGTATGGCCGATGTTCCCTCCTTGAAGGGGCAACCAGGGGGAAGATAAGGGCGGAACCCTCCATTAGGGAGTTGATAAGTGTCTAAAGACGGCAATGTCATGGGGCTTTATGATCGTAAGAACATTTAGGCCTGTCATATCTTCGCGTGACGAAAATTATACAAAGTCAACAAGCCATAAGAGAAAAGTTAATATGAGATCAATGGGTTCTTGCATGAAAGTGTAAGGACGTCCTGCGATTTCATCGCAAGACGGCAATGTCATAGGGATAAATTCTTGAAAGAGAGTTTATACTTATCATATTTTCGCAGAGATGTTGAAAAAATGTGGATAAGACAAGATCAAAGGATCTTTACATGAAAATGTTAAGAAATCCTGCGATTTTGTCGCAGATGGAAAATTTATTGGCAAAATAAGACCTTTAACTAGGAAGGCAAAATAAGACCAACAGAATAATCTTAAAAATTAACTATTCTATTTAAGAATGCAGGAAAAATTTATTCATCGCAGGAGGATATATAAGAAGACATATTCCTAACATCGCAGACTCCTTCATATTTTTTCAGAATATCGCAGCAGTATTTGTTACATCGCAGATTTATTCATACTTTCGCGAATAATATAGCCACACAGTTCACAAAAAGAAGGTACAAGAAAAGATTCACTATTTCAAGAAAGATAATGAAGGGAAAGTAGGGGTGTGGAGAAATATGATCTCATTATCTTCCTTGAGAATATTCAAAGTAAACAAAATCAAAAATGGAATTCTAAAAGTTTCAAAAGTTATATTATCCGCAAGAAAGAAGAAGAAAAAAGAAATCAAAAATGAAATTCAAGTTTCAGCGATGGTCTCGCCAGATTCATTATTCTTGCTCGCTAGATTCATTATTCTTGACAGAATTGTCAGCTTCATCAGTATTCTTCTCACCACGAGTTTCTTCTTCTTTTGATTCTTCGTCAGCGATTACTTCGCCACTTGTAGCTACTTCTTTGGGAGGACTTCTTTCTTCTTCGTCATTTTCTTGAGTGGTATTTTCTTCATCGTTAGTAAACTCTAACTCCTTATCCATGGGAAGAGGAATTTCATCATCGTCAACTTTCAAAGGAAGAACAGATACTGGAGGGAGATAATGGGAGATCAAAGTATCGTTCACAAGAACTTCAGCACTAAGGTGAACCTTGCGAAGGAAACCTTTGTCGCGATTTCTAATTTCTATATTTTTGAAGTACTCAAGATAATCAAGTCTTCTCTCTGCTTTTTCATGAGTTTCAATAAGATCGGAAGTGAGACACTTATTTTCTTTGCGATCTTTATCCAACTTATCAGTAAGATCAGCGATGATAGAATGAAGGCTTCTTTCAGATTCTGCGAGTAACAAAAGTGATAAAAGATCAGTCAGGCAAAGATCTCGCAAGAAATGTAACATAAAAAGAAAATCAACAAGAGAGGCAGTCAATTGACTACCTTCTTTTTAAGAGGTAATATTTTGAATTAACGTAAAGAAACAGTTCTCCCATTGATTCATGGCCTCATCAAATTTATCGCCAATCACACCATTCAAACGAGATTTCATGTTTTCTTCTTTAGTACGAAGATACGAATTTTCCTCTCCTAATAAAGAATGAGATTTCTTTAATTGAGAATATTGATATTGAAGCTTGCTGGCCTTTAAACTAAGAGTTAATATACCCTTGATAAGTTTATCCTTTTCAGCGGCAAATGATTCAGTTAATTCCTTGAGATCATCCTTAAGAGAACGAAGAGATTGCTATTGATTATTACATGTGCTTTGAAGATTACTTAATTGCTGCGAGGAAATCGCCATCAAGCTTGAAAATCTATGTTTTTCTTGGGACAAAGTTTTATTCTCATCTGATAAAGATTTTATCGCCAAATTAGCCTTGAAAAACAAATATGAGAGGCGATCAACCTCGCCACTTAATAAATTCTGCCTTTGCAATAATTGATTATTCTCATTAGTAAGATTATTTATGTGATCAATTGAATAAGAGTAAATATTATCTAATCTAGTATGTTGGTCCATCCAAGAGTCTCTTTCAGCGCGAGCTTCTTCAGCGATAGATTCAAATTTGAATCTTTCCAGGAAACGAGTCTGATTTGAAACTAATGTATGAACCAAGAATTTAAGAAGGAATCTTGAGTACATAAAATATAAAAATAAAACATAAGAACAAGGGGATGGAGGCAAGAAAATTGTACCTTTCAGATTGTCATTTTTTCTGCGAAGGTTCTCGCAGTCAAGAGAAGAATTGTGAAGTCTATAATTCAAAGTATCACATTCAACATTTTTGACTTGAAGGCTTCTCCTTAGAGCTTCAATCTCATTTTACAAAGATGTTCGCGAAGCATTACAATTAGAGCCAAAATATTTGAGTAAAGTCTCGCAAACTTCATATTGGAGAGGGTCAGTATAAGACTTTCTAGCATTGTCTAAAATGTTAGACAAAATTTTAAAAGCAACGTCAATGCTTGATAAAGTTTCATTTGATGAAGGAAGAGGTGTAGAAGGTGAAGTAGTAACGAGAGCAAGTTGACGATTTGAATCATTTGCGATGGTTGAATTATCAGGAGGAGGAGTATTTGGAAAAACAACGGTAAAAGGCAGTAAAGGACTATAAGGAGTTTCAGTCACAGCGATTTTAGAAGCTTGATTTGTCAAAGGGTCAGGAATAGAAGAGGTATTGACAGCAGTATTCTCGCAGATAAAAGAAGAGGGATCAGATTGCGAGAGTGTGGGGGTAATCCTCGCAGATGTTAATGCAGGGATGATGATATCAACCTCAAGGGTTTTGAATTTGCGGGATTTCTTAGAAGGATTAGCGATGTTCTCGTCATTCTGCGAATAATAACTTAGATAATAAACAGAGGCAACAATATTTTTATTCAAAAGTAAAATGTGTTTCTTACTACCTTATCACTCGTAGAACTCCTCTTCTTCTTTTCAGTAGGCCTTTTGCGGATATTAGGGTTTTGAGTTGCAGACTGATTATTAGGGATAATTCCACTAAAGATAAAACATAATGCAAGAGTTATGAAGAATCAAATAGAGAAGATCGGAGAATATAAGTAAAAATTGGTTCAAATAAATATCACAATCAAAAAACATACCTTGATGACTCCATTAGAACAGTAGCAGGAGAATACGAAGAAGAAGAAGAGTTGCAGATGGACGACAAAGTAAACAAGTGAAGAAAATAGGAAAACAAAAAAAGAAAATTAGTTCTGAAATCTAACTCTACCTTTTATAGGCAAAAAGGGGTGACCTGTTGAACAGGAACGTGTCAGTCAAAAGAGGAATTCCCAACACGTGTAGGCGGTAAGGCTAGATTAACGGAGTCTTGTCGAGAAAAAAATATAGAAGGAAAAGAAGTTGTGAGCATTATGAAGAGTATGGGATTCTCGTGATATTCTCTTCTTCGTAGAAAAGACATGAGAAGAGGCAAGATGTAGGACCAGAATATCGCTACAACAGTGTTATTGCGATATTAACAACACTTCTGCGAGCGTCACCGCAAGCTCTTTAACAACATTTCGCGAGCGTCACAAAATATCCAAAAGAAGGACGTAAAAGTTGACGATGGAAGAAATACAAGAAGAGTATATTTATCCTGCGATGGTTATCAATCTTGCGAGAAGGAATATTGTAGCGATCGCGATGAGATCGCAGATCAGATCCGAAATAGGAGGAAAACTTATCTGTCATCCACTATATAAATTCCTATATAAAGGATTCGTTAGATTCAGAAAAGGATGATGTCTTTTTGAGAGTTGATAAGGTCTTGAGGAGATAGAAACTCTGGAAATAAAGTTGTACTTCTGAGTTCTTATATTCTTTGTAAATATTTCTAAAATTAGAATAATAAAAGTGTCGTTATTCATCTTCAAATGTAATTCAATTTCTATAGATTCTTATCAAGGGTGTAGTGTAGGATTTCCTACAACTACACATTCATAGATATATCACAGGAATTGTATCAAAATTTCATAGAAAAGTAACGGTTAGAACCTAATTTACCACTGATTCTTTAAGTTCATCTCAAACTGGATTTCTATAAGTTCACTTGTAAATCTCAGTTGGTTGGGGTACTTCTCTAACTCATATTCAAATAAATTTTTTACAGAAACCTCATAGACTAAATGTGTTACTCCATTAAAAATTCATGTCATTATACACTGTACAACATCTATTTTCATGGGTTTCTATCACTGCACGGTGATCTGAAATCTGTAGCAATGTAATGTGAACCTGGTTGGTTTCACCACATCTCCACCACCGATCGTACTAAATATTTATGATAGGTTTCATAATACTGTAACAAACAACATATATGAAAATTACATAGATCCAATGGTTTGATTTAAAACTAAGATACAAACAACAGCTATGGATTTTGGTGTCAGGAAATACGTAATTCGAAATTACCCTATTTTTTTAGCTTCTTAACCTAAGATTTCATGGGACTCAACAATTGAAACCTATGTACTATCAATAATATATAATAAAGCAAGAATAAATCCTAATTCAACACACACACAAATCTCTTTCAAATCCTCACTAAAGCTGAAAATCAACTACTAATCCCTCTTTATCATCTTTATCATTGAAAACCCATATTTTATTCTTCAGTAACATGATTAATTTGACATAAATTCAAAAGATAAACCACAAACCCTAAATTTTGTTACTTGATTTATGTTTCCTCGAGTTCGAGTTATGATACAGTACATATTTGGGTTGGAACTATCGTTTCCACGATTTATTTAAATCTTGGATATTTATTAGTTAGTATTTTGGTTTACTAGGATAAATAGTTATTTTATTTGGAATATTCTGTTTTATGAGAATAATATATTCTCTTAGGTTAGTTTAATAACATTTGTAGTTGCAGAATATCCTACAACTACACCCTCAGTAGAATTAGTAAACTTAAGAAGTTCATGATGATGATTAATAATTTTCTTATTAATGTTCTAAATTAATCACAAGAAAAATTTAAATGGAACTAGAATAGTTACAACTTTCTCTATTCTCTTTCCTATAATATTTTTTTTTACTCACTAAGAAAAAACCTCTTCAATTTAACATTTGAACTACTATTTATAGTGAAATCTTTATAACTGTAATAATCTGCGAAGTATCGTAACTTATGATCGCAAGCTTATTTTATACTCGCAAATTTTCCATTCTTCTCCCGCGTTTCTTCTATCATCGTGTTATTTTGTGACACTTTCCTCTTATATTTGTTGCTATATTCGCAACCTAATATCTTACAATATTCGGTACCTACATCTTGCCTCTTCTCATGTCAGTTCTGCGAAGAAGAAATGTCATGAGAACCTTTATTATCGTAAATTTAATATAGTTATCATCACCTGTTAGATTCGCAACACGTATTTTTATCTTTTATTAAAATTTTGACACGTTGTTTCGTAACCGTCCTTCTCAACCGTTCACGTCTAATCGCATTGATGAATTTTTACTTCCATCGAACTCTCCCTTCTTTATAAATACTATCTTTTTATTCTTCTTTTTATTCTTTTATTCTATTCATCTTCTTTACCACACCTGCTTCTGCAATTTCTTCTTTTTTTTCTCCTATTACGATTTCTTATCTCTTTCACTTCTTTTCCTCTCTGTTTTTCTATCTTTCATCCAATGGCTCCAAAAAAGAAAACTATAGAACAACTTAATGCAGAGTTTGATGATAGAGATCTCGTCCTTTCTGAAATTGATGGTCATGATAATAAGTCCTCTCTCTATATGGAACTCTTTACTGATCTCCATTGGGATGATCGGAAAGTTTTAGTCTCACGAGGCCAAATCCTCGCAGGTCTCCCTCTTCCTATTTATGATGTCCATCTTCCTTTATTCTATGAAATTATCTCCCATCCAAATTTCTCACGAGCCATTTATCAATTGACTGGTGATTGCATTCGCATTCTGGTTGAATTCACAACTCGCGCTGCTACTGGAAAATCTTTATATCCAATTGATCTTAGGAAACCTGCATTTAGGGATGTAGAAATTGTTGCTGCAAATTATACATTCGAGAAATTCTTCAAAAATTATACATTAATTCCTGCGAAGAAGGAAGGTAAGCGTTAGGGTGTTCGTCTTCATCGTAAAGCTGATATCGCAGAAGATGATCTTCTTATGCACGATATTGATTATGCCTCGGGAAATAATAAAACCCCTCGCCGCTCTCATGATGAAGATTGGTATAATTACCCTCTAGCATTATCGGGTTCTTACATTTCTGGGATAGTTGATCTTCTTGCGAACCTTCGTGATCGTAATTATCAACCTTGGGTCTTTTCTTGGCCTAACAAAGATAAAGATTTATGTATCTCCATCCCATTATCTTCTTGTTATTTTTCAATTTGTTTTCAAATGAGGTAAGAAACACTTTTATATGTATTCTAAACAATATATTGTTGCCTCTGTTTCTTATCCTTATTTGAATTTATAGACTCTTCCTGATTTTCCTAGGACTGTTACGAGTAAAGATAAGAACTCAACTTCTTCTGAAATGCTATCCGTGAGACAAAGAACGCTTCGTTCTGCGAAGAATACCAAACATTCTGATGAAGAAAATACTCTTCGCAAAGGAAAGAGGAAGCTTGAGGATGTGATTTTTGCAAAGAAGAGGAAGAAACTCCCAACCATTACTTACTCCAACGTGATTTCCTCTAGCAAGAACGTTGACGGAGAACAAATTGATGAAGATGATAAATTTACTGAGAAGGGTCTTAGCTCTAACTCTAATACTATTTCTGATAGGGGATATGATGATGACAATAATGAAGAAGGTGAAGACTATATCAATGCAGAAACTTTTGAGTCTGCAATGATTCAAGTTTCTGAGGCTTTTCTCCACTCTTCTCGTGGGTTAGGAAACTCTCCTACTGCGAATGCTCGTAAATTTATTGCGAAGGCTTGCAAAGTTCCCACTGTACTCAACAATAACTCACTTAATGGAATTTCAAGATTCGTATCTCCTTCTAAATTATACGCTTTGGGGAGTATGGTAAATTCCTTTTCTATTCCTTGTTTATTTCCCTTATTTCATTGATTTTTAATCCTTTTTATTTATTCAGGTTGGGAGGGTCAGCTGCGCAGCTGCTTCAGATTTGGAAAGGCGTCATTCCATTGCTGAGAAGAAAACTTTAAGCCGTTGTAAGAAGTTGGAAATTGAGAATTCAAAACTTCGTCAGCAAATAGAGGATTTGAATATTGATAATGCGGAATTAAATTCATGTTGCGAAGATAACCTACAATCTGCGAATATCGCAGCTGGAAGTTCTTCCCTTCTTGAGGAGAATAATCAATTAAAGATTGAAAATACTTCTCTTCGTAATGATAAGAAGAAATCAAAAGGTAAATTCGTGTATTATGACCACTTTAACTCCGTAATTTGCCAACCAATTTCTTAATTCCTTCCCTTACTCTTTATTCTCTTATCCTGTAATTACTGCAGAAAATTATGCGAAGATGAATGATGATCTGGAAACTATTCTTGCCGCACGTAACCAGAAGATTCGTGATTCAAAATCTCAACTTCAAATTTCTCGGGACAATAATAATTTAAATATCAAGCGTTTCTGATCTAAAATGACTCGCAAGATTTGTGAAGACAACCAAATTCCTCTCAAGAAGTATCAGACACTCCTTTCTGAAGAAATTCCCAATGATACCCCGTATTTAGAAATTTCTGATAGTGAAGTTGAAGATGATATCTCCGAAGAAGAAGAAGAAGATCATTTTTATGAAGATAAATCATCTTCAAAATAGTTTTAATCCTTTCTGTATATTTGCTTCAGTTCTTTTATCTTGTTTACTTGAGTACTGCACTTTTTAATCCATCAACAATTTCCTTTTGAAATTTAACTAGTACCAATGTCTTAATTTTGCGATGATAAATTGATGTTTAACTGAATGCTTCCCTCTGTTTGCATGACTTGATCATATGGAGAGAAATAATATAGGGAAATAATATATTTTGAAGACCTAACTTAGTATTCCTTTCCCCCTTATTATTGCTCTTCAGGTGATCAATCCTTATTTTAAGTATCTAGTATATCTACCTCAGTTTAAGTTGCGAAGCTTCAAGATTTTGCGAAGTATATATGAAATATTCCCCTTGAAGTATAAGTATTATGAATCCTCGAAGTATATATGAAATCTTCCCCTTGAAAAAAGTATAAAAAGTATGAAATATTCTTGAAGAAGCATAAAAAATATGAAACATCCTTAAAGAAGTTTACGAAGTATGAAACACCCTTGAAGAAGTATAAAAATTATTCACTCTATGAAGAAACATTCAATGCTTGAAGAAATATAAGAAGTATTGAATCTCTGAAAAAGTATAAGAAGTATTGAATCTTTGAAGAAGTATAAGAAGTATTCAACCCTTATGAATATGATTGCGAACAAAATTGCTTTTATGCTTATGAATTCTTTATGTATATTCTCATAAAATAATTCCAACAATATTAATGGAATTGATTTTATTAATTGTTGTGGTCTTATCATGCCTTCCTAAGTAAAGGTCTTATTTTGCCACCTCTTTTTGTGATGATATTTTTGCGATAATATGACAAGTCTGAACATTCTTGCGAATATACAACCTCGTGACATTATCGTCTTACGATGAAATCGCAGGACGTTATCACACTTTCATGTAATAACCCATTGATCTCATCTTAACTTCATTGTATGTAATTATGCGAATATGTATATATATAAATATATTATTTATATATATATATATATATTTTTTTTTTTTTATTCGCAGAAATATGATTGTTGCACAAATATGACAAGTCTTTATGTTCTTGCGAACAAGAAGCCTCGTGACATTTGCGTCTTATAGCACGTATCAGCTCCCTAATGGAGGGTGCTGCCCTTTATCTTCCCCCTGGTTGCCCCTTCAAGGAAGCGTACGTAGACCATACAAGGTTAGATCTTCCCATCCGGTTTTGCAAACAACCATCTTTTGATCGCAACCTCTTATCCTTTTTGCCTATAGGGCTTATAGTTACGAGGTTGCACCCTATGGGATATCTTTGGGCCAAGTGTATCATTTGCCAAGACTTGTCAAGAATGGCAGATGTGCTTCAAACCCATCCGGCACTCTTGACTCAACTGTGTACCTCGGCGCCTTGATCGCTTTCTACACTTCTTGATAAAGACAGTATGCCTTAGTTTCCCAACCTATATCCTGGTACATCGCAAGATTCGGTTGAGAATCCAAGGTGTCTAACCCGGATAGGTACCCCGCTTTTGGGTTGTACCCCGTAATGTCCATGTACTCAGGTTCCTTGGTGGTGTTCCGATTTCCCTGAGCCATGCTTATAGGTACCCCCTCAAATGACGTACTTTAGGAATTTGCCTCTTAAGAAATGTTGCTTCGCGAACTAGGGTGTACGCCACAAAGGTTTGCCTGTGTAAAATTTCCGCGGCTTTCTTTCTTTTTTGAAAGATAATCACAGTTTGCGGTCTTTTGTTCGCAAATATGTTTTGCGTCTTTCTTCAATGAAAGCTAATCGCAAAAAAAAAAAAAAAAAAATTGTATTCGTAAAAATAGTTCACAAATATTTCATGTTGCGAAATACCTCATTTCATTTTCTTGTTTTTTCAAAATGCATTTTATTATACACTGTGAAGAAATGTACTGATTACCTTCGTAAATCATACATATTCTTTACCTTCGTAAATTTCTTGTATGCTCAATCATTGTAACTTCATTCCTTCATGACTTAATCTTCAGCCATTAAATTTTCACTTCTCTTTGCATCCTTTGTTCTTTTTCTCCAACTTTCCTTCTCAACAGTTTTTCCTTCGCAAACTTCTACTTCAGTATCGTAACATTTCTTCCCTTCTGCCGAATCACCCTTGATAACTCCAATACCTTTAGAATGAGAAAATTTTATGCATTGATGAAAAGTTGAAGCTACGCCTAAAATCTCGTGAATCCAAGGTCTCCCTATCAAAGCGTTATACGGTGATTCAACATCAACAACGCAAAATAAGATTTCAGTTCGCATCCCCCCTAATGGAATTCGCATAATTATTTCTCCTTTAGGTTTATTGGCAGTTCCATTAAAGCCATAAATCCTGTAAGTATAAGGTATTAGATATGTGTCATTTCCCCCCATGATTTTGTAAGTAGGATAGAATAGAATATTGACAGAGCTTCCTGTATCAATTAAGATTCTATTAAGACCAAATGATTCTCCATCTGTATCATCCTCACTTTCTTCCATATTCAGACAAATTTCCAATCTCACTACCAATGGATTATCATGTATTTCGCAACCTTCGGAATTTACGTAGCTTCAAAAGAGATTTCACGCTTCGCCAATCTTGAGTCGTGAAATTTTTTTTGCGATGTTCATTATTTCTCTTCCTTCACCATCTCTCGCATATACCCTACTTAACACATTATCATGAAAATCTTATATGGTTTTATATGAGTGAACTATAGAATTGCAGAAAACATTTCTTTCTTTTGGTCCCACTTCAATGTGTAAGATTTCTTTTCCCTTTTCTTGTGTTATATTCACCATGCGAGTTTCCATTGGTGCTTGTGGTAATTGTTTCGATTGTGCTTGCTTGAGTAAAAAGTGATCTAGTTTGCCCTGATCAATCATTCGCAAGATAATCCTTTTGATATTATTACAACTATTTGTAGAGTGCCCATGAAAATGATGGTACAAGCAAAATTCATGACTTCTTGGACCCATTGGTGGTTCCTTTCCCATATTCCATGGAGTTGGTATATTCTCCATCAAGATAATTGCCTGCCATATCTTCTCTACACTTGTATTCAAAGGTGGAATCTTTATTTCTTCTCTTATCATTCTTTGACCTCCTTGACCATTGTTATAATTTTGTCTATTATTCCCTTGTCCAAAATAATTCTGCCTTTATCCCCCATAATTTTCTTGCTGCTGATCTAATCTTGGGATCTGGTTATTTCCTCCTCGACTGTAGAAATTCCTTTCTCTATCATACTCTTCTTGATCTTTACTTCCCATTGCTACCATTTTTGGCTGGCTATTGTTGGTCTTCTTGATCTTTTCTTCTGATATTTGCGAAGTACCTGCTACGACATTGATTATTTTAGGAAGTAAGTTTGCTCTTTGTATCTTGATTGTTGGTGTTTACCACTGGATATGACTCCATATTGTTTTGCTTTTCTTCTAATGTAATGTACTCCTCTTGCAATTATCGCAATTCTGTCATCATAATCGAATTCTTTCTTCTGAAGATTTGAACATATAATTGTTCAGTTGCGAACATGGCATTAATGAAAGACAAAATCAGGTATCTCTCATCCACACGTCCTGCCATATCACTGCACATAGTTTTCCATCTTCTTACCAAATGCTTCAAACTTTCACCAATTCTTTGTTTTAAACCAAACACATCTTCAATGCCAAGTCGCGAGGAATGATTCGTGATATATGCTCCTAAGAAAGTTACTTGTAAATGATTAAATGATGTAATAGTGTTCTAGGGAAGTCCTTGAACCATTTTAGAGCTTCTCTGTTAAACTTGATGCGAAGTACTTGCATAATCAACATCATGATTCTCCCATTGTAGCATGCATCTTACATATGCTTTAATGTGCTGAATAGCACATGAATTCCAGTCAAAGATGCTAGTTAACGTAGGAAGATTGAACTTTAGTGGAATCCCTCCCAACTGTACCTCTCTAGAAAAAGGAGTCCTCGCAGCTTCTTCTATTGCTTCATCTAATTTCCTTATATCTCCTCCTTCTCTACTGCTTATCATTCCTCTCATTTCCGCTAATTCTCGAAAGATTCGTGCATTTGCTTCAGAATTATCCTCCATTGGCCTCTTCAACGCAGCTTCTCTTCTTCTACGTTCTTGCATCTCCTCTCTTGCGATTCTTCGCATCCTATCATACTCTTCATTAGTGTTTTCATTTGCATGATTTTGCAAATATCTCCTTTCCAAATTGTCACAATTGTTTTGTTGCAGAGCATTCTGAAATTCTTGTTCTTCCATTTCTGTTCTCCTCATCCTTCTCATATGAATATCTAGAATTTCTTCTTCTTAATTTCTCCTTCTTCTGTGATTTATTTCTTCCTGGTTTTCCTGAACTCTGATTCGAAGATTTGGTTCGTTCCTTGTTATTTCTTCTCGTTGATTCCCAATCTTCCTCCGAATTATATCACACCCAAGATTTTGATTGTTGTGAGCTTGTTCACGTCTTCTTACTCCATCTTCGTAATTGTTTTGATGCATAGCTTGTTGTCTCTCTATTTCTTCCACGAGTTGCCGCTCTTCCTCTTGATTTTCTTCGCCATTCTGATTATTTTCCATTGGAAGTGGTTCTTTTCGTAAATTCTCCATATTTTGTTCGTGATTTGGCACTAGAATGAAACGATTCTCTCGATTTCTTTTAACTTGATTCTGTGCTTGTTCTTGCATCTCATTTTCACTATTGATTGTTGGCGAATTTTGTTCTTCTCTTCTTGGTCTAGCATTTGATCTTACAACACTTTGAGATTTCCTCCTTTGTAACATCTCATTTTCCCTTCTCAATTCTTGATTATGTCTTGTTAGATTGGCACGTTCTTCAGCTTCAAACCTTCGTTCTTCTTGAATTTCTTGTCTCAATGTTTCTAACATATCCCTTTCTCTTTCACGAGTTGTTCCTCCCATTAATCTCCCATTTTCTCTAATTTGTGGTTCTCTGTATGTTTCTGTTGGTGTATCAGTTCTCCAAGTGTGTATACTCACTCGATCATGATCTTCTGTTTGTTGAATTTTATTTCTTTGATTATTCCTTCTCCTACTAGGTTCTCCTGTTACATTTGATTCTCCACCTACGAGCCTTACACTTATTCATACTGCAGTCAATGGTTCTGATGTATTTCTTCTTCTAGCCATTTCAGATTTTCAAAACTCCCTAGAATTTTTGCTAGAACAATCTTCAATCCCTGTTTCTAGCGCCAATTATGTAGTTGCAGAATATCCTACAACTACACCCTCAGTAGAATTAGTAAAATTAAGAAGTTCATGATGATGATTAACAATTTTCTTATTAATGTTCTCAATTGATCACAAGAAATATTTAAATGGAACTAGAATAGTTACAACTTTCTCTATTCTCTTTCCTATAATATTTTTTTATACTCACTAAGAAAAAACCTCTTCAATTTAACATTTGAACTACTATTTATAGTGAAATCTTTATAACTGTAATAATCTGCGAAGTATCGTAACTTATGATTGCAAGCTTATTTTATACTCGCAAATTTTCCATTCTTCTCCCGCGTTTCTTCTATCATCGTGTTATTTTGTGACACTTTCCTCTTATATTTGTTGATATATTCGCAACCTAATATCTTACGATATTCGGTACCTACAACATTTGGATTTCCTAGGGTTTATGTTTATTAGCTATATAAGCCATACGTATTGTAATTTTAGAATTAGCTTGCGAGCTCGTTTAATGAAAATACAATTTGGGTTAAAAACCAGTTTATTCTCTTTGAGAGATTGATCACTCTTGATCGTTTTCCGTCGCTTTGCTCCTGTATTTGAGTTGTTTATTATATTTGGGTCCTATTTACCGGAGTGGATTCTCCGCGTGTCGATTGTTTTCAAATCATTTTCGCTGTGCCATATCAGGTGCTACCAAAGCAGGTTTTTCCTGTGATGTTCATCTGTGGGTTTTTCCTAGAAGAATCAGTTGAGGATTCCCGTGAAATCTAGGTATTTTATTTTTCTATCAAAAAGAACAAACAAAAAATGTCGTGCGTTCATCATCAAGTTGCGTAAAGTTTGGTTTTGTTTCATGTACGCCATTCAGTTACTCACCAAATCATCTCGTAAGGTGGAAAGTGCAAACCTAATTACGGTGGAGACTATGGAAGCAGTGGGGCGCATTCCTTGTTACCTTCTTCTATAAGCCCATTAATTATTTTACTCTACTAGTTTCTGAAACCCCATTTTAATTTAGTGGTATACAGTTGGTGTTTGTTCTATCAAGGGTTAACTATCAAACCTTCCAATCAGTACCTAGCCGGGGGGAAGTTGATTTATATGCAGAATCAAGATGCAGATGCAAGCCTATACTTTTCGTGGCCGATATATACTGGAAAGGAAGCTTTGGGATTTTGTTATAGATGGTAGTTGTGAACAAAATCTGGTGTCGATAAAAATGGTGGGATCTTTGGGGTTAGATATGGATTGGTATCCTATCCCAGACCAAATTAAATGGGTCAATAACAAAGACGGCGTAACCACTTGTTTGGGTGTTTGCAAAATTCCTATAGAAATTGGTAAGTGTTACTCCGACATAATCTTTTGCGAAGTAGTTGCCACTGACGCTTGTGATGTTGTGTTGGGTGCTCCATGGTTGTTTGAGGTTCGAGAAAGTTGTCGTGACAACATTTGTGAATTCATGTGGGAAACAACTAAAGTCAAGCTAATGCCAGGAAAAGAACCCTTGAAAGAAGCAAGTGATGAAAATACGTCACCAACTGTAAATGAAGATGACTTACCGTGTCTGTTAACTAAAGAAAGGGAAACTACAGTTGTGAATGCTTCCCATGAGGACCTATTTTCCAAGTTTTGTGATAGTTCTTCCCACTCTTATGGATACAGAAGGGATGCTTGGAAAGTTTGGTAGGAGTTTTTACATTACAACCGTGGGAAAAAATATTAGGTGACAAGTTTTTACATGCATAAAATTATGATAGTAAGACTGGATTTATTTTGTGAATGGTTCGTAATTCCGATGCATAATTCAAGATCGGGTTGTGCCTCAAGAGGGAGTGCCAAAATTCTTTATTCCACTAGACATTTTCAATATAAACTCGAGACGAGTTTCGTCACAGTGGGGGAGCCTGATACGGGAAATATTTGGGTTGGGACTATCGTTTCCAAGATTTATTCAAATCTTGAATATCTTGGATATCTATTAGTTAGTATTTTGGTTTACTAGGATAAATAGTTGTTTTATTTGGATTATTCTGTTTTATGAGAATAATATATTCTCTTAGGTTAATTTTTTTTTTTTTAATAGAAAGGATAAAATTTTATTAAAAAAGAGAAACTAGGCTAACAGCCCATTACATGCCTTCTGAGAACTAAAAGCCCAGAGAAAAAATGAAGTTACATATCATCTGTTATCTAGAGCAATTTTCCAGTTTAAGAGGATGTCCCTAAAGCTTGTGAAGCGGAACCAATCATGAAGGTCACCCCAATTGTAGATAATCCTCTTGATCTCTATGATGACCATCTCCTTGTCTCTGCCAATCTTTTTAGCCATTACCCTTCTATTTCTTTCTTTCCACAAATCCCATACTATGGCAAATGGGAGGATGTACCATATCTTCTTAGCTAGTTTTTTGCATCTGGAAGCATGCCAGAGTTTAAATTGGTTTTCTATCCCATCTTTATTAACCCAATCAGCCTCCAAGGGTAGAGTGAGATGCTGCCAAACTCTTTTTGCAAATGGAAATAATAACAAGATGTGATTTACTTCTTCCTCCTCTGAATTGCAGAAACAACAAAGAGAATCTTGTATCTGACAACCTCTCTTGTTTAAATTGTCAATCGTAGGGATAGCATTATGTATTGCGAGCCATACCAGGAGTTGTGCCTTTGGCGGGACCTTTTTTTTCCATACATATTTGAAATCCTCTCCTCCTCCATGCTGCTGTTGCATGAGCCAGTCATAACCTTCTTTCACTGTGTATGTGGATGACATTGTGTCAGAGCAGGCCTCAAAGTGTGGAGGCACACCAATCAAAAAGAGAATATCTTGGATTTCAGCTGTAATTTCCTCATCCGGCTCCTGAGAGAGATGCAGCTCTTAGGTTAGTTTAGTAACATTTGGATTTCCTGGGGTTTATGTTTATTGGCTATATAAGCCATACGTATTGTAATTTTAGAATTAGCTTGCGAGCTCGTTTAATGAAAATACTATTTGGGTTAAAACCAGTTTATTCTCTTTGAGAGATTGATCACCGTCTTGATCGTTTATCGTCGCTTTGCTCCTTGATTGGAGTTGTTTATTATATTTGGGTCCTATTTACCGGAGTGGATTCTCCGCGTGTCGATTGTTTTCAAATTGTTTCCGCTGTGTCATAGCAAGTTAATTATATGAATCAATAACACCATCACCAGCCATTCTGTGAACTTCCGTCGCTCCTTTCTCTCGATCTTATACTCTCAAAATCACTCTCAGAGGAGCGAAGAACAGGGAAGTAGAAGAATAAGAAGAAAGAGAAGAGGAAAAGAAAGAGTGTCAGCCAACTTTCTTTTGCTCTCGGATATAGTGTAGGGGTTTATGGTAATTTTACCCATTTTCTTGACTAAGTAAACGACCGTGGACTCAATATGTGGGCCCAAAATGTGATAATAAACGGTAATGGCAGTTTAATAAATTTTAAAAATTGGGGGCATTTTTTTAGTGTGTATTTTTATACGAGGGTGCTTTATCAAAATTCCTTTTTTTATTCCCTACATTATGAGATTATTTAGTCTTTCTACCTGACATTTTGCAGTTTGACCAAAGACTAAGAACTGATTGATGCTTCACCCAAGACTCCCCTAACTTGTAGTCTAGCAGTAAATAACCCAAACCTAACCCTTACTCCCAACTGTCACATTAACCTCATCTCTTAAGATTAATAAGGGAGTACTTGAGAGATTTTATTGTACCGTAAGTTGGGCAGTTGAGACTTGAAAGTTATAATAAAACATTGACATCGTACACTGTCTTTCCTTTAATTGCTCGTACCATTGCATCACAAGTTTCACGGGTATGCAATAAATCCAACCATACTGCATGAGTACACTCTTTACTAGAGACCCAAAGAAACAAGCTTTTCCATTTCACAGGTTTTCTAGACAAAGTTAAGTAATAATATTCAAATCAGAGGTAAACTAGCTAAGAGACACTGTGATCATGGAGGAAATACAACATAGAATGGTAGAAGTGAATGGGATTAAAATCCATGTAGCAGAGAAAGGAGAAGGACCAGTTGTGTTGTTCCTTCATGGATATCCTCAGCTTTGGTACTCATGGCGACATCAGATCCTTGAGCTATCTGGTCGTGGTTATCGAGCCGTTGCTCCTGATTTGCGAGGATATGGGGACACTGATGCACCTGCTTCCGCCACCAGCTACACATATCACCATATTGTCGGAGATCTCATAGCTCTTGTTGATGCCCTTGGTGTTGAACAGGTACTACAAATTATATTACCTCCAAAGTCAAATTGCAAAGTTTTTGGGGTTAATTTTGCCCTTCCCTAAATGTGTTTTAGGTGTTTTTGGTGGGTCATGATTGGGGTGCGATCATTGCATGGCAGTTTGCTTTGTTTAGACCTGACAAAATCAAGGCAATGGTGATTCTCAGCGTCGCCTTTCCTCCGAGACATCCGACCAAGAAACCCCTTGAGCGTTTCAGAGCTTATTTCGGGGATGACTACTATATTTGTAGGTTCCAGGTATGATCAGTAAAATTTGAGCTGTTAAATTACCGTGTAGATTAAAATTACAGCAAGTGATTACAAATCTTGTTTTTGACAGGAGCCAGAAATTGAAGCGGAGTATGCTAGTGCAGATACTTCAGCATTAATGAGGAAAATGCTCACACACCGGAAAACCGGTCCGTTATGTGTACCAAAAGGAGTAAGCTTTGGAACTTTACCAGAGACTCCAGTTCCGTTACCATCTTGGTTAACGGAAGATGATATCCAGTATTATGCGTCCAAGTTCGAAAAGACCGGCTTCAAGGGGGGATTGAACTACTACAGAGCCCTTGATCTGTAAGTAAATATTTTCTACCTATATATTGCTCAAATCACTTTCTAATTAACTGTGTTATATTATTCTATAAGCGAAGTTTTTAATGATTTTTGTAGAAGTTGGGAATTAACTGCACCGTGGAATGGGGTTCAAGTGAAGGTACCGGTGAAGTTCATAGTAGGGGACCAGGACTTGACATATACAACTCCGGGAGCCAAAGAGTATATACACGGTGGTGGGTTCAAGAGAGATGTGCCGTTGCTCGAGGACGTGGTGGTAATGGAAGGAGTTGCTCATTTCATCAATGAAGAGAAACCTGATGAGATTAACGAGCACATTTACAGTTTCATTAGCAAGTTTTAGTTGGTCTACATTTTCTCAGTGGTTTTAGTTTGTTTATTTATTTAAGGAGTCTTCTGGCTATATTAACTCTGTTGTATTAGCTCCAAGCAAACGATTAAGAGTTATGTCGTTTTGGTAGATGCTTCATTCAATTCGACGACTGTAAAAATACGATCGAGAAAAAAAAAAAAACTGTTGACAGTGGGATTCGAACCCACGCCCTTTCGGACCAGCGCCTTAAGCTGGCGCCTTAGACCAACTCGGCCATATCAACATAGTTGTGAAGATGGCAAGTTGATTGCTATATTAACCTCGATAGAAAAATTGAACTTCCACAATTGGAGCAAAGCATTTCGTTCCCAAGGAAACCTTACCGTGGGGATACCTATCTCGGCTAAACTGAAAAGAACTTATCTACAGATTCCATAAACTGACTTCTCAAACTGAAAATAAACTAACAACCTTTCGACATTCTTTGTCCTCCAGTAAAAAAAAATGTTTCTCCGGTAAAAAGAAAGTGAAAAACTCCAAATATTTCGTAGGTTCAAATTAAATTTACATAATGCGGATTTAGTCGGAAAGGAAAAGCTATACTAAACTAGCTACTACCCAAACATACGGCTGGACAACAACTATTTCCTTCAATTATTTGCAGATGGGGATGGAGTACTGGAACATACTCACTCCTAAAAAAAAACATTGAAAGAAACTAAAACCCTAGCAGCCGTTTGAGCTCCTCTGCTCAGATTTGTTCCTTTTAGGAGTAAATCTGAGCAGATCAGATCATCCCCAACCTTTCTTCTTCCTTTTCTCCTTCAATAGCTGTAATTTTATTTAGATCTAGTTTGATTTCTGTATTTTCAGTTCTTCTTTTTAGGGTTTCTCTATTTGAGAACTTTGATTTCTTGTTGTATTTTCAAATCTTGCAAATCTTCTTATTTGGAGTGGTGTTTTTAGACAAGGGTTGGAATTGTTCATCAAGTTTGTCAAGTTCTTACAGATTTTATGCTTTCTAGTAGATTAAGTTCTTCAGCATCCATGGAAAATACATCCACTTCAACGGAAATTTGGGTAGAAACAACATCAAAGATTCCTTCAACAATAATATCAAAAGACACCAAGACTCCGATGTCGATTCAGACAGACTCCTACCTATTCCGACCGATCCCGATGACATGTGTTACTGTTATCTTTATATAGGTTACTTAGTTTACTGTTACTGGTTCTGTTTTACCCAAGAGACTAACAATCCTTGGTTTTATGAAAAAAACCCTCGGCTGGATCTTTTCAAAGATCCCACTGCTGCTTTTTTGCAGAGTGCAGATTTGTTTTGTTTGAAACGAATTTTTCCCCTTCGCATTCTTATGCTAATGATTTGTCCTTCAGTGATTTATGGATTTGTGGGAATTTCAGTCAAGAATTGGCGGAGTTTTTTAGACTTGATGATTGTAATATGATCTCTGATCACTTCTGTAACGATCATGATTTCCAATCGGTTGTTTCTATCAATTTATGAGGCTTACCTTTTTTATGAAAAAAAAAACATACAGCTGGACAAGGATAATTTTTAGAAATTAGATCGACTTATAATCATTTACATATTTATAATTTCATTAGCAAGTTTTAGTTGATCAACATTTTTTCATTGGTTTTTGTTTATTTTAAGGAGTCTTCCAGTTCTATTAACGCTGCAGTATTAGCTTCAAGCAAACACACAATTAAATCTATTATGTTTTCAATGTTATTGTAGACATGTTTTTGACCTTTCATTTTCCTATTTAACGCCTTTATTCAACTCGACTAGTTTCTCTCCTTAAGAGCTTCTCCAATGGCTGTTATGTATGTTTCTTAGGTGGCAACACAAACAAGACATCCTCAATATTCTAATTTTTCCTTAAGTTTAAGTGGAAAAAAAAGTAGTTCATCTCCAACGGTGTTGTTTGTGGTCATTTTTTTAATTAAATATAATAATTATTTTTAGTAATTTTAAGATTTTAGTAGAGCTAAAAATGATTATTTTGTTATACACGTGTAATTATGTTAAGAATATCTATGGTGAATCTCGTTTATTATAGGGATACCCTTGTGTCTAGCCCTATAAATATAGGCTATAATGTTTGTCCAATACACTAATGAATAGAATTTCTCCCTTCTTCTTCCTGTCTATCTTGTGTCTCCTTCCCCTACTTTCTAGTTTACAACACGTTATCAGCAACGTTGTTCTACCAATACGAGCAAGGAAATATTAAGATCCCTATCTAATCCTTTTAAATTGTTTTTTCTTTTCTTTCAATAATCTATTAATGGATTCTAACAAAGTTTCGATTAGCTTTTGGTCTAGGTATGCCCTGTAAAATAGAATATCATGAACTAAAGAAGTGATGATGATAACAATCACTTTATGGCTACATGTAATCAAGAGACACAATCCTAGTGGAAAGATGGATGGTGGAGGCACAAGCACGTATAGTAAATCCTAATGGACTTTTTGTCTTTTATTTTTATGTGATGGATTTTGTTTATTTTTTTAAATCGTTAGACATAAAGTATTTTTTGGGTGATCAATTTTAATATGAGTTTGATCTTCCATTCTTCTCTTATTCTTTTAATAGAGAAAGAAAAAAAATCATCGAAAGATGATTTACGGTTTCTATTCCCCTAATGAAACTATAATCACCAATTTTTTTGGTATCATCGCAATTTGATTACCTTCACGGTAATAATTCACATGCATGGTTGAAAAACCTCCGTCCAATTAAGTTTGGTATCTTCGTCTATTTGATGAAGATCATGTGATTTTTATGATTGGTTTCTATTTTTTTTAAAGAAACCATCTATCAACCACGAAGTGGATTTTCCCTATGCGATGACTAAGTAGATTTTTTTTTCTTTTTGTCGATGCAATTTTGGTGTATCGTATATACCAAATGGTAGGGCTGTCAATGGACATCCGAAATCCGAGATCCGTTTCCGAATATTAGACATCCTATAGGATTTATTCCGATTTGTCGGATTTCGGATTCCGGAACCGGACTAGTTTCCGGATTTTATCCCTTAACCCTATCGGAACCGGATGAGGCTGAATCCGGGAGGTTAAAGTCCGACATCCGATAAGCCCAGGGGTGTACTGGTAATTCCATCCCCAGGTATATATCTATCGGGAAAAACCTAATTTCTTCTCATTGTTTTCGTTTTTATTTTTCACATTTTTTCTTCTCTACGTACAGAGACTGAAAGTGTGAGAACTGAGAAGTGAGAAGATTTAGTTCGATCGAGAGAGGGATTGAGACTCGGTGAGAGATTGATAGACACGATTTGATTCTCAAATTGATTATCATAGATTCTCAGAGAAAATCTAATGTTTCAAAATCAGGGTTTTTTTTTTCTTTCAACGAATCGATTGCATGTTGTATGTGTGAATGTTTCTGAGTTTAAATAGAGTAGAGATAACTATTGTTAAGTTTCGATTTTGATTTTGATTATTGTGTTCATTAGATTTTGAAGTTAGGGTTTCAATTTTTATTTTTATTTTGAATTGAATTTAGGATTTTAATTGTCGAACATTCAATTGAATCAATTTCATGATTTGGGTTCTGTTTTGATGAAGGTGGTGATGAAGATTCTAATTATTGCTAATTATATGGAGTTGTGTTCTTTGTTCAATTATATGGAGTTGTGTTTTAACTGATAACTGTTTTTTTTTTATGTAGCACTTGATTATTGTTAGTCCCTAACTATAATTCTGCTGTTTTGTTTTCAAACTTCCAATAACACACAGTTTAAATGTGTATTTATTTCTTGGTCGTGGTGCGCAGGATGAACGATATAAGCAAATATTTTGCATCACTGGTATCACCAACAAGGTACATATTCTTATTCTCATATTAATTGTAATGCTCTTCTTTAGTTTTATTATTCTCAAGTTACATTTTGAAAAGGTAGTATATTGGCCTTTGGGGCTGTGTTAGCCACTATTGCCTATATTATGGAAATAGGTTTCATGCCACTTATTTTTCATGCACCCACCAGTATCGTAGCTTAAAGCCTTTGGAGCATTTAGTTGGACCACAACAGCAAGCTTCTTAGTTATCGTAACCAGTTATATTATGCCGGTGAAAACATTAATATAAGATGATCAGTTGTGGTTTAAGGTGCACACTAAATTGAGGGCACATCAGTTAATCACCCGAATGAATTATAGAAACATGTGATGTGAATGTAATCTAAGGCTTGATTTGTGTTTCTATCACTTATCAGAATGTCTCAAAGAGCAACCAATTGTATTGGAACCTCAAGCAGTCAGCTATGTAATTCCACACAACCAGAACATCCAGTTGTGGTTGCTGCTGCAAAGAAAAGATTGTGTGCAACAAGGTCAGTGGTATGGGATGAATTTACTAGGAATGTCAGAGCTAGGCTTATAGAAGGGAAGGATGAGTATGAGGTTGTCATTGAAGCTACATGTCATCATTGTCACAAGGTAATTCAAGCATGTAGGGAGAAAGGAACTAGCCGCCTGTCTACTCATCTAAGAATTTGCCAAGAAAGATGATAGATCACAGACTCACTAGTCTGTTTACAAGATATTATTTTTCTTTCTGCTGTTGTACTTTCTTTTCATGTGTGATGACTGCTGTGAGAGACTGTGGGTTTGTAGTTTGTACTTTCATGTGAGACTGTGGGTTTGAACTTAAAATTTTTGTTTTTTTTTCAGTTTTAAGATTTTCTCCCAGATTCCGGATTTTTCCGGAAAAAAATCCGAAATCCGATAACTAAGCCTAACGGAATCGGATTGAGATTTTCAAATTCCGCCGGATGTTATCGGATGTCGGATTTCCGGAATAACTTAACCTTAACCTTACCGGTATGGCAATAATCCGACGGATTTGTGTCCGTTGACAGCCCTACCAAATGGTATAAGTTTTCTCAATCAATTCTGAGGAAGGAGATGTTAAACTTGGCATTCTAAGAAATTTGACGACAATCGTTTAAACAAACCATCACCAATTATGATTTTATTTTTCTACTAATAAACCATTGATTTCCATTTCTTACGGGAAAACCATGGATTCACAAAAATAATATAAGTCAATTGATTTGGTTTTTCCCTATCGGTCCTAAAGGGATATATAAAGTATCATTATTATGATATTCACAATTGGAAACACCTAGAGGAATTGATGTGTTCTTAAGGGATATTGAGCATTTTTTTTCTCATGGTAAATCTCTAAAATTTTAAAATAATTCAACTTGTAGTTGTAATTGGACACTAAAGATCAAAGGGTGCGCACACGGCTTGTTATCCAATATCATTAGTCCTTGTAGTGATTATATTGATCTTGATTTATTTATTTATTTGATAAAGAAAGTGTCCAATAACTTCAATCTAAACCATTATCTCGTTGTCCCTCGAGGTCACGATATTGGAGATTTTATTTGCATATTTTTCCTGTAACCAATAAAATCCATGGTTGATCTTTAATTTGTATGAACTACAATTTTTTTTGGACATTTTTTTTATGGCTTTTGAAATCAGTATCTACTATCCAACGTGTTTTTCTTAAAATCCATAAATTATTATAAGTATATGTCTCGAATTAATCGGATAATACTTTACGAAACTTGAAGTTTTCGTATATGAGATGAAAAATATTTTTCGCCATAATTAGGGGGAGACTATACACTATCAGAAGCTTGTGTAATTAACTTAAATGTTATATCAATTTCTCTCTCATCACAATCAAATTGATGTAGGCTGTCATTATATGATTGGCGTGAAATTTCTCATTTTGCTTTTATTTAAGTTTTTGCCTCTTAAGAGGAAATCCAGTCACATCTAGCAGATAAGTAGTATTCTATAAGAGGCTACAGGTAGTGCTTCAATTGAGTGTACCGAATTCACATTCTCAATTATAATATCTTCTCACTTGAATATGAGGAGAATATAAATCCCGCGGGCGCTGGTACCAGTAATTGGTTGAATTTTTAAATATATGCATACACTTGATAATTATGTTGGCTTAAAGTAAGCTAAATTATTGTCGAATATTCATTTATGGTAGCTACTGAAATAATAAAGATGGTGGTTGTTAACCCCTCTGCCGAAAAATATCGACGTATGTGATTGGTATGCACAAATTAATTCCAAATTGTATAGGATTGAAATCTCTTGAATAACGCAATATTTGTATCCAAAACTTAACATCTTAACGGTGCAAGCATGAATTTTGAAAATTACATGTTGGTGTAGTCTTCATGCGTTATATGAGAAATATGATCGTTATAAAAACGATTTGAGGGATTCATCTATTTTTTCTCAAACCCCAGGATTGATTCAATAAATTTTTGTTCTCCATATATGATGCTTTTGGCGTGGTAGTCCTTGAGGGACTCATATTGCATTTACACAAGAAATGTAATCGGGGTACATATTCAATTTGTAATCCTTAGAGGATTCAAATTATTTATATTCAGACAGCCACCTGATTCTATCATGCCAGGTTTAACAATCCTTTATGTGTTTTTAGAATTTGGTATAAAACCAAGAATCCGGATTAATTAGTTGATGCTATCAACTATATAGGTCTCTTGAGGAGTCCTTAAAAACACAGAAATCCACGCGTTAACAGCATAAATTCTATTTTTTTCTTTCTCTTTCTTAAATCTGCAGTTGGAATTATGCTATCTTAAACTCTTTTTTAAGATAGACTAGAGTTATTATTTTGATGCTTATTTCTTGAAAAAATCATGTAGTTGAGTTAGCATCGATAAATATGTCAAAAGTTATACTCTTTTTCCTTGGCTTCAGGTTTTGTCCAACGTGGTTTTCCTGACAAGGTTTTAACGAGGCTACATCTCTGACGTTTAATATATATCTTTTTTTTAACGTTGATATTTGTGCTCTTTTTCCTTCGTCCAAATTTTTTCCCATTGGGTTTTATTGGCAAGGTTTTAGTGAGGCAATTTAATTCAACATGATGGTCATCCAATGGGGAGTTGTATATATTTTGGTTGTTTAGTGGATGCCCACATTTTACTAAACCAAATCAACTTAATCATCTCCTAAGAATTTGGATTTCCTTCTAACAAATACGATTTTTGTTCACGTATGATAAGGTATTCATATCTTGGAACTTTGTTGAAGAAACCACATCAACTATTTCTGCAAATCATCTCCAAGAAATCAGCAATCCAAGACACAAGTACTTAATGTATCTGAAAGAAGCATGAAGACTCGAGAACACTACCATTAGAAGACTAGCACAAACGAAAACTTCATCAACTAGAAGATTCTCACGAATGCATTACTATATTCAGCATTCAAGAAATTCGTTCACCGAAATTGGGAAGTCTCGTCTCAAGGATTTGCAAGCCAAGAATTTATTGATGAAGTACTCACCAGAGGAAGCACCATTGCATAAGGTGCATTCTGTTGGACTTATTGTGTTGTACTCTTTTTCCTTCATCAAGGTTTTTCCCACTGGGTTTTCCTTGTCAAGGTTTTAGTGAGGCAACATTTGTGTGTCCAAATCTTTTCTAAGTTTTGTTAATTATACTCTTTTCCCTTTGATCAGGTTTTGTCCTTTTGGAATTTCCTGACAAGGTTTTAACGAGGCAATTAGCTTAGACACAATGTCATCAGGGGGAGTGTTATACACGTGTAATTATATTAAGAATATCTTGGGTGAATCTCGTTTATTATTGGGATGCCCTTGTGTCTAGCCCTATAAATAGAGGCTCTAATGTTTGTCTAATACACCAATGAATAGAATTTCTCCCTTCTTCTTCCTGTCATTCCCCTACTTTCTAGTTTACAACATATTTAATATATTTGAATTAATATAAGTTAAGTAAAAGCATAGAGCTTCTCCAATGGCCATTGTGTGTGTTTCCAATGTGGAAACACAAACAAGACATTTTCTTTCCTATTTTTCCCTATAATTAGAGAGAGAGAAAATTCATCTCCTATGGTATTGTATTTGACATCTTTTTTACTTAGTATACATTTTATTTTCAATAACTTAAAGATTTTATTAGATTTGATTAAGCTAAAAACAGTTATTTAATACACAAAAGTCAATTTAATTAGGTAACGTTCTAGACATTGACCTTGGCAATGTCTCCGAACTGGTTTAAGACATCAGGGTTGAAGAAAACGGATGTGTGTCATAGGTGGACTTAAACATTTATCCTCACACACATCACATTGGAGAAGCTATAGCAAAATTAGACATTTCACCTTGCGAATGTCTAACAAAAATTAAACCATATTATCTTTAACATAAGTTGGGAGTTGAGAAAAAAATTAGGAAAATAAAATGCCCATCTGTATGGATTTAGACATTCATCGGAAAAACTCTAAAGGGTGACCATGGGCAAATCGTATCTTGTTTTAAAAATCTCTGGGATTACGACGAGGTTGAGTCGATATATATTCTTTTAATGGATCATACACTATTTTGAATAAATCAGCATTAGTACTAATGAGGGTCAAACAAATAATTTGAAAACTTATATTCAACAAAGACATGATGACAAGTTAAAGTGGCTATCCAATACTTAAATGATACCGAGAACCTAGGACCTACCTTGTGTACGATTATTATCACCAAGTATTGTCACGTCGCTACCGGCTACTCGTTGAATTCCTCAATAGTAGACTACTTCATGAATACTAAGTATTCCATTCCTAGTTAATAGACATACTTCAAGATCCATAGATTGTTGAACGCAATGTATGAAAAAAATTTCTTTGACAGTCTCACAGCCGTCATCCCGGCAAAAGGGCCGCTCTTTTTTTTTTTTAAGCATGAATTTTATTATGAAAATTTAGAGGGCTATTACACGAGGGTATATAATTCCCGAAGATTCATTAGTTACAATTGAAATGTAATACCAGGAATCTAAAGAAGCAAAATGGAGGAACAGAACATGAGCAGCGGTCTTCGGATCAGAGTTGCATCGGGGGGAGATGTTGTAGTCGAAGGTCGGAAGGCCTTCGTTCAATGCTTTCCACAAGAAAAGCTGTATTTTTGATGGACACAGTAGAGTCCGTAAGAGTGTCGATGATGGAAGAATTGTTCGATGCACTTGATTGAAGGTGGTAGTCATGCAATTGCGTCCATAAAAGGGCCGCTCTAACAAACATTAAAACGTTTTTCGGCCGTTTATTTAACTTTTATTAAAACTATTTTAAATTAAAGTGTCGAGTGCACCTCTAGTTTGCTGCCTAACAGTGCACACCATTTCTTTAGCATTTTAGTACTAAAATTTGATTGGAATTTTTGAATTTAGTTAATGATTGTCAATAAAGAAAAGCTTAATCTTTATTTAGTTAATGATTGTTCAACTATATAATAATTGATTAGTTTGCTGTCTAAAGATCACATAGCAAAACTAAATTCCACGGTGAAATTATTCCGGCCATTATTCAAGGAAAATAAGAAATCTAACAATGGATATGGATGGAATAGAGCATAAGGTGGTAGTCGTTAATGGCATAAACATGCACGTAGCAGAGAAAGGAGATGGGCCAGTTATTTTGTTTCTTCATGGTTTCCCTGAGCTTTGGTACACATGGAAGAAACAGATTATAGGCCTAGCTTCATGCGGATACAGAGCCGTGGCTCCTGACCTTCGCGGTTATGGTGACACAGATGCACCATCATCTTCCACCAAGTACACAACTCTCCACATTGTAGGTGATCTCATTGCTCTCATTGATTCCCTTGGCCTAGACCAGGTTTGTGCAAGTTTAAATTCATTTGACGCTGCATAACTCTCTTTTGAATAGTATGCACATCCAAGTTTAAGTTCAAGAACGAAACCCTTGTTACAATACAATCGCGTTTATAGCGTTGGTGTAGCGGTGTAGGGTAAATGGGAAATGGGAAATGTAAATAAGTTATTTACACTTCAGTTACACTTTTTACATCACAAAATTGGTTTAAAAAACCAAAATCAATAATTTCTGGGTGAAAAGGACATTTAGATTTTGATACTGTTTAAATGGACAAAAATGTAAAAATAGCCAGGATATAAACAGTTTCATCCTACCCATTTTCAAATATTTTTTCTTATTTTTAATTTACATCAGGATGCATCCAGTTTCATCCTTGTTATTTTTTAAGTTTAAGTCAGGATGAATCCAGTTTTATCCTTGCTATTTTTTTTGTGTTCATTTCACCCATACTAATTTTTACTCGTCCATTTGAACCATGTTTTAAAAATATTTGGACAAATGATCATTTTTTCGTTTTTACATCTCTGGGAGATACATAGAAGTGGTGTGGAGCATTTCTCGTGCGACCGCAAATTTTCTTTTCACAACAATGATAATGCATTGACAAAATTTAAGGGAGTTGGACCAGGGTGGAGCCAGAAATTTACGTATGGGGAGGAAAAAATAGTTAACTAGATGACCGCTGCCATGGTGGGACGGCCGACCGAAAAAATTAGCGCAAAACTAAATTTTATATAATGGCTATGCAATCAGTTTTCGAAAATTATGCTTAAAATAGAAATATCACTTTTCCTGAAACGCAGAGAGCACGTCGTTTCATTAGTTGCAACGTAAAATTAGTTAATGACTAAACCAAAATATGGAGAGGACGGATCGGCTCACATGCTTCTTATCACGTTATCTGACTTGATGTTCTCCACCATCAGATATTTAAATATGAACGGTCCCGATATTTTAGATACTCGCATTCTGTTTCGGGTATATGATGGGTCGCCCGTGATTTTCTCTTTAATCTATTCATTTTTTTCTCTCTCTCCAAGGTATCTTTACAAAAAGCAAAATCAAATGCTCCTGCTGTCGAATAGATCACGGTCGAGACAAAGCTAAGTTTAAGCAATTTGACAAAGCTAAGTTAAAGCAAAAAAGCAAATGTTGACTGCTTAGTTATAATCACATAATAAACCAGGGTACATCCTGCTGTCGTACATTTAAAAAAAAAACACACCAAAAGAGCCAACCAAAAAAGTTCACATCTTCACTTCTAATAAGCAATTTGATGCAGACACAATAGCTCCATTTGAGTTATTGGCACGTAACTGATCAGCTTTTTTCTTCTCGAAGTTACATGAGTCATGGCCTGTTAGTGTGCAGTATTTGCACATTCTTGGCTTCTTTCCTTCCTTAGAAATTTCCATACCACTCTTGAAGCGAGAATCAGTTGGTGCATTTCCCTTCCCCTTACCAGGATTTCTGCCTTTTGTTTGTGAGATGCGGGGATCACCCATAATCATATTAGGAAGGGTAGCATCAAATGTATCAGAGATTATACGATTAAGCGTAAGCGGGTATCGGTTCGTACCTTGAACTTGAGCTCCGATTAGCAAGAACAAACAACCGCAACAGCAGCAATAACAACGTTTCAACACGACGATCAGCAGGTACTACAATCTTCTAGGATGAGCACAAACTTGATTCACAGGATAAGAACTTAAAACTTTTTTCTCCTAATGGTAACTCTCTTTTAGGGTTAGAGTTACCACTTTTCTTACGGTAAACTTATGTGTGATATATGTGGAATCACGTAACCCTTTACACATATGCTAGAGATGTTTATATAGGTTCCAAACCCTAAGGAATATGGAACCCTACCGGGCTTGCCACATACAATATGGGCGACCATATTCGGGTCCAACCCGAATATCTAACATCTCCCACTCGCACATAGTATGTGTGGATTGTACCAGAACAAAGAAAAGTTCATATTAGTAAATAGCCCGTGCAACCGTCGAGGTACCTGCAATTCGGGAGCTCTATACTAGCATCTCAATATGAGTCAGCATAGAGACATCAACCCTTTAAAAATGTTTGTATCTCGTAGTATCCTAGGTCCATCAAAATATCATTGGTCTAGACTACTCTAATCCCTCGTAGAGCTAGTCTATCCCTCATGCTAGCTTATTGTAAATACATTCAGACTTGTGTTGCAACTCCAGCAAGGCAACCCAAGTCGTCAACTGTGAATATAAAAACATTCATGAGTTTGATGACCTTCCTTTCGCCCTATTGCCATGAAGTTTCAGAATCAACTGCTTTCCCAGATATGTACCCTTTAAGCCGAATAATCCATGGCCACATGACACATACTAAAGTAGCAATCATTGAATCTTTACTTAATAAGAAAGTAAAAAGTTGTAAGGTTACCTGTGTATAATCTAATTATCATACGGACTCACATGGTGAGAAAAGTAGGGAACGATTTTCGCACCTCCGTAGTGGTCGCAATCACGCATAATATGAAAATGCTCTAGAGTGGAGTTTTACTTGACTAAACAAGTATATGTCATAAACTCTTACACTCTACAAATCTTGACTCAGTTGCAACTCTTGCGCCTAATCCGAAATTTCTAATTGCTCGCTTTCATCAAGCGCCGTGAAAGATATTTCTTATTTGGCTATCCTTTAAGGTATGATGAACAGTATGTACATTCATCATCGATCTTCACTATATAGATCTCATCTTGGTATTGCCAAGGCGATGCATCATCTCATATTTGCTCGCTCTCCTTAGCACCAAAAGGTGACTGCTTATGTGAGTAAGCCAGTCCATACCAGGTGACATATCAATCAAGTTTCGACATAATGCATCCTATGTGCACCAATGTCAGCGTGTATATCCATGCCCATAAGTAAATAATCAATCATAAAAATGAACCATTATCAAATTGTATTGATTATTAATAAATATCCATAAAACATATGCATCTACGATCATCATGTCTTAGAAAAATAAATAATTAAATAAAGAGACATCCATTACCACCTACGTAAACCTAACGCCCTAACATGAGACATGAAAACATCTCTTGGTATAGGTTTAGTAAGGGGATCAACTATCATCAACTCTGTAGGCATATACTCCAAAACTATTTCTTTCTTCGTAAGAGTAGCTCTAATAAAACAACACCTCCTATCAATGTGCTTAGTCTTTCCGTGGTATTTTGGGTCTTTTGCATAAGCAATCATTGATGTGCTATCAGTGTGAATTTTCACCGCATCAGTGGCGTGAGTGACAAATTCAAAACTCTCAAAGAACCTCCTTAACCAATTAGATTCTTGTACTGCAGCTTGACAAGCTACAAACTCAGATTCCATTGAAGACATAGCGACAATTGACTATTTCTTACTACTCCATGTGATGGACCCGCCATTTAGCAAGAAAGCATACCCTGATGTGCATTTTTTCTCTCCCATTTCGCCATTCCAGTTAACATCACGATAACCACTGAGACGTAGATCTGAACCCTTGTAGCATAGCATGAGATCGCTCGTCCCTTTGAGATACCTTAGTATCCTCTTGACCGCTTGCCAGTGCTCAAAACTAGGATTCGACTGGTACTGACTAACTAATCCAATAGCATAGCATATGTCAGGCCGAGTTCACATCATAGCATACATCAGGCTCCCAACTGCATTGGAATAGGGTACCCGCGACATCTTGTCTTTCTCTTCAGGGGTATTAGGGAACATATCAAGGCTTAAGTTCTGACCTTTAGCAACTGGTGTGTCTATGCGCTTGCAATCTTTCATGTGAAATCGCTCAAGAACCCTTTTAATGTACGTCTCTTGTGACATACCCAAAAGTCTCTTTGAACGATCTATAAGGATCTTAATCCCGAGCACATAGCTTGCTTCTCCCATGTCCTTCATCTCAAAAGTTGAGGACAACCACTCTTTTGTGGCGACGACAATCTCCATGTTACTTCCAGCTATAAGGATATCATCAACATATAAGGACAAGATAAGGAAACCTTTATCGGAACGTTTAACGTACACACAATGGTATTCTTCTATCATCGTAAACCCATTGGAAAAAATGGATCGATCAAATTTTAAATACCATTGTCAAGATGATTGTTTTAGGCCATAAATAGATTTTTGGAGCTTGCAAACTTTGCGCTCTTGACCTTTAATCACGAAGCCCTCTGGCATGTAAATTTCCTCATCTAGTTCTCCATTGAGAAATGCAGTTTTAACATCCATTTGATGAAGTTCCAAATCTATATGTGCGACAATAGCAAGCATAAGGCGTATCGAGGCAATTCTCACCACAGGGGAGAAAGTTTCCTCGTAGTTAACACCCTCCTGTTGGGTGTAACCTTTCGCCACAAGGCGAGCCCTATATCTTTCATCTAAACCATATGCATTGTGTTTGACTTTGAAAACCCATTTGTTTCCAATAGCCTTGCGCCCTTCTTGGAGGTCAACGTATTGCCACACACCATTTATCCTCATTGATTCTATCTCTTCTTCCTGTGCAATAATCCATTTTTCCATTTTAGGAGATGACATAGCCTCTTTAAAATTCTTAGGCTCTGCGTCATCATGTGAACAAACCATGAAACTTTCCCCCTCAATCTGAAAACGACGACGAGGTACTTTTCCACCTTCACTTATCCGATATTGGGGATCCTGATTTGATGGAGACAATCCATTATCAGGTGGAACACTCCCACTTTTCCTAGGAGAACGAGGAATTTCTTCGTTATTCTCAGCTAGACGAACTGGTGTGTCTTCCATTGACTCTTCCACCTCAAATAGGCTAAGATCTCCCCCTACCTCGTTCCTTCTAGGAAAATCATGTTCTAGGAAATCTACATCACGTGACTCAATATCAGTTACACTTCCATCAGGATGCTTACCAATGAACACATGGCCTTTAGAGTGATCAGAATATCTAATAAAGATACACTTTTTCGCTCGAGGTCCCAGCTTCCCATACTGGTGAGAACTGTTGTGTACATAAGCAGCTCAACCCCATGGCCGAAAATTACCTAATTCAGGTTTTCTGCCAGTCCATAATTCATATGGGGTGGAAGGCACTGACTTCGAAGGCACACGATTAAGGACATAGGCAGCAGTCAGTAACGCATCTCCCCAAAAAGAAATAGGAAGATGAGCTTGCGCCATCATTGACCTAGCCATGTCTAACAAAGTACGATTCCTTCTCTCTACTACACCATTTTGTTGCGGAGTACCAGGAATAGTCAATTGTTTTAGGATCCCTTTTTCCTCACAATACCCTTTGAATAGGTCAGATAGATACTCGCGTCCACGGTCAGTTCTGAGATCCTTAATGCTCTTATTTACTTGATTTTCCACTTCGCAAACATAGCGTTTAAAGCAGTCCAATGCTTCTGACTTGTGGTATATCAAGTAAATATGACCATATTGCGTAAATTCATCTATGAAAGTGATGAAATAAGAGGCTCCAAGTCTTGCCTTAACATTCATTGGGCCACATATATCAGAATGAATTAATTGCAAAGGCTCAGAGGCCCTTTTGGCTGTCCCAAACGGTTTTCTAATGGATTTACCTGCAAGACAATGTTCGCAGGTAGGCAAGGAGACTTTAGCGATGGGGCCTAAAAGACCTCCTCTAGCTAACCTAGTCATCCTTTCTTGCCCTATATGACCTAATCTAACATGCAAAATCATTATTAACATCTGAGGAAGACGCAACTAATGAAATAGATTTATTAGCATCAAAAGAACTAGAATTGTCAATATACAAAACCATAAAACCATCCGACATAAAACCAAAAACATAAAACTCAATTGCCAAGAAAATCTTAATAGAATTACCCTCAAAAAAGAAAACTAAAACCTAGACGCAACATACTATTAACTGAAACTAAATTTCGTCGAATATCTGGAGCATAAAGTACATCATGGAGGATTATCGTGCGCCCTTGTCGCAGATTTAGCATATAGGTACCGATGCCAAGTACTTCTATGCTAGTTGTGTTCCCCATATAAACTCTCATTCTCCCAGCAGGAACTCGACGATAATCTAGGAACCCATCTCGGTCCCTCGCTACATGGTCGGTTGCTCCCGAATCTACAACCCACAAATGAGGAGAATGAGCAACTAATGCTTGACTAGAAACAAAACATTCATAGCGAGGAATAGGTTCAGAAATTACCTTCTTTGGTTCAGTGCATTCACGAGAAAAGTGTCCTTTCTTATCACAGTTAAATCATTTCATCTCTGCTTTGTCTTTCTTACTAGCACGCTTGCCTCTTTTGCTCTTAGGAGCGTTGGTAGTGGATGACCCAGATCCATCACGAGGATTCTTAGCAGAAGAACCCTTACCACTCTTGCGCTTAGACCCATTGGTCTTATGCGAAGCAGATTCAGCAGCAATAGCATCTTCCAAGCGGTCGACTTCTAGTTCCACACGACGAGAAATATCCTCAAAAGTGCAGACATTATCATTATGTGTCATGTTTTGGTTCATATACTCCCAAGAGTTAGGTAACGAACGAATAACATCTTGTACCTGTTGTTCATCTGTCAAGTGATGACCAGCGGCCTCAAGTTCGCGTATCATTGACGACATTGTCCTCAAATGTTGCTTCATTGTAACATTCGGCTTCTTTTGACAAGTGTCAAACTTCATAGTCAAAGCGCGCAACTTAGCCACAGAGGTAACTCCAAATTTCTGCCTGACTGCCTCTAGCATGTCATGAGCAAACTGGTGGTTCTCAAACTCCCCAATGAGATCATTGTGCATTGAGCTCAGGATCATATGACGAGCACTGCGATCCTTTTTAATCCATTCCTGGTAAGCCTCGAGGTTGCGACGGTGTTGAACCTTCGTCCCCTCCTCAGGCCGAGGCATCACATGCTCAGTTATTTCATGCAGCCCATCATCATTCAAGAGAAAAATGATCTTTCGGCGCCAGATATTATAATTGTCGCCATCAAGTTTTTCACCCTTGTTCAAATCAGCAATGATGTTCTTGGAAGCCATTTAGTCTAACATAGAATGCGAAAAAAAAAAAGGATATTAAACTTATGGCACTATACACATATTAAAAAAAATAACTTTTCAGCATTAATCTAAATAAATAGCAAAACAACATTACAAGTCGCAAGATCGAAAAATCGTTAAACTCCTAATCATCTCTCGCGCCACAAGTAATATTATCTACATCTATTTAATATATGCGCAAGTTATTGGTTTTTGGGAATTAAACAAACTCAACCAAACAACCTCCCACTCAATTGTTTTAACATGTTATCAATCAAAATAATAATTCAATCAAACATGTTATCAAAAACAAAATGATTATCTAATCAATCAACATGTTATCTACACATACAATTCAGTAAGATATGAATTCAATCCAGCACCATACATATTGTATATTAAAGAAATTAGACAATCACCGCATAAATCATTCACATGCTATCATGGATAAAGCGATTAACCATATAATTTCAAAGAAACTCTATCATGTGAATCTAATTAGGTTCTGAAAATAGTTTTATTGAATTCGGAGCGTCGAAAAACCTCAAGGTACCAAAATTGGGGTTGATCCGACAAACACAAAAAGAGAAACAAAAAAAAATAATATAACCAAACCGGACCGAAATGTGAACCGAACCGTCAACCGGACCAAACTATGAACCGTACAGCGAACCGGACTGAACTGTGAACCGCGAGATGACCCGCCGGTCTGTGTTGGACCGCGGGCTGATCCACCGAGCTGGACGGCGGGTTGATCCTCCGGTCTGGGTTGGACCGCGAGTTGACTCGTTGACTAGCCGATTTGACTCGGTTACTGTTCATCGTCTTCTCCAAATTTCAGCAGCGTACAGACGCGCATGACCAACTTTGGGTGACGATATCTCACTCATACGAGTTCCGATTCAAGCAAATAATATGTCAAAAGAAAGCTCTCAGAGAGCACTATCTATCTATATTAATTTCAATTAACATGGATTGACATATATACATCAAAAAAATCATCAAACCACTGCTCACAAACATGATATAAAACTTGGGTTTTTGCAATATCTTTCAAACCACACGTTCAAACAATACAAAACTTTCCAGGAGATCATTTGAATTAATAATGAACATACCCAATTAAATATTTCAAACCAAAACACCCTTATCAAGATCCGAAATATTTATACATCCATTAATGATTTTTAACCCAAAAAACAACAAAAACCATAATCATGATACTATCATGTTATCAACAACTTTCAAGTAACCAAAGCAGGTTAAATAAAGCACGAAAACACAGCAAACCAATAGCTCATGATACCAATATCATAGATTATACGATTAAGCGGAAGCGGGTATCGGTTCGTACCTTGAACTTGAGCTTCGATTAGCAAGAACAAACAACAACAGCAGAAGCAACAACAACGTTTCAACACGACGATCAGCAGGTACTACAATCTTCTAGGATGAGCACAAACTTGATTCACAGGCTAAGAACTTAAAACTTTTTTATCCTAATGGTAACTCTCTTTTAGGGTTAGAGTTACCACTTTTCTTACGGTAAACTTATGTGTGATATATGTGGAATCACGTAACCCTTTACACATATGCTAGAGATGTTTATATAGGTTCCAAACCCTAATAAATATGGAACCCTACCGGGCTTGCCACATACAATATGGGCGACCATATTCGGGTCCAACCCGAATATCTAACAAAATGAAAATGCATTTGGTATTTCTGCAACAGTAGTGCATGATGAAACTGTAGCTAATAATTCATCGTTAACTTCCGATTCCACTGGCATATCCTTTCCATGTTCTTTTAGAAGCTCAAGTATGTCAATTTCTTTAATTTTCTTCATTGCTTGGTTGTGAAAATCCATTGCCACAGCATACGCCTTTTCTGACTTCAACATGTAGGCTAGTTCAGTTGATACTCGGCAATAATGACTAATTTACATGGCTTCAATCCCAGCTTTATCATCTTTGATGACTAACTAATTTGAACCCAAAACTGTACATCTGTTTGCATATTTAGTCCAACTTTCCATTATAAAACATTGAGGAATTTCTGTCACATAGAGGCGAAGCACCAAGATATGGTGCAAATGTTTACACGGTACTCCAACAAACTCAAATTTTTGGCAGCCACATGTACCCTTTTGAGTTGCCACATTAATCTTTACTGGAAACTCTTCCATTGTTTTTTCATCCATTAACCATCGTAACCGTCAATCTCAAGTATTTTTGATCGATATCTTAAAGAAGCGTTAAATTCCCCTTGCACTATATTAAAGATAACTCTAGTGTATACTTTAGAGGCATGCCTTACCAACAAATCTTGAGAAAGGTATATACGCTTCAAATGGATAGACTTGTAATCTTCTTACCGCTCTCTTAAGTACATTCTTTCTAATGCTTGATCACACAACTTTCCACAAATTTTCGCAAAGATGTCATAGAGTTCACGTAATGATCAAAAAAAGAATTTATACTCTCACTTCTTTATGTCGTATTCATGCCGGCAAAAAAATTCCCTCTGTTATAAACTGGTATCCACTTTTCACGAATATCATATAAATATTGAAGCCATGTATTCTTTGTCAAATAAAATTCTACTAGCATTGAGTGCCATTGAGTTTCAAAATCTTCTAATGTGTATGTGAAGCGAGTAACTTCCTTGATGGTTTTTTTTTAATTTGGACTTCATAAAAAATACATGACTTAGCTTCTCTCCAAAAAAATTCTTAATGTGCCACAAACAAAAACGATGGCGGGTTTCAGGAAATACCTTCGCAATTGCATTTGTCATAGCCTAATCTTGATCAGTAAGTATATAAATAGGAGGATGACCTCCCATTGCTTCAAGCCATGTCGTAAACAACCAGGTAAATGTGTCTTCAGTCTCATCTCCAAGAAATGCAAATCCAAATGTTATAGATTGTCGGTGATGATTAGTACCTGTGAAAGGAGAAAAAGGCATACTGTATTTGTTAGTTTTGTATGTGGTATCAAAAGTGACAGCATCTCCAAAACGGTTGTACGCTATCCGCGAACGCGCATCCACCCAAAATACATTTGCTGCCCTTCCTTCGTCATCAACTTGAACTGCATAGTAGAAACTTGGATTTTCAAGTGTTCTTCTTCTAAAGTAATTAACCAATGCTTCTGAATCTCCAACATCCAACAAAGATTTTCTAACATTCCTTAAATGATTATAAACATCTCTAGTATCAAACCCAGTACTTTCACTTTGCCCGAATAATGCAGCAACTTTACCAACAGGAATTCTACTTTTGTTAAATGCCTCTGCTAAGCTTTTAGCTTCAAGGGGAATATGCTTGTTTGATCTCATGATCATTATCTTCTTAGGAGAAACCATAACATGATTGTGATCTTCTATAAACTCATTAATATACCATACCGGAAATCTTCCATCGAAAGCTATACGTATCATAGCTTTACAGTCTGTCCTCATTGTTGAAGTATTTCTCCTTTTTCTGTAATTATCTTCCTCATCAGGATCATCATCTCTATTGTGGATTCCTTCATTACTACTTACAAAATCCACTCTACTTACACCTTCTCCTTTTTTAGTGGCATACGATGACCTCTTCCGTGTCATAAATCCATTATTTCTACCATATGTTTTATAGAATTCTTCTGCGTCTTCAATAGAGGAAAATTTCATACCCACTAATGGTTTGGGATCTTCGGATGATTTACCATTATGATTTGTATCAGGAACTTCATCAACATTATCTATTTCCTTCAATCTTGAAGAATTCGAAGAAATTTGATGCTTTTGATACGCTAGTGTTTGATCACAACTTGTTTTTAATTTTTCTAAAGTTACTGATAGTTTCCACAAAAGAGAATTGGAAGAAGATTTCTTGAAGAGAGAATAAAACAGATTAAAAATAAAAAGTCACGGGTTACCCATCAAAAACCCGGAACTAAATGTATAAATTTATGATATCAGGACCGTTTACATTTTTAAATCCAAGGGATGAGAATCTCGAGTCAGATAATGTCATGTTAGACGTGTGACCAGATCCGTCCTCAAATATGGATGCATAATATGTTATGCATCCTTAGAGGTGGTTTGCATAATGACTATGCATTCAATTTCCAAAAATTATGCCTAAAAGGATAAACACCTTCGAATTTTTCGTAAAAACTCTAAATTTGATATCATTGTTTGTACTCATTGCGTAGATTTTTTTAAAAGCTTTCCAACGAGATAAAATTTGTAAAATTCCGAGGCACTGATTTTTATATATTTATTGTTCAAGTTTGCTTTCCAATTATACCCCTAAAAAGATAGGATACACAATGAGTTATAATAATTGGAATAAAAGGGAGGGGTAGTGGCGTCATTTTAAATGGGATACCAAACAAAATCCAATCTTTTTGCTTTAATTTGGAAGAAAAAAAAGTCACGAGCCACATTAACATAAAGTCACCATATACTAGTACAGTCGTTTCCACGGTGGGAGGGTCGATCAAAGAAGAATCTAAAGATGGGGTTTGTATGCGACTATTTTCGCTCTATTTGCAGAAAAGTGATACTTTCGCTCCTTTTCGGGAAAATTGATACCTTCACCCCGTTTCAGAAAAAGTGATACTTTCGCCCCGTCTCCGAAAAAATGATACTTTTGCCTCGTTTCAGAAAAAATGATACTCTCGCTCCGTTCGTGGAACGGAGTGAGAGTCAGGGCTAGCCCTGAGGGAAGGTCAACGAAGGTTGACTTCGGGGCAGCACTGAAATAGGGGAAGCAAATTTTGTTTTTGTCGAGGGTGATTTTGTGCTACAACAAAAAATGAAGGTTTAAATCGTCAATACCACTAACAAATGGACATATTTCTAAATATTTTAGGGGGAATATTGTAAATAAATAATTACTTTAATGGTTTAGTGCTAAATATATAAAAAATGTCTTATAGGATACTAATAGAATAGATATTATACTACTTACTTTACTTAGATTTATTCCCTGTGATACTCTTAATAATGGTTGTATTATTCTCTGAAAGAACTTATAAATAACAAAAGGCATGGAGATATTCTCCATGGGAGTTTAACCATTCTCCAAGATGGTATCACCCTAACTCGATCCATAAAATCCCTCTTCTTCTTCCAAACAACATCAAATGGCCGGTGAAAAGAAATCGTTACATCCAGCCTTTGCTATCACAAACATTAAAACTCTAATTCCCATTCTACTGGACATCAAACCTCCTCCCAAAATGGCAAGGATTAACGTATGATTCGTCGAATCAATGACATTACTCGTACTCTTATGTCTCAAGCCTCAATTCCCTCCAAATATTGGGCGGACTCTCTTAACATGGCCGTCTATCTTCATAATATTCTTCCCACCAAAATTCTCCATTTTCATTCTCCTATTATTGCTCTCTATGGTCGACAACCTACATATGATCATCTTCGTATTTTTGGTTGTCTTTGCTATCCTAACCTTTACTCTATTACACCTCACAAACTTGCTCCTCGTTCTACTAAATGTGTCTTTCTTGGTTTTCCTATCAATCATCGTGGATATCGTTGTCTTGATCTTACCACTCATAAAATCATTATCTCTCATCATGTAACCTTTGACTAAACTGTTTTCCCTTTCGCAACCTCTACTCCCACCGGTCCTACAGATTCATAACCCTCTCCCTCACCTATTCACCACTCCTTTGCTGACAACCTTGCCTACCCGTCAGCATCTCCCTAAACCCCTGCGTCTGATATCCTCAGTTCCCCTATTCCATATACTCCTCCCCACAGGCGCATGACTACAGTGCCTCCCACTTCTTCCGCTACCACCTCTGCTAATACGACTCCTACTACTTAGACTGACCAGCCTACAGTCTCTACTTCGTCTGCCTCTACTAGTCCAACTTCTCCAGTTCACACTCATGTTCATCCTCCCACTGTTATGGCTCCACCCACTCTTCCTCCTTCTCGTCCGGTTACTCGGGCCTCCCGAGGCATTTTTCACCCCAATCACAAACTCAATCTTAATGTCCAGTCCAAATATAAGATCTCTTCGTTGCCTCGCTCCCACCTATATGCTCTTAGGGACCCTAACTGGAATGCTGCCATGCTAGATGAATACACTGCCATGTTGAACTAGTTCCTCGGCCACGAGATGCACATGTTATTCGTTCCATGTGGCTTTTTCGCCACAAATTTCATGCCGACGATTCCTTACAGCGTCACAAGGCACGCCTAGTCGCAAATGGTAAATCCCAACAAGTTGGAGTTGATTGTTTTGAAATGTTTAGTCCGGTTGTCAAATCAGCGACTATACGTACGGTGCTTACTATTGCTTCTTCACGTTCTTGGCCTATACATTAGCTAGATGTCAAGAATGCCTTTCTCCACAGTGATTTGACTGAGATAGTTTATATGCACCAGCCTCCGGGTTTTGTTGATCCTAAACACCCTGATTATGTATGTCAACTTCGTCGTTCACTTTATGGTCTAAAGCAGGCACCTCGTGCATGGTTTCAATGACTTTCCAAGTTTATTACAAATTATGGTTTTCGGGGTAGTGTATGTGATCCCTCTCTCTTCGTATACCAATCCAGATCCGAGACGGCTTACTTACTTCTCTAAGTTGATGACATCATTTTAACAGCAAACACTGATCGAATTCTTGGAAAATTCATAACATTGATGAAACGAGAGTTTGCCATGACTGATCTTGTCCCGTTGCATCATTTTTTTGGTATTTCTGTTAACCGCTCATCTTCATGCCTCTACTTGTCTCAGTCAGTTTACAAGCAGGACATCATTGCACGTGCATCCATGACAAATTGTAATCCTGTGGCCACACCAGTTGATACCAACTCAAAACTCAGTGCAACATCCAGTCCTGTAATCGAGGATCCTACTTTATACCGAAGACTGGCTGGGGCTCTTCAGTACCTCACCTTTACTAGACCGGATATTTCTTATGCAGTCCAACAGGTATGTTTGTTTATGCATGACCCTAGGGAGCCTCACATGCAGGCCCTTAAGCGGATCCTTCGTTATCTTCAGGGTACTATTGATCATGGCTTGTTCCTGTCTGCTACTACGCTCACTGGATTAACTGGTTATTCTGACGCTGATTGGGCGGGGTGTCCTGATTCCCGTCGATCCACTTCCGGCTACTGCATCTTTCTAGGTGACAACCTAGTTTCCTGGTCATCTAAGCGTCAGGCAACTATCTCTCGCTCAAGTGATGAAGCTGAATATCGGGGTGTGGCAAATGTTGTTGCAGAGACTACTTGGCTTCGCAACTTACTTCTTGAGCTTCATATACCTCTACGATGTGCCATTATTGTATACTGTGATAACGTCAGTGCAGTCTATATGTCCGGTGATCCTGTTCAACATCAATGCACCAAACATGTGGAGATTGATATACATTTCCTACGTGATCGTGTTCGTATTGGTGACATTCATGTCTTGCACATCCCCACGGAAAATCAATATGATGATATCTTCACCAAGGGCCTCCCACGACAGCTGTTTACTCGTTTCCGTTCTAGTCTGAGCGTCTGCTCTTCTCCCGCTCCGACTAAGGGGGTGTAATAGAATATATATTATACTGCTTACCTTACTTAGCTTTATTCCCTGTGATACTCTTAATAATGGCTTTATTATTCTCTGAAAGAACTTATAAATAACAAAAGGCATGGAGATATTCTCCATGGGAGTTTAACCATTCTCCAAGAGATACGTTCTCCACCCTTGCTCTTTTAGCTCAGTTCAACCCGTTTTTCTATGTGAGATTGTACATAGCTATACCTTGTCTTTGCTATCACCTCACTTGTGTTCTTATGATTTTCGAATTCCCTTGTTTTACTAGATAAAGATTTGATCATCTATTTGATTTCATGGTAGAAAATGGGCTAATTTGTTGTATTTTTTATTGAAGTTGGATAACGGGCACTATAGAATATTAATCATAGCATAAAAAGTCTGAGTAGCAGTCAAGTTATAGTAAATGCCCAATAAATTTTGCTAACTCTACATTTTTCACTTGTGTAATTTTACTTCTTTCATATTTACAATTTGTTTCATTGGTAAAACATGTAATACACTTGGATGCAGCATAAGCATTTACGAATTCCATGATCACGTTTGGGTTTTTTGCAGCATCCGAATATGATCACACTAGTGAGGCAATCGTCTTTTCATTTCCCCATTTATTTTCTGCATTTTCAATTGATTCAAAAAAAAATTGACTGCTAATAATAAACAACTAAGTGTTAATGGTGAATTTGGGGTAATTATCCCTTCACTTGATTTTATTCAACTAGGAATTTGTGTTACATATGTAATATGAGAATCTTGGTTCCTTACTTCCTTGGCTGTAATTACCCTTTTTGATTAATATAACCTCTTTTGTTAAGAAAAAGAAAAATATGATGAACTTGGTCATGCTTCAAGAGCTGTGAAATGGGGCAACAATTCTGCTGCCGCCTTCGGGGAAACAAAATCTCAGCGCCGGCCCTGGCGAGAGTACCATTTTTCCCGAAACGGAACGTGAAAGTATGACTTTTTCTAAAACGAAAAATTGGTCGATCCATAAACCACAATATGGTTGCATGATGTGTTATGCGTCCTTTGTAGTGGTTTGCATAATAGCTATGCATTCAATTTTCAAGAATTGTGCCTAAAATAAAAATATCTATTTTCTTGAAACGGATGGAGTACATTGTTTTATTAGTTGCAAAGGAAATTAATTGATGCACAAACCAAAGTATGCTACATAAAGTATTATGTATCCTTTGCGGTGGTTTGCATAATGGATATATATTTAATTTTCTAAAATTGTGCCTAAAATGATAAATACCTCCAAATTTTCCGTAAAAACTCTAAATTTGATTTTATTTTTGCTCGGCAAAGAAGGGAAATATACTGAAAGAATACAAAACCCGTTAGCCAACGAGGCTAAAGAAACAGACTTAAACCCAAAAGAAGAGAAAAGAACAACCCTCAAGAACTTACAGGCATACTAACTTAGTGTGGGTTTAAGAAGAATTGAGCCCATCCCACAATTACATTTGCAGTATTAATACCCTTGAAGCATTCTAGACTTTTAGACCAGTTGAAAGCGCCTATTTTAATGTCCCTAATAACATCTTGAAGCTTGAAAGTTTTTCCTGAAAAAGCAATAGAATTTCTGGCCTTCCATAATCCCCACGTAATAGCAGCCGGGAGATTATGGAAGGCGTTCCATAAATTTGATATTATTGTTTATACTCGTTGCGTAGCATTTTTTATTACCTTTTCAACGAGATAAAATTTGTAAAATTCGAAGGCACATATTTTTAGATATGTTATATTAAAGTTTGGTTGCCAATTTTACCCTTAAAGAATATGATACATGAAGAATTATACTCCCTCAGTTTCAAAATTGTGTCCAGCTTCTGTTTATAGTCATACTTTTTCAATGAACTCTCTAATATACCCTCGAATTCTTTATATTCATAAATCTATTTTTAACATGACTCAATCTAAAATATTAAATAAATTAGTATAATTGAGGAAACAAATATATCCTTCATTCCATTTAAGGAAATATACATTTAACTCTAAAAATTAGATTCCTTATAAAGTTTATACTTCTTAAATTCAATATCTTTTAAATTTCCTTTTATATTTCGTATTTATAATTCTCAAACCAATTTTGGATAGTCTTTATTGCTAGCATTTTTCTTAAAATAAAATAGGTAAGTAACTAAGGGTAGTCAAGTAAAATAGTATGATCTCCTTAATATTTTGAGAAAGTCAAAGCGAGCTGTCTTTGTGAAACGGGGGGAGTAGTAATTTGACTAAAAGAGAGGGATATTTTGGTATTATTAAGTGCACACTACCAATTTTTTTTTATGAAATTGCAAATTTATGTTAGGTTTCAATTTACAAAGAAACGGTCATAAAAGGGATTCCCTCCCTTCCAACCTTCCGGTCGGCCAACCTAATTATAGGTAAAAGGAAAATAGGTTTGAGATACGGAAAAAATAGCTTTGGACTGGCTAAGTTGGACTTGGGATCTAGCCCGACAGGATAGGCAGTTACCTCCCTTGTCATGGGTTGGCTCCGTTACCGGAGTTGGACTACAAAGTACAGTAGAATGAAGTAATTTGTTTGACCATTTTTGTTTTGGTTTCTAGTATTACCCTACTTCCCACCATTACAAATTCGAAGTTTGAGATTATTTTTTGCATAGATGTGATCAGCCTGTAAGAAATCCGGATGCCCAAAACAAAAAGAAGTACGGGCATCTAGCTCAACTGGTCATCCCTGTTTTTCAAAGTTTCATGCGTTCCAGGAGGTTCCAAGTTCGAGCCCCCAATGACGTAATATTACAGGAATTAACATAGAAGCTAGAATTAGCTTGCCCTCATCCGCTTCGGCTCCTTTGACTAGGTTACCCATAAAACTCGCTGACAAGTTATCACAACAACTTATTCAATTAGTATAGTAGTATGTTGTTGGAGCCTAACTTGTTAGCCTTCCAACTAGTTAATATAATACTCTTTATTTAATAATAAAAAGTATTTTTAAAAAACTAAGTACGAGAATATAGTTTCGCCTCTTTATCCTCCAAAATTATGTCACATAACTCGGCATATCTTTTTTTATGCTCATATCCATCAATTTGATCGGAAGATGGTAACTCACGAGTAAATTCGCACCACCTCTATTCGTTTTCCAATTGATATGGGTAATTTTTAAAACTTCAAAAAAAAATATCTCAATTTGTCTGCTTCACGCCAAATCTAAATCAAACTCATTTTCGTTAGTCACGAGACTCACGACTCACAAGCAAAAGATGCATCAACATAGAATCATTGGCTAAGTGGGCCTTCTTAAACTTCTCACAATAGCCATATTCAACCCAGCTCTACGCCCTGCAATTCATGAGCATTGACAGAAATAGGAGGGCCTCCACTTTTAGCAGCTGTAATAACTCTCAAGTGAACTAAATTTCAGTATAGCTTACGGCCCCGGCTCAACCTCGTGTGCCATAAAATGCGTTCGATTGTTACTGAAAAAAATAGTGTGAAATTATGTGACATAAAATAATGTGAGTAGATCCTCAATTTTAAGAGACTCAAAAAATTTGAGTAGAGTTTATCAAAAAAAAAAAAAAAAAAAGTGAGTTGACTCACTTTTAATTAGAAGTAGAACAATTTTAATTGTAACCTAAACTCCTATCAATGAAATGCATGCTTCAGAAAAAAAAAAAAAAATCGCAGCAAAGGTTGAAAGTGCATGAATACTCAACAAGTAGGACAAACATAAATACAACCCCATACAAAAAAACAACCACTTTCTGTATAAACCAAGGGGTAACAAGCTAGCTTTATACAGGAAGCAGGATTAACAAGATAATAGATTGGAGTGATAGTGTCATATCAGCACAGCTATTTTACAGACTTTATCCAGAAAAACAAATAACATAAACAGTGTCTGGGACTCCAAGAGCATATTTGTCCGCCGCTTCTGGTGTCTACCTCGCCAGCTAGAGCAGTGGCAAGTCGCTCAGTTTCTCAACAAAGCAAGACCGCCCTTTGTTTAAGTAGATATTACAACCATGGTCGTCATCATCCAAACCAAACACATACTATATGATTCTACACATCAAGCATGAGCAGCCTCATCCTCCTTAGCCTTGCCACTGGTTCCAGCCTTAACTCGCTTTCCTTCATAATCTTTCACGGCTGCCTTGATTGCATCCTCTGCAAGCATGCTGCAGTGTAGCTTCACCGGAGGGAGCGAAAGATGTTTCGCTATTTCACTACAACATGATGGAAAACCACCAAATTGTTAAAAAAAGAACGAACATGGGTAAATAAGAAAGCATTCAGGACAAAGGCAAAAAGCAAACAAGCAATTTAGTAGTCTTTAACTCTGTATAATATGCAAATTTTAAAATTTACCAACTGAATTCAAGCAGAATCGAATTCTCTTTATAGTTTTTAGTAGAAATTGCGATCAATCCATCCACAGAGGGGATGTCATTTCGGTAGCCAACTTAACAGATCACCTAGAATGGGTTTGTAGATAAGTATGTGTCTGTTCAAGTAACAAAACAGTTTTGCTACGAGACGCCAGTTAAAAATAATTGCTTCATCTGGAACTGGAATGCGCGAGTATATGCCACTGCCCAAGTAGTTCTCCAAGGACATGAATCGTTTGAATTTTTGGTTTTTGAGTTGCCCAAGTAGTGTATCATCAAATGAACTTCATTTTCAAAAATCATCAAGTAACGCCGAGTCAACATAAGATAAAAAGGAGAAGTGTCTTTTGGTTTCAATGTGCCACGCACCAAAGGATCACCATCTAAGAAATAATGAATGCATATGAAGCATGTGAAACAGCTCAAGGAATTTCATAGAAGGGTGTCATGGAACAGCTAAACCAGCATCAGTAACTTACTAGAGGCATTTTGTTGAATAATCGTTAGAGAAGTAGAGGCAACACTAACCAATTTCATATATTCTAACAGACAACTCGAAACACCTCTCGCTTGTTACCAGTACACCACTAATATTTGGCAATTCCTAATCTACGCGTATAATAACCTACAAAACTGTTCTGTGTGTATAAACAAACCTGATTATTGGCATCTCTGTAAGAACTTCGGTTAGTCCGTAGGAAGCAACCTCTATAACACTATCCATCCCACAGCGAGAGGTAATAAGATGCAGATTGTGATACCAATTTTAAATTGATGATCTTCAAATTCAAACATGGGATTCGTAAACTAATAAAGCAGTGAGGATCCAAGTAAGACATGCGCGCAAGGATTAGAGCACACAGTACAAATTACTGCCGGGTGGCTGGCCAAGGTCAAGGAACGTTTCTCTTCTTTAGTTATTTTTTTAGCATATTTCTAAATTCCATTCACAAGACTTAGGCCACCAGTTGTAGCTCAAACTCAAAATTAAACAATTTATGTAGATGAATTGCTTGAAATTATACATATCATCTACTGGCAAAAAACAAAAAAAATTCAAGTGACAATAGCAACTAACAAATAATTAGGGTCAGTCGATCAATAGTTCATGAAGAAAAGAAGCACATACGTGTTTTTGATAGTCAAGACTTCCTCCTTCTGCCTTCCCTTAATCCATTCAGTAGCTGAGATTACAAAATCATAAACAGGTATAATCAGTAAAACCAAATTTAAACGCTGAGGCTTTATGTTTTTTCTATCTTTCGCAGAATAAACAACAGATAACAAAATGGCTAATGCCCAGCATAGCAAATCATTATATCACTTTCCTGAATCACATCCGAAATATAAACATAAACCAACCAAAGAATCGCAACATGCAATTTGATCATCCCATAACCAAAGATTGCTAAGGTAATTCATTCATACCTAAATTAGACATAAAAACATTCATAATAGGATTCAAATGCTAAGATTAACAAATTAAATCAACTTCAGGGTTGGATAGATACCAAGCACGACGTCAAGAACCAAACGTGACAAACAAATCCGAAACAGGTAAGCAAACACAGAAATCATACAAATCAAAATCAAATTCACTGAAAACCCTAGAAAAGATGAGATATTACATACCTACAGATGAAGAAGCGATAGCAGAACCACAACCAAAAGTTTTGAAACAAGCATCAGTAATTTGACCAGTTTTCTCATCAACTTTAATCTGTAATTTCATGACATCACCACAAGCAGGAGCACCGACCAGCCCGGTACCAACTGAAGGATCATTTTTATTAAAAGATCCAACATTCCGTGGGCTATTATAATGATCCACAACTCTTTCATGGTATAATCTTACCAACACACCTTGTGCTCCGGTTTTGGGGGTTGTTTGCCCTAACCCCAAAAGTCTGTTACAACCATACCTCAACATCTTTTCTTTCTTTCTTTTTCTTCTTCTTCTTCTCCTTCTCCGGTTTTGAGTTTTTCTGTAAATATTTTTGTGAAATTAAGATTGGGGAAATTCTTTTTCTTCTTCTTCTTCTTCTTCTTCTTCGTAGAAGTTTAATATCCCCGTTTATAGGCGGTGTTTTTTTTTTTTTTTTTTGATATAAGTCAAAAAAAAATTTAGGCGGTGGGCCGGTGGCTTGTGATAACATTCCATTTTGTTCACGTAACGTACGTGTCGATTTTGTCGATTTTAAGTCGGGTGCATATACAGTTTGAATGAATTGTTGCTATTACACTTGCATAAACTCGCAGGACTGATCGTGGACTGAGCAATTAAACATGGCTGACCTTCAACCAGGGACGGTATTAGGGGTGGCTTATCCAGGCTGTAGCCCCCCAAAATACGAGAAATTCTTTTTTAGCCAGTCTATTCGTTAGAAAAAAAATGAAATAGCCCTAGTCAAAATTATTGTTAGCCCAAAATAAACTCTCTATCTATATAAAAGTGAGAAACCACACGTCACGTATCCCACTAATATATCTCTATCTATATAAACATACAAGAAAATTAGTCTTCTGGTGACTCCCTCCAACCTTTTTTTTCTTCTCATCTTGCGGTTCTTTTTAGTTTCTAGGTTAAAACTTGGATCTAAAGCACCAGTGACGGAGATGAGGGTCAAAAGATTCATATAACTATAGATTATCCCAAGGTAAAACTTTTCATTAGCCCATTAAAGTATGACATATTCATATGACTTCTTCCCAATTTAATTGTTATAATGTTGCGTTTTTTATATTTCTTTTAAACTTATGTGTCCTCTTCTGTTTCGGTTAGTGCTTAGAAATTAAATTCAACTGTGAAATTTATTCCCACTCCATCACAATTTGATCTATCTAGCCAATATTGTTTCCAAACATTTACTAAAACTTGGTCCATGCGTACGTAAACTAAAAATTAACCCAAATATCAAAATCTATTACATAATATTTTCCCCCTTTTCTTTTAATAAACAATGACAAAAATTTGACATTTAAATATTTTGATGTATCAGTTTTTAATTTCATGAACTGATTTGAGAACCATACAAAGATATAAAAGTAACATTTTAAAAATTCAACACTTCCCTAGAATTGTGCTCCTCTATTACCGAGAGAAAAATTCATCCGGCAACCGCGTTCAAAAAATTTCAAGATAGAGCATCTTTGGTTCTTACACACACAGATGAAGAAGGTGGTGGTTGAAGAATGGAACCGGTCTCACTCAGTCTCGCCACCGATCAATCTTATACAAAAACTGGAGGACACGGCAAGAGCATTGTTAGATTGGAGCAAAGCTACATTTGGACACCTACCGATCCTCATTAAACAAGCAGTAGAAGAAATTGAGCAGGCCCAATCTATCTGTGCTAAAAAAAAAATTATGGGTTAGTACATCGTTTAGTTGTGGCCCCTAAATACTACTAGCAATTACAAGGTTCAGGGTTCAAATCCTTACCTCCTCCAAGGGAGGGAGCATGAGAACCATCAGGTCACTTGATGGTTCTCAAATCCGTGCCAACTTGACATGCCCATAACTCCATCTTTGGTTACAACAAGAGCAAGACCTTCGACACACATTCTATGCTCCAAACATGCTGCGAAATCTACTGGAAGCAGAGATCTTAACATAATGGCTGTGTGAGAACAACTCTCAGCAAAAAAAAAAGAAGGTATCCAATAGTTCTGACAGCATTATGTAGAGTGCTTAATCATGATGGGATTAATATCTACTTCAGTCAAGTAATGTAAAGTGCTTGGATGCTCTTTGATTAGTCATTAACTCCAGTTACTTTAGCTTGAATTGTTAGCCTAAATGAACTTAAAATTGCATATTAACTTGGTTAATGCACTTTTGAAATTTGTAGTCCATAGAGACACCAAGGTATGGTTCCAGGCAATATTGGTTTGTATAATCCTTTTTGTTCTATCCATGACGCAGAATTTATACTTGTCTTTCCATTTATTAGGATTTTTGGCTAATGCTATGAACATTGTCCAGATCAGCTATCGAAGTGTTTGACTGGATTGGTTCCACAGTCATTTAGTCATCAGAATGCAGAAAATTTAGCTCAACTGTATAGCTTTGTTGGATTAGATTTTGTGGACGCTTAGACAGCTTCGTGTTGTGGTATGATGATGAGGATAAATGCTAGAGTAACGATGTAATTCAAATTTTGTATTGAGCTAATGGTTTAATTCAATTTTTTTCTGCATTTGTTCAAATAAATGGTACAAGTTGCCCACGGTGCACAATTATACTCAGAGGAAAAAAAACAGTTCTAAATTTCTTTTTGGTTATGTCTTTTATGCAGCAAACGAACAATTTGATGTCAGAACTAATGTAGGTGAACCGAATCAGAGTGGTAAGGGAAGCACCAGCTCTCAAGGTAATGCTGTAATTAGAAATTAGATCGACGTGCAATCATTTACATATTTACAATTTCATTAGAAAGTTTTAGTTGATCTACATTTTTTTTCATTGGTTTTTGTTTATTTTATGGAGTCTTCCGGTTCTACTAATGCTGCGGTATTAGCTTCAAGCAAACACACAATTAAAGCTATTATGTTTTCAATGTTATTGTTGACATGTTTTTGACCTTTCATTTTCCTATTTAACGCCTTTATTCAACTCGACTAGTTTCTCTCCTTAAGAGCTTCTCCAATGGCTGTTATGTATGTTTCTTAGGTGGCAACACAAACAAGACATCCTCAATATTTTAATTATTCCTTAAGTTTAAGTGAAAAAAATAGTTCATCCCTAACGATGTTATTTGTGGTCATTTTCAGTTTTTAAATATAATTTTTCTTTTAGTAATTTTAAGATTTTACTAGAGCTAAAAATGATTATTTAATATATTTGAATTAATATAAGTTAAGTAAAAGCTTAGAGCTTCTCCAATGGCCATTGCGTATGTTTCCAATGTGGCAACACAAACAAGACATCTTCTTTCCTATTTTTCCCTATTATTAGAGAGAGAGAAAATTCATCTCCTATGATATTGTATTTGACATCTTTTTTAATTAGTATACATTTTATTTTCAATAACTTAAAGGTTTTATTAGATTTGATTAAGCTAAAATCAGTTATTTAATACACAAAATTCAATTTAATTAGGTAAATTTCTAGACATTCACCTTGCTAATGTCTCCTCAAAAATAAAATCAATTATGAATTGGTTTAAGACATCAGGGTTGGAGAAAACAGATGTGTGTCATGGGTGGACTTAGACATTTATCCTCGCACATATCACATTGGAGAAGCTATAGCAAAATTAGACATTTCACCTTGCGAATATCTAACAAAAATTAAACCATGTTATCTTTAACACAAGTTGGTATTGGAGAAAAAAATTAGGAAAATAAAATGCCCATGGGAAAACTCTAAAGGGTGACCATGGGAAAATCGTATCTTGTTTTAAAAATCTCTAGGATTATGACGAGGTTGAGTCGATATATATTCTTTTAATGGATCATACACTATTTTGAATAAATCAGCATCAGTACAAATGAGAGTCCAACAAATAATTTGAAAACTTGTATTCAACAAAGACATGATGACAAGTTAAAATGGCAATCCAATACTTAAATGATACTGAGAACCTAGGACCTACCTTGTGTACGATTATTATCACCAAGTATTGTCACGTCGCTACCGGCTACTCGTTGAATTCCTCAATAGTAGACTACTTCATGAAAACTAAGTATTACATTCCTAGTTAATAGACACCTGGCTTGATTGGGGTATACCCAGATTAATTGGGGTATATTCAATTTTAAAGGGATATTTTTTGTGGGTTTTAGGGGGAATCCTAATGGGTAAGTTACAAAAATATTTTTACCCATTAAAAACCTATTACTCTAAATCAGTTTTAACTTTTTTTTCATTTCATCTTCTTCTCTTCTTCTCCTCCCTCCACAACCCTACCGGCTCCATCACCCCCACCCCCACCAAAACGCGTCGATTAATTCGTTAACATCGTCGATTCGAAAACTTCGATTAATCTTCATCAATGGATCCACCACGGCATAAGGGAACTCGTATGAAAGACGCTAATCGAAAACCCAATGAGTATAACCCTGGCATTGCAAGTTTGGTTCAAAAGAAAGTGAAGAAAAAAACGGTTGAAGAAGAAGAGATTGAACCCGCTGAAACACGCGAAATGGTGCGATTAAGAAAGTAAGGGCTTGTTTAAACTCACTCCAAAGATTTCGATTTCATGTTTGCATGTCAAATTAGGTCGAAAATTCGAAATTTTAATTGGCGATTCGGACGCCGGCAATGTTTTTTTCATCGACCCTTCCGGGGTTTCATAGTTAGGGTATGGCCGGGAAGGTATAAGGTTGAAGAACTTACCGGCTGTGTAGTTTCTGTAACTGCTACTAGCAGGGCTGGCATGTTATTCAACTAAATACGTGCCGACGTTATTTTAGTTTTAAGGAAGCCGGCATCTTATTCGTTTTTCACCATGCCAGCTACTTTTCTTTGAATGTCTCCTGATGCCTAGAATATTTTTTCCTGGAAGGGTATTTTTTAAAACCATGACGGCGCTTTGCCAGCCGGCAATGTATGGTTAATGGACCTTGCCGACCTGTTTAGTGAAAATTCCTTGTATTTACTGTGTAAATTTGTTTGTTGGCCGGAAGGCTATTTTGATGACACCCTGCCGGGTATGGCTTAGCCGGTAAACATCTTTTGGTCGACCTTTCCGGCTATGTGTCCGCCGGATAAGTTTTTTTTTGTAGACCCTGCCGGCCTTTGATTTTTTTTTCCTGAATTATTCTTGTTCAGATTGCGAACGGCAAAGAAGAAAGCTGCTCTGAAAGCAGCTCTTAGTAGTCCTCCTTCAAACCCTCCTCGTGTTGGTGATAAACTCTTGTCTTCAAAACATCGAGGGGTATATGTTGAGCCTGAAACGACAAAGATCATTATAAGGAATAATCTAAAACCACCATATGAACCTAGTGATTCATACGACACTCCAGATGAAGACCAATCAATTCCATCTGGTAGAAGAGGTGATGATGATAATGTTGATGAAAGAATTCCAGCTGCTGGAGGAGGCAACAATGATGATGATGGTGATAAAGACATGCCACCTGTTGGAAGAGGTAATGATGATGATGATGGTAATAGAGATAAAGGTAAGAAAACCGTCGAAGATGAAATTGTTGAAGAGGAAGAGGAACAAGAAGAAGAAGAATAAGAAGGAGGAAATGGAGAACAAATTGTTGAACCCACCAAAGCTTTGGGTTCAACTTCAACCGGAGCGAGGAAGAGGGTGATCACTAAACCAGCTAATTCTCACATGCCTTCCAAACACTTCATGGTTACACTGAAAGAGGGTGAGCCTCCAATGGGGACCCCAAGAGATGGTGGAAATGTTCTTTTTGGATACAAAGACTCATGGGCATGTACGATCCATAATACTATCGTAAGTAATCTTAATCCGTCTTTGTTCTTTATTCAAGTGTGTAACTATCTTAATTAAATTTTCGTCAAGTGTTTGTATATCTTTTCATTTTGTTTTTTTTTTGGTATTTAGGATCACAAGAATGCCATATGTCTCATGAAGCGCCAAGCTTCGTGTTCAGTGGCTCATACTTGGGATCTTGACAAGGAATGTGAGGATGTGAAAGTGATTGTGAGGAACTCTGGGTTGATACCTGCGATTGAGAGTTCGAATATTAATCTTGATAAAGATACCGTCTCTGCATTCTGTGAAAGGTTCTACGGAGAGACTGATACCATGTTATTCCCGTTCGGTGAGATGGAGATAACTTCAGATGATGCTCAACAAATTCTAGGCCTCGAGGTTGAGGGAAAGGAATTCTGTGAGGGATTCGATAATTCGATATCTTTCGAGAAAATTTACGATTTGAGCAAGAAATTGTTCGGTTGGAATCAGGTTCAGACGGAGGCTGTTCTTGACACGAAGGATGGTCGTCTAACCAAGAAGTTTAATGCGAAGAGGTTGAGGGACACATTATGGGATACACAGTCAATCCTTGATAGGGAAGGAATGGTGAAACCGGTGCGAATTAATGCTGCCGCGGCTGGTTATTTGCTATACGTCCTGGACAAATGTATCTTCCACGACAGTTCCGGAAACCAAGTCGAGGCCAGTTACTTTCAACTATTGGATCCCTTAAATAAGATGCGTGAGTATTCTTAGGGTACTGCGGTGGTTGCCTTCTTGAACAATGAGTTGACAAAATGTTCTAGGGCACTCACTAAGCAAGTTAACGGAAACACATGTCTCTTCCAGGTAATTTTATTGTCTAAAACATTTATATTACCGAATATTCTCGTAAGATAAGGTTCTTACTAAAAAATTTTTTGCATAGGTTTGGATATATGAGCACTTCCCTTCCTTGTTCAAAGACAGCTCCTACATCAAAGTGGATGAGAGTGTTGCGGTTAATAGGCAAAGAGCGCAAAGGTACAGTTTTAAGGGTACTCAGGATAAGGAAATGCCGCAACAGCTTATGAAACTCCGAAGTGCCATCGACGAATTGACTGCGGAGGAGTTTATTTTTGATCCATATCGGGATGCTAGAAATCAAGGTTTAATCCATCCTATAAATGAAGTTGTTGCATTATACTATGGACCCTTGATGACTGTGTTTGAAGGATTTTCAATGTACGATCCACATCGGATTATGCGACAATTGGGTTACGTCCAAGAAGAACCTCATTTCGATGAAGATAAGCCGTTCTTTACTGTGAACCGGGATTAGTGCACCACGTCCCAAAAAATAATTAACGTCTCTTACGATCCACCATAGGCTCAAGAACATTGGGACAATAGACATGACCGTCGATCGATGTGAGTCTTTGGACGAGGTGACCACCGGTCATGAAGCTACTGAGAAATACATGGCGTGGTACTTGGAATGGGCCCGTCCTACTGTGATTAGGAAAATGACTGCTGAAGAACTGGCTCTAAAGAAGAAGTTGGAAGCGAAAGACCCATCAACATTGTTTAAGTTCTTTGTAAGTATATATAGAGTTGATCTTACTATTGTAAGATTGATTGCATTACTGAATCATTATATTCATTGTTTGTTGTTTAATTGAAAATAGAAGGAGCATTTGAAGACCTTTGGGAAGGTGTTGTTGTGCGCGAGAGAAAAATGAGAGCCTTTGTCGATTGAAGATCAAAGCAAGCACATTGACTATGTTAAAAGTGTTGGCAATGAGGATGCCAATGAAATTTTCAAGAAACTTGAGGCTCAAGTAAAGGCTGAACAAAAAGCTAGGAGAGAAGCACAAGCCAAGATGAAGGCTGATAAAAAGAGGACTCGTGGTGGTGAAGGTAGTAGCAGTGGTCGTGGTGGTGTAGGTACTTCTCCAAAACGGGGACGTGCTCGTCGTGGACGTGGTAGTGGTCAATGAATGCTTTCGTAGTTCATTTCTTTATGTTATGGTGGACAAATGTTTAAGTTAATGGTGTGGACAAATGTTTTTTTTAAGGTTTATGGGACGTGTTTTCATTTTGGACAAAAAGTGTTGGATTTCTAGTTGTTGAATGAATGGTTTGTTTAGCTTTGTAAAATTTTAATGCATAAGCCGGAATGCTTCTTTCAAATTACCTGCCGGGTGTCCCAGGGTCGGCAAGGTGGTGAACTGTCAGAGTGCCGGCCCTGACAAAGGAAATTATGTAGTTATCAGGGCCGGCATGTATCAAAATGATAACCCTTCCGGCTGAATCGTAGCCGGCAATGTATTGACCCAATATAGTTCCGGCGGTTTTGTTGCAAAACAACTTTTCTACTGATGCCTAAAATCTTACATGACCAGCATGGTAACAAATTTAAGACCCTGCCGGTCTGGTTTTGACTTGTACCTCGCCGGCGGAGTCAAAATTCAAATTTTTGGCAAGTACAATTTCATTGATTGACTTGTACTTGAGCACTATAACGGCCAAATTTGGGCACAATCCTATAAATACACTACTTCTCTCTACAAAACAACACACAACTATTTGCATATACTCTCCAAAGCTCATATCATCATACACTCCATCTAACTCACTCAATAGCTCTCTACAAACAACAATGGCATCGTTTGATTCAAATGAAGATTTGGCAATCACCAAAGCTTGGTACGAGGAAGATCGACTTAGACGTCAATCCTCCGAAAGGGAGGATATTCCAAAACATTTCGGGCTAGGGTACACAACAAATTTTGCGGCGAGTTTGGGAATCCTAATGCAAGAAGTATTCAACAAGTCCAAGCTAGGCACCTAGTAATCGAAAATGCGATACTTGTTTTTTTAGCTCTCCGACCTCGGATTTTTAACACTCGCCCCTTCACCTTGTCCATTGCACAAATTGTAAGTAATTTTGTGTTTTTTTTTACGTACCCCATGTTGTGTTATCTTCCAACAAAACACCACTAACAAATGTAAGCTTGTTTTTATAGCACGAAGCCGTGAAAGCGCGCTACTTGGAAGTAAAGGGGGAAGCATTCGATGCAAGCTATCACTTCTTGGCCGATAGCATCCTGGTGGATAACCCGGACTACTTGGATGCGGTATCATCTTCGTCGGAGGAAGATTGATGGTTTTAGAAGTTTTAGTGTAGGTTTTGTGGGTATACCTCTATGTAAGCCCTCACGAGACTATAACTCGTCCACTAGGGTCGCCCAGGGGTTTAAAGGCTTGATGCACATGCTAAGTGCATTCGTTTTTATGTTTCAATCAATGTAGTAACCAAAATTGCATGAATAAAGTGAATTACATCTTCCATAGTTTATGTTTACTGTTTGGCATAAGTAAAGGTCGGCAATGTTATAAATCCATAACCTGCCGGCCACATGTGAGCCGGCAGGTAAAAAATATATTTGCTTGCCGACGTTATGACCGGCGGCATTGTAGGAAGATTTACCATGCCGAACGTAAAATTATGTTCCAATATACTCGGCGTGTTCTTCAACCGAGACAATGCCGGCATATAAAAGTCGGCAGCTTATTCAAAGGGAACCATGTAGGTGAAACTTAACCGACATTTTATTCAAACTATAACCCTGCCGGCCTCTGAAAATTTTCAAAAACAGTTTTTTTTTATCGAAATCGAAATCATAAGACAAATGAAAGGTTTAATCTAATGATTTCTTATTTTCAAAATTTTAATCTAAACTCAATTAGTTAACCTAATCAGAGTTTTAGTGTTAATTAACCAAGGGCATATTAGCCATTTAGAAAATACAAGGTTAAGGGTTGGCTTGGTTTTACTTCATAATGACCTTATTTTATCTTATTGAATATACCCCAATTAATCTGAGTATACCCCAATCTCGCCAGGAATAGACATACTTCAAGATCCATAGATTATTGAACGCAATGTATGAAAAAAAGTTCTTTGACAGTCTCACAGCCATCATCCCGGCAAAAGGGCCGCTCTAACGAACATTAAAACGTTTTTCGGCCGTTTATTTAACTTTTATTAAAACTATTTTAAATTAAAGTGTCGAGTGCACCTCTAGTTTAGCCACCTCTTTAGTCTTTAGACAACAATCACTGTGCATGGTGGGGTTAAGGATAACATGAGCGCACACCATTTCTTTAGCATTTTTAGTACTCAAATTTGATTGGAATTTTTGAATTTAGTTAATGATGATTGTCAATAAAGAAAAGCTTATTTTTTATTTAGTTAATGATTGTTCAACTATATAATAATTGAGTAGTTTGCTGTCTAAAGATCACATAGCAAAACTAAATTCCACGGTGAAATTATTCCGGCCATTATTCAAGGAAAATAAGAAATCTAACAATGGATATGGATGGAATAGAGCATAAGGTGGTAGTCGTTAATGGCATAAACATGCACATAGCAGAGAAAGGAGAAGGGCCGGTTATTTTGTTTCTTCATGGTTTCCCTGAGCTTTGGTACACATGGAAGAAACAGATAATTGGCTTAGCTTCGATCGGATACAGAGCCGTGGCTCCTGACCTTCGCGGTTATGGTGACACAGATGCACCATCATCTTCCACCAAGTACACAACTCTCCACATTGTAGGTGATCTCATTGCTCTCATTGATTCCCTTGGCCTAGACCAGGTTTGTGCAAGTTTAAATTCATTTGACGCTGCATAACTCTCTTTTGAATTCTGTCATAAGATTGTCACTCGTTCGATTATTCTATATATCGACTATCTAATTGTAATTTCCGTCTATAAAAATGTAGGTGTTTGTCGTTGGACATGACTGGGGTGCAACTATTGCCTGGGCACTTTGTTTATATCGTTCTGATCGAGTAAAGGCACTGGTTAGCATGAGTATCGCCTTTACTCCACGAAACCCTTCAGCTAAACCCACTGACAGATTGCGAGCTGCATTTGGCAATGAATACTACATGATCCGCTTCCAGGTTTACTAATTGCTCTCCCAATTTTTTCCTTTCTTATTGCAGTTCTTGCTCTTTAACGGTGTTTGCTGAATGAAATCGCAATCCATTTCTGCAGGAACCGGGAGTAATGGAAGCTTACTTTGCTATGGTTGGCGCTGAAAATGTTGTTAAAAAACTTCTAACCAGCACAAGTCCAATGATACCTACAGATATTGGGTTATGGGTTCCACCCAACACTGTAATAACCTTGCCGTCATGGTTATCTCAAGAAGATGTTGATTACCATGCAACCAAATTCGGAGAGAAAGGCTTTACCGGAGGACTTAACTACTATCGTTCTCTTGACTTGTATGCCAATTCACCGTCGCAAAATAGTTCTTACTTATGCTTGAAAATTTATCTTTCTCTTGCAGGCGCACACTAAGATGTATTTGGTTGTCAATGAATGCAGGAACTGGGAGTTGACTGCAGCATGGACAGGAGCAAAAGTGCAAGTACCTGTTAAGTTCATCGTTGGGGAAAATGATTTGAGTTACAATAACGCACCTACAAAAACGTACGTACACGGAGGTGGTTTCAAGAAAGATGTTCCACTCCTTGAGGAAGTAGTTGTAATGGAGGGAGTTGGACATTTCATTAACTTGGAGAAACCAGATGAAATCAACAAACATATTTCTGATTTTTTCGGCAAATTTTGATTGTTTGATTTCTTTCTAAACAAAGCCTGAATTTGATTGCAACTTGTGAAGGTGTGATATAAACATTTTCTTGTATCAAAAGATTCAAAACAACAAATAATCTTGTTTGCTGCTTATATTCATACTGAAACTGATTGGTAAACCACTACACAGAGCCTAGCCCGAAAATGAACGAAGATTGCTACTTTCTGAATCATGTCTTACTCTCCTACTAGTAAAGGGCACGTGCGTTGCACGTGTTACTTTCATCCATAAGCAGATTGCTAATTAAACATGATAATACGGATGCCAAGCTTAATTCAAAAATCAGTCGGAATTGCACTATAAACCAAACTTGGTTTCATTTTGACAATGACAGATTAGAGTTGAGAGTTTTTTAAGCTTACATAAAGAACAATAAAACTGTAATAGGTCGCATACATTTAAAATCTAATCCAATATTGAAATCTTTATTCTGCAATATCTGCTTCTCCACCATCGACTTTTCCTCTCCTCCAGATACATATAACTCATTCCTGCATCATGAAGTGATAAATTGGACTTTTATAGGGAAAAACTAAGACCGCGAGAGGCATTGATACCATAGTTTGATAGAACGATAGGGTGATCTCAAATCTGAGCTCTAATCTTGAAACTGATAAATAAATCGAAATAAGTTTAGAGATTTAGTGTTTTTTTTCTTCTTGTAAACCCTCTTCCTGATTTTATTGGGTTGAGACTTCGAGAGAGAATGCATTGAGATTTGAGATGGAAAGGTGTTTGAATTTCAATTTGAATTTTGAATCAGAGTAGTAGTGCCCTAGGCCTTAGACTCCTATGCTAGCTATTGTAGAGGTACAGTTTGACAAAATAACCCTCACATTATTTTGATTTTGATTTTTTGTGTATGGACATTTCAGTCAAAAGCCCTTATTTGGCCTCTTGGCAATATAATAGTAGAGATGTATCAAATAAGTACACATACGCCAGGGGAACTAAAACCCTGGAAACCATTACAATGTTCAGTTAATTTTAAAAATAATACCATAAACATGAAATCCAACTTACATCAAGAGATGCGATCGATGTTTGACAATGATTCTTGCACTGCAGTTGAAAGAAAAGAAGCGAATTAACGAGAGGAGAAGAAACAAATAAAAAAGAAATGATTTTCAATTTTTATCTGAAAAAACAAAATCGAAAATGAGAATGAAAATGATAATTACGATTGAGAGGAGAAATAGTTGTGCTAGTGCCTTTTTGCTGCCGTTGATCATCAATATCAAAATCCATGACCGGAAGGCGGCGGAGGTGGTTTTGAGGTTTTGGGACGGCTTACAAAAATGAAGAGAAGGAGATGGATAAAAGGAAATGTAAAAAAGCTATTTACACTTCAGTTACACTTTTTACATCTGTGGGAGATATATATAAGTGGTGTGGAGCATTTCTCGTGCTACCGCAAATTTTCTTTTTACAACAACGATATTGATTATAAATGATAATAAGGAGTTATTTTATATAATGATTGCTTTTGTGTAATTAATTAACTTAGCTAAAGTGAAATGAGAATCAGATGAACTTAGGATGCGTACACAAAACAATATTAGTACAAAAAAAAAAAAATACTAGTTATTAAAAGAAAGGAAATGATGAAGCTTTATCACTTCTTCTCCTATTCTATTCTACCACTTAATTAATTAGTGAAAAGCAAGATGAAACAAATAAACATTGGGAGAAAAGTAGCAAAGTCTTATTGATGTTTTTCAAGTTGTCTTTACAAAGTGGAGATCGAAATGCTATTTATAGCTGGTGAAGAAGTGAGTAGGCGGTACAAGGAAGCAACGTGGCAATGTTTTAGGATATTAATAATTCAAAATGGTTAAGTAATTGCCCGATGATGATTATTCCTTTGTCGGTTATAGAGGTGGAAGGAATTCTCTAGATTCTGCTCAAATAATTTAATAGTGGGCCACACAATTGTTACGTATTATACAACACTCCCCCTTGGACCACCATTCTAAGAACGTTGCCTCATTAAAACCTTGCCGGTAAAAACCCAATGGGACAAAACCCGGTCGAAGGAAAAAGAGTACAACATGAATCTTAGAATAGTGTTGGACACGCATATGTTGCCTCGTTAAAACCTTGACAAGGAAAACCCAGCGGGACAAAACCTTGACGAAGGAAAAAGAGTACAGCGCGTTATAGTCCAAAAACTCCCCCTGATCAAAACATCCATTAATTTGTCTGCTTGTACATGTGGCGCATTCCGATTCCATATACCAGCTTCCAGAAGACTTTTGTTGGTAATGACTTGGTGAATAGATCAGCATAATTCTCACTGGATTGTATCTTCTGGATATCAATCTCGTTATTTTTCTGGAGGTGGTGAGAATAAAATAACTTTGGTGAAATGTGCTTTATTCTATCACCCTTGATGTAGCCTTCTTTCATTTGTGTTATGCAAGCTGAGTTGTCTACACAAATTATTTTTGGCGTACTGGTAATGGATGTTAGGCCACAAGAACTTCGGATATGCTCAACTAATGATCGCAACCACACACATTCTCGACTTGTTTCATGTAGAGCGATTATTTCGGAGTGAGTTGAGGAGGTAGATGGCATGCTCTGCTTGCAAGATCGCCATGAAAATGTTGTGCCTCCGCTTGTAAAGACATAACCTATCTTAGAGATTGCTTTGTGGGGGTCCGAAAGATAACCAGCATTTGTGTATCCCTTGATCTTCGAGAAGTTTTCCGAGTCTTTCGAGTAGAATAGTCCCATGTCCGTAGTTCCACGCAGATAGCGGAAAATATGTTTTACTCCAACCTAATGTCTCTTTATTGGTGCAGAACTGTACCTGGCTAAGAGATTTACTACAAAAGAGATGTCTGGTCTAGTGCATTGAGCTAAATATAATAACCCACCGATGGCACTCAAATATGGTACTTCTTGTCCAAGAAGTGTTTCGCCTTCCACTTTGGGGCGAAATGGATCTCTTTTGGGATCAAGAGTTCTTACAACCATTGGAGTGCTAAGCGGATATGACTTGTCCATATTAAAGCGTTTGAGGAGTTTCTCTATATATGTTGATTGATGGACAAGGATTCCACCCTCATAATTCTCAAGTTAAAGACCAAGACAAAACTTTGTTTTACCGAGATCTTTCATCTCGAACTCCTTCTTTAAGCATTTTTGTGCTTTGGAGAGTTCTTCAGGAGTTCCAATAAGATTGATGTCATCTACATATATAGCAATAATAGAAAATCCAGTGTTTGCCTTTTTAATGAAAATACATGGGCATATAGGATTGTTCACATAACCCTGACTTAACAAGTATTCACTCAGACGATTATACCACATTCGTCCAGATTGTTTCAAACCATACAAGGCTCGATTTAATTTTAGTGAATACATATGACATGGTTTGTCTGCTAACAACTGAAAACCTTCAGGGATTTTCATATAGATATCTGTATCCAATTTTCCATACAGATACGCAGTAACCACGTCCATTAGATGCATGCCGAGTCCTTCATGGACTACCAGTATAATCAAATACCTAAAAGTAATTGCATCCATTACAGGAGAATATGTTTCCTCGTAGTCAATACCTGGTTTCTGTGAGAAACCTTGTGCCACTAGTCTCGCTTTATAGCGAACGATTTCATTTTTATTATTTCGCTTGTGCACAAACACCCATTTGCAGCCAACCGGGCTCACATTATCTGGTGTTCAGACTGCAGTACCAAAAACATTGCGCTTAACGAGAGAAAATAATTCTGATTGGATTGCCTTTTTCCATTTTGGCCAATCATCCCTTTGACGACATTCCTCTATAGAGTGTGGTTCAACACCATCATCATCCAAGGCAATGTCAATAGCTACTGTACTTCGATCCCAAACTTCTCTATTGCATGCATAATTAATAGAGGCTTCCTCATTTTAAGGTTCCATTGTCTCCGTCGAGACATTCTCCTCGTCAGGAGATCTATTTTCAGAGAGTTTTGATCCTTCATCAATAGTCTCTTTAATAGAACTATTAGTCAATGATTGAGATTGGCTTTTCCTCTTTCGAGGAGCAGAATCCTTTGACCCAAATGGTCGTCCACGCTTACGGCGTAATTCAGACGACTTGTTTGCTGCCACATCCACGGATTGCTCCATAGGAACATCTATGCATGATGGAGCATTTTTAGCTGGTACGTCTACTTTTATTATTTTTTTTGTATCTGTAAATGCATCAGGCATTTGATTTGCAATATTTTGAAGATGTAATATATTTTGCACCTCAGTTTCACACTGACTTGTACGTACATCAAGATGAGACAATTCTGATGTATACCAGGATAATTCACGCCGTTTTTCAGGCGGTAACTTTCCTCCCCCTAACGGCGGGAAGACTGTCTCATCAAAATGACAATATGCAAATCTTGCCGTAAAAACATCCCCTGTTAACGGTTCAAGATATCGAATTATAAATGGTGAGTCAAAGCCAACATATATTCCAAGTCGACGTTGTGGGCCAAACTTGGTGCATTGTGGTGGTGCAATGGGAACATAAACAGCACAACCAAAAATACGCAGATGAGATATGTCTTGTGGATGACCTAACACATGTTGTAAAGGGGAATACTGATTTTTCGTACAAGGTCGATAACGTACCAGTGCAGCAACGTGCAAAATAGCATGTCATCAAGATGAAACGGGGAGCTGAGTTTTCATAAGCATTGGTCTGGCAATGAGTTGAAGATGCTTAATGAACGATTCTGCTAAACCGTTCTGTGTATGCACATGATCAACAGGATGCTCAACCTCAATGCCTAACGACATGAAATATGCATCAAATACCTTTGAAGAAAACTCCGCTGCACCATCAAGCCGAATGGACTTGATAGAATAATCAGGAAAATGAGCACGTAATTTTATAATTTGGGCAAGGAGCCGAGCAAATGCTAAATTACGTGTTGAAAGTAAAAAAACATGTGACCATATAGCAGAAGTATCAATCAGAACCATAAAGTAATGAAAGGGTCCACTATAGGGATGTATAGGACCGCATATATCACCTTGTATTCTATGCAAGAAGGTAGGTGATTCCAGAACTACTTTTGTCAAGGACGGTTTTGTAATTAGTTTCCCCAAAGAACAAGCAGTACAACGAAGTCCTTTGTTAAGATAAAGTTTCTGCAAAGGATGTCCCTGAAAGTTCTGAGCAATTCTACTCATCATAGTAGAACCTAGGTGTCCAAGTCGATTGTACCACAATACGAATGTATTCGGGTCATAAAACTTTCGAACTATGATCGAATAAGATTTAACTTTCCGAATCTTTGTATGGTACAACCCAGAAGTGAGGGCTGGAAGCCTCTCAGCAATGTGTTTTCCATTAGGTGATATAATATACAAGTACTCCTTATCGTTCTCATCAACCGTTTTAATATGGTATCCATTATTGCGTATATCTTTGAAACTCAACAGATTTTTATGGGATCCGGAGGAATATAACGCATCATTGATAGTGAATATGGTACCACACGGTAATGAGACACAAGCTTTACCAGCACCTTCTACAAGGTTAGGTGAACCACTGATGGTAGTGATACTAGCCTTGAACCTTTTCAAGGTTACAAAGTACTTAGTACTTCGAAATATTGAATTTGTCGTTCCACTATCAACGAGACAAAATTCACCATCGGGGTTGCTTTCAGTGTCCATATCCTTCCATATACATAAGGAAGGTATAAGATAGTTGCACAAAATAATTTTAGCAACACACGTATATTACATACACTCATACATATTACACACATACAAACCCAAAAATTTGTACAAGCCAAAAATACCAAAAGAAGTAAGTACAAATACAAACAACACACTAAAACACAATACTATAATTTTAATTTACACGAAACAGACCATCAGCAAACTGGTCAAAATTAGTCTGGTATTTATTACCCTCCAAATCAAGTAGGTAGTCGGAAACCTCTAACTTTGGAGGTTCAATGGAAATATTTCGTTCTGTCAAATTCATCTCAACGTCTGCTTCCTTTTTTCTTGTGAGGCTCACGGAGATCAGCGCGGCATCATCTATACCAATGGTCTTTAGAACCACATCGATAACAACCTTCGTCATTATTTATGGGGGAATTTTTAGATTTCTTTTGAGAAGTGGAAGTCGATCCCTTCCCCTTATCATGCTTCGCTTCCACATTTTTATTATACATATGGTTGTTGGCATTTCTATGCCTATAGCCTCCACGTTTGCGCTTCTTTCCACGATAACCCTGCTTACCATAATCATGTCCATGTCCAGAATACGATGCCCTATTAACTTCCGGCACCGGAGCAGAACCACAAGGACGGGACTCGTAATTTTTAATTAACAATTTGTTATTCTGCTCAGCCATGAGAAGACAACATATAAGATCAGAATACCTTGTAAAACGGCGTTCCCGATATAACTGCTGAAGTACAATATGGGAAGCATGAAAAGTACTCAGCGTCTTCTCTATCTTTAATTCGTCTGATAACGGCTCACCGCACATCTCAAATTGAGCATCGATCTTGTGCAATTCAGAATTATAAGCCGATACGGATTTAAAATCCTGAAACCTCAGATGAATCCATTTGTCACGAATTTTTGGCAGGGTGACCACCTTAAAATGGTCATATTTCCCTTTTATGGTATTCCATAACCTTTGAGGTTCTCTACAGTGTGATACCTCATGTTTCATGGTTGGATAGAGGTGACGGCGCAAGTAAGCTACAACTTTCGCGCTCTCGTCTGATCTACAGTCTTCCCCAATGATCGTATGACCAAGTTTATTCGCTTCCAGATGCAACTCAACATCGAGCGCCCATGGGAGATAGTTTTCACCAGAGTCCTCAAGTGGAATAAAATCCAGACTAACTAAATTTGCTGACATTTAAAAAAAATGTAACAGGAAAATCAAACCAGCAGATGTCCACTTCTTTAGTTTGATGAACTAGATAGAAAACCACGAACTCGCCGAGCTATTTCGTGCTGATAACGTTTTAAGTGATAATAAGGGGTTATTTTATATAATGATAATTGCTTTTGTGTAATTAATTAACTTAGCTAAAGTGAAATGAGAACCAGATGAGCTTAGGATGCGTACACAAAACATTAGTACACAAAAAAAAAACACTAGTTATTAAAAGAAAGGAAATGATAAAGCTTTATCACTTCTTCTCTTATTCTATTCTACCACTTAATTAATTAGTGAAAAGCAAGATGAAACAAATAAACATTGGGAGAAAAGTACCAAAGTCTTATTGCTGTTTTTCAAGTTGTCTTTACAAAGTGGAGATCGAAATGCTATTTATAGCTGGTGAAGAAGTGAGTAGGCGGTACAAGGAAGCAACGTGGCAATGTTTTAGGATATTAATAATCCAAAATGGTTAATTAATTTCCCGATGATGATTATTCCTTTGTCGGTTATAGAGGTGGAAGGAATTCTCTAGATTCCGCTCAAATAATTTAATAGTGGCCACAAAATTGTTACGTGTTATACAACAATTGACAAAATTTAAGGGAGTTGGACCAGGGTGGAGCCACAAATTAACTTTTTTTTTGAAGCATGGTTTTGTATTGATAATTAAAAAGAAATTACACGTGGGAATGTGGTTCCCCTGGTGTCATTTAATACAGATTGTTCTAAAAAAACAGGAACCATGTGTTCCCAAATTTTAGTTTGTAATACTCCATGTTGGCTATTGTCCGTCGCATGGTTGGCGAGAGTGTCCGTTTCCTGGTTTGTTTCCCGGTAATTGTGGAGAATTGAGTATTGGGGAATTTCTGCCAGTTTGTTGTTGATCTCAGTAATCATGTCTCTCAGGTACCATGGGGGATCAGCCTGTTTTTTGATGAAATGAACTAGGTTTTGCGAGTCTGATTCTATGCAGATTTTAGTCCATTGGTATCATGGGACCATCCTTAGAGCCATTAGTAAAGCTCATGTCTCTGCGAGTAGCGTTGTTGTGTTCCCCAGTGGTTGGGCCATTGCAACAATGACAGTCGTTGTTGAGTCTCTGCAAATAAACGCTCCACCCGCGGGCCCCGGATAGTCGCGGGCATCTCCATCAGTGTTGATTTTGATCCAATGTTGTTCCGGTGGTTTTCATCTAACTTGAATAACTCTAGTCCTCCTGGATGACGACGCGTCAAGTCGTATAGCATTCAAGCCTGGAAGAATTGGGGGTAACACTAAATTTGCCCAATTGTATTCTTGGTGCATACGGATTGCTGATTTGATTATCTCAGAAGGAGGCTTATGTTTTCTTCCATAAATCAGATCGTTTCTGGATAACCAAAGGGTCCACAAGATGAAGCAAAATGAAGTTGTTGCCGGTGTAGGTTGTTTGAGTTGGAGCATGTGGTTGATGGTGGTTGATGGAGTTAACGATGGAGGTTTATGGTATTGAAAGGTTGGTTCTGCTTCAAGATGGTTGAAGAGAAGATCCCATGCTTCTCTGGCGAATTGGCAAGTGAGGAGTATATGTTCAGCTGTTTCTGGTGAAATATTACATCTAGGACATAGGTTGGAGGGAGTAAGATGAATTTTATGTAATATAGTGAAGGTAGGTAAACCTTCATTGATCGCTTTTGTAGATGGGGAAAAACGATTTGCTGGTTTTTAAGGAATTGAGGAGACGACCGTATGGAGGGGACTCCTTGAACCGAGCAAAATGTTCAACCTCACAGATGCACCGCTGAAAGGGGGTGCTTTGAATTCAAGAAATCAATCTGTAGTACTCCGGCCTAAACCAAGACAATGGTCGTTCCAGAGTAAATTCGGTCACAAGAGTAGATGGGCTAATCTGTATGAGGAAATCTAAGAAATGTGTGGAATCAATGGTAATCAAAGATTGTAGGTGTGTTATGAATTCTAAATAAGATAAGTTATGAATGATTGAAATTGCTCAGTTGAGAGTAATTTCTCAATTGATGAGTTGTTGATCTCGTATTGGCAGTGAGACGTGAGATTCTTGTCGTTTTAATCATGATTTAGAGACTTATTTATATTGCTGGAATTGTAGAAACCATGAAGTGTGACATTTGATAGAATCAAGAAGTGGGGAAATGGAAATCGTGTTTGAAACCAGTTGCTCATCGTGTGGAGACTTGGTCGATTTTCCATCCACTACTTTGTTAACTTATTCAACTGACTGCACGACCTGCTCATATTCCATCGTGTGTTTGAACACACATGTCGTAGATCGCCAAACCAAAACCCTAGTTGATATACCCCCAAGTGACACGATTGACGTCTCATGGTTAATTAGTCAGTTGCTGACTTCATGATTTAATGGGACAATGAGTCCATGTATTTGCTGAGTTGAACATGATTTGCAAAAATGTTCAGAAACTCATGAATTGAACGTGTATGCTGAGACAAAGATAAAATTCTGACGTTAAAGTGATCAAGTGTTGCTCATTAGATGAATTGTTGAATATTGATAGTTGAACCAATATTCCTTGGTTTGAGCAAATATTGCTCGTCTGAGCAAGTGTTGCTCGTCTGATGAATTATTGGTAACTTGACCAAAATAAAATATTAATTAAAATACTGGTAGATGAACCGAGCATAACTAATAAGAATGCTAATAATGAGATCGTCATAAAATTATTAGTGTTTGAATCTGGAATTATAATCCTTGGACTCAGAAACCCTAATTTGATCAATTGGTGACCAATTGATGGTTTATTTGAAAATTAACCATGGAATGAAGGAGAACCAACTTCATGGTACCGTGGGTCGACCATGAAGCTCCCATATGCTCGTGTGATAAAATACCAAGGGCTCTCGAAGAGTTGGTGATTCGTTTATGAAAGAATGATCAAATGCTGGTTTAATCATTTATTCGAAAATGATCGTTTGAGCCTTAGGTGATAAACCTAATTAATTATGAAGAGATGAGAGACCTACCAAGGGGTCATGAAACCGTTGTTGGGTGGTCACGGGATCGAATGACGATCCTTCCATGAAAATCCCAAAATTATTTGGAAGAAATTTGGACCTAATACGTGCAATTGCGCAAATTAGGTCAAATTGTGTAAATACGCTGGACCGGCTCCTTGCGAGCCAAAGAGATAACCTTGGTCGATCAAGGTAACATGTTCATGTCACCAAAGTGTTCGTATCTTAGTTCTGAGAATTTTTATATTTTCAGATGTGCATTTGAGCAATCATTTGAGAAAATATGAAGAAATCAGGGTTTTTTGATGAAACCGTCAAAACTTCATGAGATGAAGGAAAAATAATAAAAAAGTGAATGAATCATGAAGTGTGGGACCGGACATGGACAAGGCATGGCCGGCCTGCCAAAGGGCCCAATCCCACACGTTTTTCCCAACTTTTTATAATAATTTCATGATTTTAGGAAAATATGATAAAACCAAGGAATTTGTTAAAACTAAGGAGTTTTTGTTGAAATCAAAGAGTTTTGTTGAAATTAAGGAGTTTCCATGAGATGAGGAAAACATGAAAAATAATAATAATAAAATAAGGGACGTATGGGACCGGATTGAGCATGGTTGGCCGACTAGGGCCGGTCCCGTGAGTTTTCCCCAATTTTATGTAATATTTCATGATTTAAAGGAATTTTCATAATTTCAAGGAAATATCATGAAATCAAGGAATTTCATGGGATTATGGAAACATGAAAAATATAATAATAATCAAATGGGACGTGTGGGGCCATCTAGGGCTTGACCGGACGGCTAGGGCCCGGTCACACGGGTTTCCCTAATTTTATATTATCTTTCATGGGATCAAGGAAATATCATGAGATTAATGAGTTTTCATGAAATTAGGGAAATAATAATAAAATTATGAGGAACCGTGAGGTGTGGGACTGGCTGGGATCAAGGCATGGCCGGTTGGCCAATAATCACGGCCCATAATATTTTTCTTAATTTTATATTATTTCTTTGGTGAGAGGGAAACACCATGAAACTGAGGAGTTTCCTCAAAACGAAAAATATTTGTTCAAGTGAAAGGATTTTCATGAAGTCAAGAAAAATAATTAAAAAATATGATAAAAATATGAAACTGGCATGGGATTGACAACGGCACGTCTGGCCGGTTAGTGGACCCATGCTCCCTACGCCTTGGTCAATTTTTAATTATTTATTATTTTCCTTCCTATTTTGCATAGGTTCATCGTCTCGTCGTATTTTGAAATACTTGTTCGTACGGTGATTGTTAGTGCATCATCGTCAAGTGCACTTGCACCATTTGAGTTGGGGCTTACTCGGAGGTAGCTCAGATGCCCGTGTTGTTGAATATTTATTACTAACCCATGGAATTCTTCTGGGAAGAACCATGGATTGAAGTAACGAAATATTACAAAAGTATTTGAATACTTTCAGAATATATTTGAATATTTGCAGAAATTCAGTGGATGAACCCAAGAATTTAAGAATAATTGATTGATGGCTCTATACTAGCCGAGAAAGCTGTGTAGGAGCATTAATTATTCTGATATGAGCTTGCTGGAGCTTCATATCCTTTATATAGTCAGGGAAAACTGATGTTTGTATCCTGAAGACGTTATCACTCTATACTAGCAGAGCAAGCTGTCTAGGAGCCGTCAATCTTGTGATTCTATATAGAAATAATTACTGAAGTGTTCAGTATTCATGAGATACATCGTTGTCCAGCCGAGAGACTACATATCTACATGTATTCTGAGAGACAGTATTTCTCAGTCAGAGGTTCTATGAGAGACCCGTGTTTCAATACTCACGTCTGATTGTTGGATCAGAAGTTCGTATAATTATGGGTTTACGATTTTAGCCTTTGTATAAAATCCACCATCCATATTAAGTCCCCTGCTTAGTGGGGAAAGCCTTGTTCCTCAGTCAGCATTGAATGGTGATTTTCAGGTCATAAACAATATCAGTAATTGAACTTAGTCGTAAGTTAAGATGTTACCGGATTTCGATAGTATGAATATCCCAGTGGCATAATAGAGTATCGTTTGGTGAACATAAATTGGTGTTGAACCTTTGATTCGGACAACGGGACCTTGGTCGTTTAGGATTCGCGGTTCGGGCCCAAATAAGGAAATCCTTAGAAAATTAGGTTTTGGAAATAAAATTTGATATAAAAGGAATTGTTCCCAATTTTTTTTTAAATTTTCCCACGACCATTACCTTCATCACCTCTACATCATCTTCATGCCAGCAGTGGGGGAGAAAAAAAATTCTCCGGAACTTCCAGCGTCGCCGACCGTTTTTGCCACCGTCCGACCAACTTCCGCCGGCGCCGACCAGGTACAATTTTTTTATTTTTTATTTTTTTTTATGTTTGCTGATGTTCATATGAGTTTCATGAAGTGATCATGTTGAAACCACGTATTTATGCATGTGAGTAGGATATTATTGAAAAACCCTTGTTTTTTGAAAACGTATGTTCGTTTGATCGTTAGTTTTTGAAAACTAATAATAATCCCTGATTTAAGAGAGATTTTTTTTTATATATGAAGATTTAGGTCCAGTAATAAAACCAAGTTTATGAGCTTTCATGTGCGTCAAAGTTTTATCATGAAAAGATGAATTTTACAAAACCGAAATAAACCTTTGTTTTAAAGAATGACGATGATACGAAGAAAGAGGTTTTCTTCCTTATATATATATGAACTTGTGTCCAGTGATAAAATTTTGTTTATGAGCTTTCATTTAAATCAAAAATTTATCTTATAATGTGTATGTTTTCACAAAATCGGAATAAACCTTCGTTTCGAAGACGTATGACGATACGAAGGAAAAGATTTTTTTTAATAAAACCATGGTCTATTCATGGATTTTTTTTTTTAAACAAAACCGTGGAGTGTCCACAACTTTATTTTCGTGAGCCTTGCTCGTGTAAAAAATATATTATTATTTTTTTATTTACGTGATTAAATCACGTTTTCTTTATATATATATATGCAAATATATATTATTTTCTTTAAAATCAAAACTTGAGTTTTGTGTAATATTACTCATAAGTAAACAATTATTTATGATGAAATATTGTTTTAGTTTTCGTAATTCCATGGTGAATGTTTACACAGTAGAAATATTCATGATTTTATGAAAAATATGAGTTTTGCACGTTTTTGTAGGTTTCGAAGAAACGAACGATTTTGAGGTGTTAACTCTAGCATTACTATCACTATCGTTAGTGGAAGCATAAAACGTAAGAGTTAAGAGTTACCGTTTTGTAGATGTTCGCATGAGCATTTTTCCAATTACTTCATTCCACTGATGTTTGCATCTTATTGAGTAATATGCTGAAGCGGGGTATTATGTGTATGTTACAGCTACTTTGCAAGGATGTATGATTACCAAGCCAACGATGTTTCCATGGATGATGATATGTGTATGGATAATGATATCTCTAGAGATGATTCATGCATGTATGAGACTTCCATTTGCGAATATGAAACTCCTGGAATTAAGAACGTTCCAAACATAGAGGATATATTCTCCATGGACCAAGAGCCTGAGAAGCGTCTCAAAAATCCAACATTTCATCTTTTGATAAATCCCAGAGAGGTTACTCAGAATAAGTTGGTGACTTCTCAGGGAGCTATTTGGTCCTGCATTGAGAGATGATATTTTTCCGCATCAATGATTGAATTCAAGCTTTCTCGACGGCCCTTGGAAAAATTTTATGGTTGGTCGAGGTACATGATGGGTTTTCCTCGGGTCCGAGCCAGATTGCATGACGCACGAGTAATACGAGCTATTCAAGCTTCTGGAGATTTGTTCATCTTCCATGATGCATGAGGTATTGTAGCTCTACTTGCCCGATGGTGTATTCCAACTCACTCTTTCATATGCAGATGGGGAGAATTTACCATTACTTTAGAAGACGTAGTTTCTTTGTTGCATCTTCCAGTCATAGGCAATCTTCCTGAAAATATTTCTTCAGAGGAAACTTCAATCTCTAATATCTTGACAGCCACAATGGAGGAGATTAATAAGGAATCTCACAGCAAAGGTTGTTTTGCTCATTGGCTGATACACTTGTGGCCAAGAGATACTTGTCCGGATTGGCCAGTTAACGGTACGCTATCCATTGCTGCTTTCTTGTGTTTATGGATGTCCAGAGATGTATTTGAGGATGATGGAAACTTGTTGAAGACGTTCGTGATTCCTTTTGCGATTAAGATGGCTCAGGGTGAGAAACTTCCAATAGGTAACTTGTTCTTGGGTTCTCTGTATTCTAACTTGGACTCCTTGATTATAGATTCCAGCATTTCGAATGGTTTTATGAAGATTGAATGTTATGCCAACACAATGTTTCTTCAAGCTTTGATGTGGGAGCACTTCAAGAATTATGCACCCATTCACAGACTGTCTTGTAAGGATTGACATTGATGCTCGCCATGTTTTCTCTGAGAAGGCTAATGTCAGGATCATGCGCTGGTATTCGTCGATGTCTTGGATCGTGAATCTAAATTCAACTTCTTCCCGTGGGTATCAGTTCCCCCTTATATCTCTCAATTGAGAACCTTTAATGATGAACATAGTATGATTTTGAAATCTGGTGCTGATTTGGTTGACGGCGAGAGATCCTTCATGTTGAGTTGCACTCCCGGTCATCTGGTATCCATAATTCACGGCGAATTCTTGGTGGAAGAATACAATATTGATAGGGCAGCTCGGCAAATGGGTATGAATCAGTGTGTTATGACTTTTTGAAGAAGAAATCCTTTAGTTGAACAGCTCATGACTTGTCTAGACCGTACGCATGTGGAAGGAAGTGAATTATGGTTCCCATCTATGATAGAGTCAAATATTAACTTCGGGTTACATAGACTTTTGGGATCAGCAGCTTAAGCATTTACTTGATTTCGTGAGAGACAATCAACCTTTAATGAAAGATCGTCCTTCTCCAGAGATGATTTCTACTAGACTAAAATTGAAGCATTTTCCTGGTGGTGACAAAAGGAAAACATCTCCAGGGTGTTCACGAGTAAGTATTCTTTGTAGAGTCTTCATAATACCATGATGAATGTGTTCTGATTATTGTATCAAAATTTCTTCACAGGATGGTCGTAATGTAAGACTACGAGTCGATGTAAAACTTTCAGAAATTGAAGTGACTATTCATGGTGAATAAGGCAGGAGTAAAAATTATAAGATGTTACCTAACACCATAAAGTCCCCAGTGATTTGTTTGGTGAGTTATCGATATCTCTGGCATCATGACTTCTTTTCGTCCGTATAATTAGGATCTGAAAACCAACTTTGTTATTCTGTTGTAGAATTTTATTCCATTGAGCATTGACGGTCTTCAGTTCTCTACTGCTGGGCAGACGGTTTCTGACTCGGGTGTTGAATAAGAAGCTGAAGTAAGTATTTCTTCATGTGGCAAATTATGATGCTTAGTAAACAAAATGCTAATTGTTGAGAATATATCTAGGATGATGTTTCCATGGACATGGAGAATACTTGTGATGCTCACTCGAAGGATGGCGATGAAGAAAACTCCCAGAGTTCAAAACCAAATGAAGGTAATGGAGTTGTCGACGTCGGTGCGAGCAATTCTGATTCTTTAAACGCTTCGGGAACCACCCAAGTAAGTATTCCTCTTGTATTTTATCCATAGAAGTATAAACTTGCTGATCTATGAGTGAATGAATGAGAATGTATGTGAACATATGACAAGTTTTGCCGAAAATACGTCACCAGAAAATCCAGAACTCAGCATTTTAGGAAAAACGCCGTAGAATCTTCGTCTGATGTCAGATTTTCATGATCTGTATATGCATACTGTAAGGACCCTCAAGATCGTCAACGTTATTAGACTATTCAAGAGACGAATTAGCCGATGAGAACTCGATTAGTTTAACACGAAGGTTAATTAATAGAAATTAATCTAACAATATTTTAGATACGAAATTAGTACCACTCGATAGATCTCGAAAAGCTAGGCGAAAAGGACTACTCAAACGTGTCAGTCGAACAACGGACGAAGAAGAATTTATCAGATTAGTGAGAAGGGCAAATTATTATTTTAACATTCTAACCGACCTGTCTTCCCTTATCGTTTGGGGGAGTTCCTTTATAATTTTTCTTGGCCTTATCCCCAGACCGAGATGATAAACTCGATCTCATTTCTTTTCTTCCTCCTATCTTCTTATTTCTCTCTTTCCCTGTTCTTCACCTTTGGTGATTTCTTGCGAGAGTTCTGAGATTATGAGATTGTGTTATTGAAGAGAAACTTAGGGGAAAACTTTAAGAGTTGTCTACTGGTGGTGGTGGTGGTGTTATTAATTGAGCTCGAGAGAAGAAGAAAACTGATGATGATGTAAATCAAAGATTAGGGTTTTGAGATTAATTCGAGGTCAGAGGAAAATTGATGGGTTAATCGGGCTGTTTGTGGATGAGGATTAAGGGGGTCGATGTTAACTGAAGCTGTAGAGTGGTTCTGATGATTGAATTGAAGAACTAGGGTTCTTCCATGATTGAATTGGTTGTAGTTTTAGAAGAGGTGTTTGATTTGAAAGATACAATGGAGTTAGAGATGAGTTGGTGTTAATTTATCAGTTGTAGTTGTTGTTGATGAAGAATCAGTGAATTAGGGTTATGTTCTGTTCTTCCCCAAAACATAAATTAGGTCTTCAGTGGATTTGATTTGGCGTATTAGAAATTCAAGGGATACTAAAGGTTGGGTAAGCTTCTAATTATTCTAAGTAAGATATTTTAGGTATGATTGCTTGAATTGTTGAGATTAAGTAGTTATGAATGAATCTTCAATTGAGGTTGTTGATGATATGAGCCTTGAGTAAGGAAAAGATGAACTATTGTTGATGCTTTTGGGAAACTGGTAATGATGATGATATAGATTGTTGTGGATGTACTGCTATGCAGTGTTGGTAGAGTTGAAATAAAAGATGTGGTTGCTTTAGTGGTGGTGTTTTATAGTCACAGAGACGATTCTAGGAGAAACAAGTATGAGCTGAGTTTTATGTTTGTGGTATTGAGAACTTGACATAATGGTGTTGTTTGAATTGAACTGAGGTTGATATGGTTGTGGGTATGGATTTGGTTGCGATAGACGCTGGACTAGTGTTGCAGATGGTGGACAGTGGAGTTTAATAACTAAAGGTATTTAGTATTGTTGTAATGATTGATTGCAGATAATTGGTATGGTGGTTGTAAGTGGTGATGGAATGATGATGTTGTTTAAGTTCAGTTTGAGTCTAGGTGTATAAATTGGAGTTGGAGACTAGTATGTGGATGATGGCAGACAAGAGTGTATATTGGAAAGGTGCTAGAGGTGAACAAGATGTTAGAAACCTATATTTGAGCTGAGAAGATGCACAGTGGGGAATGAAGTATGAAATATGTTTGAGGTTGAATTATTAGTTAGACCTACAGGTGACTGTAGTTGAGTTTGGTGTTGATTGCTGTTAGTATTTGCTGTAAAGCTTGGAACTGCTGAACTGCAGGTAGGCTGTAGTTGTATTTGTAATTCAATTATGAAGTTAATTTGAGACTTGTATTGTTGTGATTGTGTAAAATGAAGTCTAGAATAGGATTTTGGATTGTAAAGTTTAGAGTTTGACCTGTGCAAAGGCATTGGCCTTGAGTCTTTCTTTCCAGTCAGTTTAGCTAACTCGATTTGCTTAGCTGACTCAGTTTTTCTGACTGAGTCGAGTTAACCCTGTAACCTGAGTTGAATCAGTTTGACTCAGACTAGACCAGTTGACCTTACTTTGACCGTGGACTGGACCTTGATCTTTGACTGGACGTTGACTGTTAGTTGACCTTTGACTGTTAGAGACCGTTAGTTTGACCCAGATGGATCAGGCCTTAAGTTAATGGGCTTGTGTAGTGGACTTGGGCTTGGGATTAGTTTTCCTATTTTGGTATTTTGGACCCTTATGGTCTGAATTAATCTTTAGTTCTTTCTACAAAGTAGTAGATATTCATTAGACCTGTCGAATGGACTATGGAACAACCTAATTGAATTAGTAGACCTTTATATGTGCTAAAGATAGGTAATGAAAATGTGTAAAACCGTAAATGGGGTTAGAACCATTAGATAATTCACTTAGCCTATAACTAGAGAATTTTATAAGATTATGTTATGAGCCTTTTGGCTAATCTTTAGAGTGCTTGTGTGATTAACAATTAACCTTTATTAACAACGATCGTTCAAGGATGAACCAATGGATCATGGATCTCGAGGTAGGCGAGGATTGTCATCAAAAGAGGTGGGAATCGATAACGAACTCTCTTGTATTCATTATTGTTTTACAAATCAATCTTTGTGTTGTGAAATTCATGCATATCTTTGTGTGATCTGTGTGGTATGAGATGTGTGCCGACATAATATCAGTATTCTATGGCTAGGGTGATACACCGCAATATTACACGGCTAGGGAGATACACCGCAATATTATTCTTCCTTTATATATATTCAGTATTCTATGGATAGGGTGATACACCGCAATATTATTATGTCTAGGGCGATCCACTGCAATATTATTCTTCCCTTATGTGCGGCAACACACATCTCATACATGGATGTTTACTGTTGTTTATGAATGTCTTTGAAGAAGTTTCTACGTTACGTTTTATTGTCATTCCTTGTATTATTGAATTTTGATAAAACCTGCATTATCTTTGAATCATATTAATGATTACTTGAAAGCTAGTTGTTATTCCTAATGGGAACCCCTTTTAGGGATGATGTGCTCACCCATTCCCACTTTCAGTTTAAGAGACAGATCAGAGTTGCGCAGCGGAAGATTCGTGGCGTTGAGTCCGTTAGTTGGATAAATTCTACTATATTTATTTGTGTTTATAATTTATTTGCAAACCAAATGACTATTTTATATGTATCATTTGAGAGAAGTTCTTGTATATGTATTTCTGAGCGGGGCTAGTTTTTGGGTTAAGTTTTGTAGCAGATTTCTTAATTGAATGTTTAAGTGAATGATTTAGATTCTTAGTGCCTCTTTATTTAGTTAATCTCTTGGATTAGATAGATGATATCTTTAGGGGCGCTACACATACTTAAGCCCAAGAAATTTCTAAGCTTTATCAAAGAAGTTTTTTTAAGTTTTGAGCACATTCAAGGGCCGAAATAGACAAAACAGTAAACATTCAGGAGACTTTCAGGAAAAGCTGTCGTGTAATCCCGAGTTTTGACCACATCTTTCTGCTCGTTCATCCGATTGCTATTAAATTTTGAAATGTTGTAGGTAACTCCCATACGAAGAGAATGGTATATCAATTAACCCTTGATTCTTCACCAATTGATCCCAGTTATTCGTTTAGTACATGGAAGTGTAAAATCTTCTCAGGCGAGGTTGTCGTAAAACGTGATTTTTGTAACTTTCACGTTATTTGCTGACATCTAGCATGTATAATGAAAGACTTTGATGATGTTAGACCACTTGTATACTGTAGTTCATGATTTCTTTTGGTTTCATGCTTGGATGATCCTAATCTCATGTAACTTCGTATTAGGTGCAAAATACCGAAGTTGAGAATGAAGGAACCCAAAATGACGAAACGGGCGTCCCTGAGGTCATTGATAAGGAGGAAACCATCCCTGCACTTCAAGGCCATGAGAGTGTTGCTGTTTAAATAATAAATGAAACTGAGACTTCGATTTCTATTGCTTCAGTTGCGAAAGGAACTGAACCGCTAGTAGAGGAGACTGAAGAAATAATTGTTGTAGAGATCATTCCCGTGATTGAAAACCGTATAGTGGTGTATGAATATCCAAGTGCAGGAGTTGTTTTTGAACCTCCATTCGATGTATCACTCCCATACCATAGACTGGTCGGTGGATTTGGCGTTCCCATTGGATATGCCAACTTGTACGAGAAAATATGGAAGAAATTTGGTCACATCGTCGTTACTAGAGACCCAAAGCGTGCTTATTCTTTAACCGTGCAAGTAATTGCTATCTTGCGTGTTGTAAACGATGTATGCACTAGGGCTAGAAATACTGTGACTCTAGATGTACTCTTTGATAGGGAAATAATAATAAAATAATGAGGAACCATGAGGTGTGGGGCTGGATGGGATCAAGGCATGGCCGGTTGGCCAATAATCACGACCCACAATATTTTCCTTAATTTTATATTATTTCTTTGGTGTGAGGGAAACACCATGAAACTGAGGAATTTCCTCAAAACGAAAAATAGTTGTTAAACTGAAAGGATTTTCATGAACTCAAGAAAAATAATAAAAAAATATGATAAAAATATGAAACTGACGTGGGATTGACCACGACACGTCCGGACGGTCAGTGGGCCCATGCTCCCAGCGCCTTGGTCAATTTTTAATTATTTATTATTTTCCTTCCTATTTTTCATAGGTTCATCATCTAGTCGTATTTTGAAATACTTGTTCGTACGGTGATTGTTAGTGCATCATCATCAAGTACACTTGCACCATTTGAATCGGGGCTTACTCGGAGGTAGCTCAAATGCCCGTGTTGTTGAATATTTATTACTAACCCATGGAATTCTGCTGGGAAGAACCATGGATTGAAGTAACGAAATATTACAAAAGTATTTGAATACTTTCAGAATATATTTGAATATTTGCAAAAATTCAGTGGATGAACCCAAGAATTTAAGAATAATTGATTGATGGCTCATTACTATCAGAGCAAGCTGTGTAGGAGCATTAATTATTCTGATATGAGCTTGTTGGAGCTTCATATCCTTTATATAGTCAGGGAAAACTGTTGTTTGTATCCTGAAGACGTTATCGCTCTATACTAGCAGAGCAAGCTGTCTAGGAGCCGTCAATCTTGTGATTCTATATAGAAATAATTACTGAAGTGTTCAGTATTCATGAGATACATCGTTTTCCAGCCGAGAGACTACATATCTACATGTATTCTGAGAGGCAGTATTTCTCAGTCAGAGGTTCGATGAGAGACCCGTGTTTCAATAATCACGTCTGATTGCTGGATCAGAATTTCGTATAATTATGGGTTTACTTTGTCGAAAATCCACCATCTACAACTTTCCACAAGAAAAACTGTATTTTTGGGGGGCATTTTAATGTCCATATGTGGCTTGATGGTTGAAGCTGAATTATGAGAGGGGTAGTGGTGGAATGGTGAGTGAGCATACGGTATCCAGATCTAACTGTATATTTTCCAGATTTTGTAAAGGTTCAAATAATTTTATCTGGTGGACCATCTTGCGGTAGGTGAATGTTAACAATCCTGAGCATGGCTGATTGTGGCAGTTGTGATAATCGGTCATGGATCCAAGAATTGGTAGTTGCATCTATAAGATAAGAAACTAAAGGAAAATTCGGGCACTGATATTGGTAGTTGTATCCAAAAAAATAGGTTTGGAATATGGAAAAAATAGCTTTAGACTTGTTAAGTTGAAATTGGGAGCTAGCCCGGCAAAATAAGCAGTTACCTTCCCTTGACCCAACCTCAAAAACATAAACACTACGAGAATATAGTTTCGCCACTTTATCCTCCAAAATTATGTCACGCAACTTGGTATAACTTTTTTTATGCTCATATCCATCAATTTGATTAGAAGATGGCAATTTGCGAGTAAATTCGCACCACCTCTATTCGTTTTCCTATTGACATGGGTAATTTTCAAAACTTCAAAAAAAATATCTTTTTTTTTTGGATGAAGGAACAAATAAATTAACTAGGAAGCAAAGGAAACATTTTTTTGTTGACAGAGTCTAAGGATCCACGCATTCTTACGAGACTTGTCCCAGTACCTAGAATTAAAATACAGATCCTTATGCCTATTAAGGATTCTAGCTAGCTTATCCGCAATAAAATTACATTTCCTTTTAATAAAGACGAAAGAAGAACTATCAAGAAACTGGTTGTATTCTAAGGCTTGCTGCAAAAATGCTTTGGACCTCCAATCAACCGCAAAATTGTTCTTGTTTTTCATACTGCTAGTAACATTTTTGTTGTCATTGAGGAAAATTATTCTTTCATTTCTGAATCCTTGCATCCACTTGACCGCTTCTCTACATGATCTGGACTCTGCCTCTTCTGAGCTTGAACACCAACTTGTACCTCCTGAAAAGTCGCGAATTCAAAAAAAATATCTCAATTTGTTCGCTTTACTCCAAATCTAAATCAGACTCACTTTAGCCAGATTCATTGGCTAAGTGGGCCTTCTTAAACTTCTCACAATATCCATATTCAACCCAGCTCTACGCCCTGCAATTCATGAGCATTAACTGAAATAAGAGGACCTCCACTTTTAGCAGCTGTAATAACTCCACGCGAACTAATTCTCAGTATAACTCCCCAACAATCAAAAAGACCCCCTAGTTGATCATAAAAATTAAGTATCGGGGAGGCAAGCCAAAAGAAAAACTCATTACAAGAAAATATAGTTATTGCCACACCTTTAATATAGGTGTTGCAAAAGCAAATTTCTAGTTACAGTACTTTTCAGCTGCAGCTAAAAGATATAATTTAGTGCTGCAAATGAAACTTTTGCCACACAACTGTGACAACAATATAAAAAGAGTGTGGCAAAAAAGTATAATCTCTTGCTGCACCAATAAAATTGGTGCTGCAAAAAGGACTTCTTGCTACCTAGGTTCACTAGTGGAGAAGGGGGTTTTAATGACCCACATCCTCGACCCTCAGTCAACGGACCGTGGACCGGTCAAGACGGTCGTAGATATAATAAATTTTCGGAGCACAAATTTGAGCGTTAAAAACGGTCGTTGTATAAATTTTTTAATTACGATTATATCCCTGATTCATCAACCCACACCATGTTGTGTTACCTAGTTGAATCACTGCTACTTTTCTTAGGCGGGACCCTCCATTTCTCACCTCGTTATTATCGATGCAATAAATATTATGGAGACTGTGAAAATGACCATATTACCCTTATTGGAAATAAGTGTAATAAATATTATGGAGACTGTGAAAATGACCAGGCTACCCTTATCGAAAATAAGTAAAGTAAATATTACACTCTTTGAAAATAACCATATTACCCTTACTGGAAATAAGTGCCATAAATATTATGGAGACAGTGAAAATGACCAAACTACCCAATTAAGTGTAATAAGTAAAGTAAATATTACAGACTGAGAAAATGACCATATTACCCATATTAAAAATAAGTGCAATAAATATTATGTAGACTGTGAAAATGACCAAACTACCCTTATTGAAAAATAAATAAAGTAAATATTATATACTGTGAAAATGACCATATTACCCTTATTGTAAATAAGTGCAATAAATATTATGGAGACTGTGAGAATGACCAGACTACCCTTATAAAAAATAAATAAAGTAAATATTACCTACTGTGAAAATGACCATATTACCCTTATTGGAAATAACTGCAATAAATATTACGGAGACTGTGAAAATGACCAAACTACCCTTATCGACAATAGAAAAAGTAAATATTACAAAATATGATCGATTTTATGGAAAACCAAAAAAATCGATTTTATGGAAACAAAAAAAATCGATTTTATGGAAAACCAAGTATAACAATTTTTATCTCCATCTTCAATTAGATTTTATTTTTTTTGAGTTTTGAAATCCTAGATTTTTATATGTATGATGATCTTCGTTATTTTTCTTTGTAGGTGTTTGACTATTAATTGGTTTCAGAAACAACCTAATTGAATCGATGAGGTAATTTACTCAACTTTCTTAACTCTTTCTTCAATTAATGGGAAATTATATGGGGGGTTTTGTGCATGGATTGCTAAAAATTCTTACTTTGGGTTATATGTATTTACAACAGAACTTGCTGGAGATAGTTACTTTGCTATTGAAGTCTTATTTAATCCTATGGGTATTCAAAATGTTCTTGGTATAAACAAAGAAAAATCCAAATTTATTGATGTTTTGAAATAGCTATTTTTGGTTTGGTTCTGATTATTTTATGGTTGTTTGGATTTGAAGGTGAGAAAATGCAGGGTAAATTTGGATGAGAGCGTGTCTTGCAAAGTCAACACAAGGAGGAAGAATTAAGGATTTTTTTTTGTTTATCCTGGTTACTTTTAAGTGACATTAATATATGCCTCCTTGTTCTTATTTTAACAGTTGATTCAGTGATTACTACTTTACAGTAAAAGAATCAATATGATCAGGTTATTTGCAGGAGCAATTCAACATGGTAAAACATTTATAGAGACAAATAAAGAGCATTGAAATTGTAATCCTCTATTTCAATTTATGTTCCGACTGTTATTGGTTTGCTTTAGGATTTGACGCTCCAAGAAGACGAAACAGTTGATCTTTCAATCTTAAAAGAAGGTGAGGTTTCTGCATATCAAAAACAGTAACATGTTTTTTTTTACCGGACACTATTAACTGAATTGTCTTGTACTATGTTTTGTTTTGTAGTTGTATTTTAGGTAACTCCCAGCAATGTTGACATTGCAAAGGTCACTCCAAAGTACCATTTGTATTCTCTTTCTGGGGGTGGAGGTTGTCATGCTTTTCTTTGTTGGGTATTTCTGTATAGGATTGAGTATGATAGATGTGTGAATACTCTCTCACCTTAAGGGAGATTGTTAAAAATTGAATATGCTATTGAAGCTTGAAGTTCCATAAAATTTGTCTCTAAATATTGTTAGGTAAAGTGAACTCAGAAAGTATTGTTTAGGCTTGAAGTTTTCAGTACATGAAGTTTTCCTGGTGTTGATTGTATAAGATACTCACAATTTGGATTTCACTATTTGGGTTTTGTAGTTGTTCAATAGTTGGTGGTATCAAGATGTTCTTGCTGGTCAGCTTGTTCCAGTAGATGCAGCTGTAAGTACAAATGATTCGTATAATTAGAGAATCATTCTTTTGTTTAATCATGTCTTGACTTTTTATTTTTTGTTATCTTTGTGAAAGCTAGACGTCTTGAAGACTCAAGAAACACAACTAATATCTCACGTGGATATCCTTCATGTTGCTGCATTTTCTATCGGCGATTGAGTTTTAAAATAAACTTTGGTGAATCCACTTCTGTACAATCTCCAGATAACGTGGAATGCAGGTATTTATCCAATTCAGGATTAGCAAAATGACCACTCACATGAATTATTTACAGTTTTGTTATTTAGTGAATAAACATTAATGTCTTCCATATTCATTTAAACATTTGTATTATTACAGTTTACCCTTTTAGTTTATTTTGTGGAATAAATCAATTGAGTTGGTTATTTATGTTTCACTATGATTAGCTCTCTATGCAATCTTTATGACATATACCAGCAACTTGTATTTGTAAACCCGAAAATATGAAACAACAAAACTGTTGCCACAAGATGCATCTGTACATGGACTATAATGTCAAGAACCTAGGCCTAGGAAAGTTGTAAACCTTACTTTTGGTTCATGGTGGCATTGATTTTTGGAACCCATAGAATTTGGACATAACATTTTGTTTTTGAGATGAATTTGATGTTGGTGATCAGTTGAATTTGCTTTCTGAATGTCTTAAGTGAACTTCACTGCTTGTTGCTTTACGCTTTCATTTATAGCATTGCAAGATAGATTTGCCATTCTTGCATATGACTGTACAAGTACTTAAATAGTACTCTTATCCACATACATGCATGTGTTTCAGTTGATTACTTGTTGTTTAGATTTGCGTTAGCTATTGGGTTGATTTTTTTCTAGACACCAACGTTATTACAGTAGGTAAAATATCTCTCTAATGTTGTGTCAGTTTTCATTTATTGATGTCTTCTCATTTTAGTACACAACATGAGAATTGTGACTGAAAACTTTCTTTTCCGATGAGTTTCTAATTTGTTCTTTCTGCAAACATTATTTTATGTAGTGCATATGCCTGCAATGAGCAAAGGGCAAGGATGTCTGCAATGGACAGTTCCAGTAGAAATGAACGAGAAATGCTTGATCATATTTCTCTTACCTATATACTGTTGGTTTGTTGGTTAGATTTACAAGTTGTGTACTTCTTTGGTATGCAGGGTACCCTTCCTTGCTAAATTAACAAGCATTTGATGAAGATGTAGCAGAACTTAATGCTGGAGATTGGTCCCTGCCGATCTTTGAAGCAATCACTTTAAATGTCTTTATGGATATGAGGTATGATGATCTTTTTATTTGTATAATCTATTTATTACGACACTGGATGCATATAAGTTGCCATATGTACGTATATCAAGTGGTATTTTTCTTTGACAGGGTACAATACTTGCTTCTTGATCTATGTAGTACCAATATAGGTGATATAAACTCTTGCCATGGTTTCGTTGACATTGAACCTTAAAAGATATAGTTTCAACTTTACTTTCTGTGTTTTACTAGAAAAAAAAATGCAATGCTTTTCTTTTACTAGCAGTGTTAAAAAGGATCTGCTACATTGTGTACAAGTTTTGACATGTACACTATGAATTGTTTTGTTATGTTTCAGGCGATTTCAAATGAAATCCGCTCTCCATTTTATTTTCAATGTCGTTCGATCCCTTAATAGTTTTTGTTGTTTCTTTTTCAGGTAGGAATATCTCGTATATATTAGTTACTAATCTCATATATATTAGTTTGTTCGTCTGTCATATTTATTAATCACTTCCAGTAGGAATAACTCGATCCAGGTTTATTTCTTATGTTAGTGCAGCATTTCATCTTAACTGTTGGTGCATAATCTGGGTTTTGACGTTTGTTTGTGTACTGGAATATGATTTATTGATTTTTTTTATTTTTTTTGCTTTTCTTGAAGTTATTGGTGCCCTGCTTTACAAGACGGTGTGACATGAAGATTACTTCACAAGTATGTCTTTCTATCTATTCCCATAAATATGAGTCATTGATGTTTCAGATTATCAATTGATGAATGATAAATTTGCCCAAATGTCTATTTCAAGCTTTGATAATGTGCATGTCATGGTTATTGATAAGCATTTTCTTGAGTATTGTTACCTCCCAACATTAATCAGCTGATGGCCGAACTTATTTTTGTTGTGCAGGTACACCATTATGAAGTATGGGGCTAAATTCACTATCATCATCGGAGTTTATCATTTTGCTGTTTAATCAATAGGTTTTTAGTTCATAGTTTTGTAACCGAATCCTAGAACTTAGTTACTTTTTTTGTAAGATTTCACTGGTCAGAACTCTGGATTTTAATCTTTTTGTGTAATTTGAAACCAATGAATCAATGCATGTTAAATTGAATGATCATTTGTGTGCAAGTTTAATTTGATTCTCATTTTTATTTGATTCGAATTTGGTTTTCATTTGATTCTCATTTGAATTCTAATTTGAGTTTCATTTGATTTTCATTTGAATTTGGTTTTCATTTGAGTTTCATTTCTGTTTGATTTCAGATTCACTCAGGCTAGTCAGCCAATCTGAATCTATTTTTTTTTTATATTAAGATTTATATCTATGACTGATTGAAGACAGTCATAAAGTTTGGACCGTTAAAATCGGTCGTTGATATAAGATTTTCAACGACCCCCAGAGACACGTCATAGTTGAAAAAGACGCTCAAACAGCGACCCTTTCTTCGACGGACAAAGCAAGTCATAGATACGAGTTAAATGACTTGCTTTGTCGGTCGCGAAACTGCTGATTTCCACTAGTGGTTATCGCGACACTAATACGGGTTTATACCACAACTATAGGGTGATGCAATATATTAAGTTTCATGTAGTGACTTACAGAATGACAACACAAATTCACTACTAATCCTGAGTATGTCTATAAAACATTTGGAATAGGATTATCCTCAACTTTATAGGTAAAGAGACTAAGAGAGCACTCTGATCTAAATATCATCCAGAATAGCATAACCCACTTGATCTACAGAAGAACATTTGCTTGAAAAAATCCGACAGTTCCTCTTGTTGATACCCAAATTCCACATCCTCCACAAAAGTATTGACTTTACGCTTCGAAGCCGGGTAGAATATAAATTTTCTATGGAACCATTATTAATATTTATATCTCTTGAGTTAAGCCCGCGAAACACTGCTCAAAAACCCATTTCATTACCCATGATAGAGAACTATTTTTCTAAAAGCCCGTAAAAAAATATTTTTATCCCATCATCCAAAGAAGAAAGACATTTTCTCAATTCTTCTAGAATTTTGCTTACGTTACTTGCCTGTCAATTTTCAAACACCGTTGTTACTCAACTTTTAATTTTCTTTGATAATCTGAGATATACATTGCTAACTGAAACCTAGATTCAGGGTTTTATCCACATGGTTGAATTGTTGTATGCTTTAGAAATTTACTTTTATGTATTAGTTAAACATAAATTATATGAGATATACATTGATAACTATAACCTAGATTTAGGATTTTATCAGTTGAATCATTATATGATTTAGAAATTTACTTTTATGTATTGGTTAAGCTGAGCACAAATTATGTTTGTCATGAAACTCATTGCATGTAATGCCAAAGGGTGCGGCAATTAAAAAAACTAAACAACATCTAGAACAAATAATAAAAGATGAACAACCAGATATGATTTTTCTATCTGAGACAAAATCACCTAAACATCTAATGAAACAACTTTTTTTTTAGATTCCCTAATATCCATCTAATTGACCCCATAGGCAAAGCAGGTGGACTGGCTTTGGCCTGGGTAGATGGTTTTCACTTTGAAACTGTTCACTGGAATAATAACATGATTAATGTTTTAATAAAAAAAAAGATTTCAATGAACAACTATGGTTGCTAACTGTATTCTATGGTAGTCCATATAAACCAAGCAAAACCGATTCCCAGAAATTTATGGAATAAATAGGAGCAAAAATAGCTCATAACAATATGGCATGGATTGCAATCGGTGATTACAATCAAGTCACATACCAATGCGGAAAAAAAAGGGGGCTTGCCTTTCTATAATACGGAAGCTGAGCCTTTCAAGAGAATATTGGATGGTGCAGGACTCTTTGACCTAGGATTTACAGGTAATAGATTTACATGGAATAATTAGAGACAAGGTCATAGGAACATACAATAAATATTGGACAAAGCCTACATAAATAATGAATGGTCAACTAGAAATCTAGACTCATTATTAACACATTTACCTTATATATGATCTTATCACAGTCTAATAAAATTATAAGTAGCTCATGTTTGTTTCACTGATCAAGACATACCTTTTAAACAAAACTGATACATAAACGTCTGTTTTTGGAGCACCTGATAGGAAAAAAACATTGAAACAAATTGAAAACTTGAATGCAATGTAGACAAACAATTCTTTCAAACAAGAAAAAATAAATGAAAAGTCTTTAGAACTGGAAAAACTATATGATATTCAAGAATCAATAACTAAGCAGTTATCAAGGGATAATATAGTTAATCTAGGGGAACGAAACACAAAATATTTTCACATCAAAACCCTAAAAAGAAGAAAACATAACATGATTGATTGTTTAGTTGATCAAAATGATGAGGTTGTTTCAAACAAACCTCATATGACTAAACTTCTAAGAAATCACTTTGACGATTTATTCACGGTCTCCCCTACCTATAACGACCATGATATTTTGAATTTAATCCCTTCAGTTATGTTATAACTAAACATGACAACATTGAATTGATGTTTATTCCTAGTGCAGCTGAAATTTAGAGTGTGGTCAAATCCATGAAATCTAATAAATCTCTCGAACCGGATGGGTTTCCGGTTAGTTTATTTAAACATAACTGGGAACTAATTGGATACCAAATCATAAATCTCATTCAAGATATTTTCAAAACACAGACTATCAATCCAAAACTAAAAGAAACACTTATTTTTCTTATACCTAAAATAAAACACCCTAAGAACCCAAATGACTTCATACCAATAGGTTTTAAGCAATGCACCGTATAATATTTTATCTAAGTCAACGGCCAACAGACTGAAAAAACATTTAGAAAAAATGATTTCACCATTTCAATCGGCTTTCGTACCTGCTAGACAGATATCAGATAACATAGTGGTAGAATATGAAGTAATTCACTCATTAAAAAAGATGAAGACTAAGAATGGGGGGATAGGAGTTAAAATTGACATGTCGAAAGCATTCGACAAGGTCAATTGGGAGTTTTTAAACCAAATAATGTTGGCCTTCGGTTTTTAGCAAGGACTGATACACTCTCATTTCCCAATATTTATCTACTGCATCTATAGTAGTTCTGCTGAATCGAATTCTTGGAGATTTTTTTTCTCCTACTAAAGGATTGAGACAAGGAGATCCGCTGTCTCCTTATATTTTCCTCATATGAATGGAAGCCTTTTGTAGACTACTTATAGAAAAAGAACGGGAAAATAAAATAATATGGATAAAAATATCTAGACATACACAATTTGTTAGCCATCTTTTTTTCGCAGACGATTGTATGTTGTTTACAAAAGCTAGTCTCATAAGTAGTAGTAATATGCTTAATACCATAAATAAATTTAGTCAGGATCCAGGTCAACTAATAAATTTTAACATGTCCGGAGTTTTCTTTAGTAAGAAAATTCACTGTAGGCATCAAAGAATGATGATAAAACTCTTAAAAATCAAGAAAATAAACATCACAGACTCTTATCTAGGTGTGCCTATTTTTGTAGGCAGATGTAAGCTAAAAACTTTCGATAATGTTGTCCATAAGATGGAATCCAGAGTTCAGAGTTTTAACTGCATCTCTCTAACTAAGCCAAGTAGGTTTGTACTGAACAAATCGGTTCTAACTAGTCTATCGATTTATCAAATGGGCTATTTTATCCTGCCCAAAAAATTCACAAAAAGTATTAACGTAATCCAACATGATTTCTGGTGGGGGGAAGGAAAAATATCAGGGTCTTTAACTGAAATGTTTTGACTTCCTCTGAAATCCAACAACTTCTTGAGGATTAGGATTTAAAAAAGCCAATAAAATGAATTTGGCTATGATATCCAAGCTAGTGTGAGATTGGCTTCTGAGCCAAAGACACTTTGGGCTAGTATTCTAAAAGGCAAACAGTTCAGAAATACAAAAATCTATCATGATATAAGACACTACAATTAAAGTTATATTTGGAAATGTATTAAACGGGGAGTGACTCTCATTCACAGATTCAGGTGTTGGGAGGTAGGGATGGAAAAATGATAAATATATGGAAATAAAAATGGATATCATGCCTAGATGAGACACTAGAATTCATATATGGTTCAATACTAAACTCGTTAACACATGTAGCTGAGTTAATTGACCCTGATAGAAGAAGTGGAACTCGGAAAAATTTAGAAATAACTTTCATACAACAATAGCTGAAAGAATTTTAAAGATAAAATTTTTTCCAGACACAAATAAAAATTCGAAAAAGATACATTAAGATGGCTTCTAACTAAAAATGGTGAATTTATTGTTAAGTCAATGTACGCTAAATTGCAAAACAACGTATCTGATGGGATTATGCAATCTAACCAAACTACGCAATCTACTGTAGCTTTTTGGTTGGCTTTCTGGAAATTAAATATTTCCCAGAGAATAAAGATCTTCATGTGGAAATGCATTCATAATGCATTACCAGTTAGGAAGATTCTTGGTCAGTACTTAGAAAACATTGAATTACATTGCATTTTTTGTAATTATCATTGTGAATCGCTAAAACATCCTTTATTTGAATGTCCTTTTTCTAAGTCTGTTTGGATGCTCCCTCTCTGTCTCGGTTAAATTTTAACCTTAACTCGGATTCTCCTTTTATGAGTCTGTACTCTAATTGGACTGCAGGAACCTCAAATGATAATGTAATTGAAATAATAGCTACAAAATGTTGGATTATATGGAAAGAAAGGTGCTTGAGAATTTTTCAAGGAAAATCTAATACTAGATTGCAGGCATCCTTAACTGTGCTAAGGCACCTTATATTCTGGTCTCTATTGATTCCAAATATGTCTAAGGGACTAGTATCAGGAAACACTACAGACCTAGGAAAACCAACAACACAGCCTATTTCTCAGAATCCTAATGACTTCAAAAGATGGAATTCACCTGAAACAAATAATTATGAAATTAACTTTGATGCTTATTGAAAAAGTGGGGGTCTAACAACCTCACCCAATATTTCGATTAGCAAGTATGAACTAACTCCAATATACTTACAATAGAATCAACTAGACTGTTAGACTCAATCTTATAAAAAGTATATCAAAGAGTTATATCTCAATCTCTAAATTCAATCTGCAATCAAACAAATAATAATTTGCGAGACCAATTGAATATAAGAGAGATTACTTGAACGGTACCAAAGACCAATGTTCAAGGATCAATCAATTTCAATCAAAAACCAAAGGCTGGATTTACCAATTGATCAATTCGACGCACAACCTGTGATATTTCAATTATATAACAAAATATAATGCGGAAAAGAAATAACACAGACAACAGAAGTTTTGTTAACGAGGAAACCGCAAATGCATAAAAACCTCGGGACCTAGTCCATATTTGAACACCACACTGTATTAAGCCTCCACAGACACTAGCCTACTACAAACTAACTTCGGTCTGGACTGTAGTTGAACCCCCAATCAATCTCATAATGATTCAAGGTACAAACATCTCTGATCCCAGCAGGATACTACACACTTGATTCCCTTAGATGATCTCACCCACAACTAAGAGTTGCTACGACCCAAAGTCGAAGAATTTAATAAACAAATCTATCTTACACAGAAAAGTCTACAAGAATAGATAAATCTGTCTCCCACATAAATACCTACGAGTTTTGTTCCGTCTTTTGATAAATCAAGGTGAACATGAACCAATTGATATACCGGACTTATATTCTCGAATAACATCCTAGATATATCAATCACCTCACCATAATCTTAATCTTAATCGACTAGAAAAAAAAATATCATGGAATCACAAACGATGAGACAAAGATGTTTTTGACTACTTTTCTATCTTGCCTATCAGAGATATAAATCTCAAGCCAATCTTACGATAACACTCAATCACGATGGAAACAACAAGATTAGATTACGCAACTACAAAAAAAAATAGTTAGGTCTGGCTTCACAAACCCAATGAAGTCTTCAAGTCGTTAACCTACAGGGTTTCATGAAAAACCTAAGGTTAAAGGAGAATCAACTCTAGCTTATGCAACTAGTATCATACAGGAGGTGTGTGGATTAGGTTTCCAACTTGCTAGAGTTTTCCTTTATATAGTCTCCAAATCAGGGTTTGCAATCTAAATTACCTTGGTAACAAAGCATTCAATATTCACGATTAGATGAGAAACTGATTAGATTCAAGCTAATATCTTTCAACCATTAGATCGAACGTAGCTTGTTATACACAATTGAAATGCACTTTCCTTTAGGTTTGGGTAACCGTACCTAAATGTGTACACTTAGTTGGTTCAACAATAGTTAACCAATGGTTAGCCATATGAGCACTTTCATGTCAACCTTATTCATCTTCACAATAACTAGTTTGAATGACTCAAATGAACTAATTAGAGAGTTGTTCAATTGCTTAGATCTCATAGAAGTATACAAGACACAATCGAAGAAAAATTGATTTTGATTCACTCGAATCGATTCATGAACAATATAGCCACGATTTGCAAAGATTGCATTCCTTATTATATAAATGTTTTAGTTCATGAACAAACCCATTTTTAGAAAGTAACCTACCTAAGTATGCAAACAGGTATGCGTACTTAAGTAACCAGATTGAGTTTGTTTTCTACTTTCAAAATCCAGTAAAAATTCATGGACGTGAACTTTCCGCCATACTTACCCGGATTGCTAACAACCGCCAGTATGCGTACGGGTACGCATACTTTCGGTTCCCGGTTTTGGACTTTTACACAAATGTGAGAACACACAATGTTTATATCCAAAGATGGTTACATGTTCTAAACTCTCATTTTAATAATTGAAACATTCTTAGAGGATGTTATATAGTTGTTATTCACAAACTATTTTTCATCAAAGCGATTTTCAAGTTATTGAAATAATCAACATGACTTTCGTCACGAGTAAAGATGAACTTGGCCAAAGCGAAAGCTTACCAACACATATTTCGAGAAATAGACTCGAAATAGGAAAGGTGTATAATCAAAGTATATATAGCAATACGACTTTTGTCTCAAAATAGCAGATAATTAAAATAGATAGACTTTTGAGTGATAGATAAGTTCAAGTCTCCACATACCTTTTTGTCGATAAAGTTCCACAAGTTCCTTGAGTAGTTCTCCATCTTCGCATGATGAACATCGTGGAGTCTAGAGCTTAACTACACTTACTATCCTAGTCTGAGACATATCTATAAGTAGACCAGAAATTAAGACTTATATTTTTGACAAGTAAACTTGACAAACAAACTTGAGATAACAACGCTTGCGAGTTCGACCGAGCAGTGCTCTAATAATTTCCCACTTTGTCAATTTTAGTGACAAAACTATCAATACATATGGAATACAAAATAAATAAACTTTGTAGATTCTCATCCAAATGCTTGATCTCCTTGGTTCTTCAATATTACTCAAAATCTTCGTCACTTCTAAGTACTCCAATGATTCCAAAGGTATTCAATTCAGCATCACCATTGTTGAAGATCAGTAGCCATAACAATGAGAAAACAAAAGCTATCAATCATTTTTATACAATGTCATTGTATTATTAAAAAAACGGCATGAATTCCAGACTTTACAATGCTCACAGAGCAAAAAACAAAAAAGAAAAACAAAATAATCTAAGACGTTTCTTTTTTTTTTCTTTTTTCTAAAGCCTGAGGTGTGAAAAATCTTGTCTCTTTTGATCAGGCACATGAGACAAAATGCACTAAACAACACAATTTAAGTTGTGCTCGGGTGAACAATAATCTGTCTACCATATCCTTTTCGAAAGGAATTCATAGATCCATGTTTCACATAATGTTTAGACCATAAATTTCTTTCTAATGATCTAATCATTTCTTTGGAAACTAACTTCTTTGAAGAAGGGATACTTTACATACCTCAGCCGATTCCTGAACATTTTTGAGTTTGTTAGATAATCGATTTTCTCTTCATTGAAGTTTGTTGAAATATCTTATCTTATGTTTGTACTTGAAATATTTTGATAACTCGTGACCTCTAAGAGAGAAATAAGGACATGTCAACCTGGAGGAAGGTTTATACACTTCATATGTGCAGGCTGCTAGTCATATGGTGGAACCTGCAAAATCATAAAAGAAGTTTCTAGTAGAAACAGGTAGATCAATTTTCTCTTCCAGATTGGTTGGGATTTCTTCCGAAAGAATATCAAGATTGATCTATGTGTTGCCACAATTACCAAAATCAATATTTTCACAAAGAAGTGCAGCACTTGACTTTTCATCTTCATTAGAGTCATAGTTGTCAAACATTTCATCAAGATTCGCAGCAAGACCTTTGTTCCCAGTGTATTTTTTAAGATTTGGACACTCATTTGAAAAATGGCCAAAAAACTTTACACTTAAAACACTGAGGCATATCCTCGTTATCAGTTTCATCATTATCCCTGTTTTTAGGAGGAACACGATTATGGGGTTTAATTGATGACATGGGTTTATCTGTGGAGAATCGTTTACTTTTCTTCAAAATAAGGTCCCTAAATTGTGTTGTGATCAAGGAGACTGACTTGTCAAGATCTTCATCTGATGAATTAGCCTCGGAAAGATCAAATTCAGAGACGCAAACACATTTACTTTTGTCAAGTAATTTAGTGTTCTTTTGTGCTTTGAAAGCAACATCCATTCCGGATTTATACGTATGCTCATGATCAAAGATCTTTAATTTCCCAACCAGAGTAATTCTGGAAAGATTTGTGAGATTATTTCCTTCAATAATGGCATGCTTCTTAGAATCGTATCTAGATGGTAGAGATCTGAGAATCTTCATCACAATGTCCTTTTCAAGAATAGTCTTACCCAATGCAAAATGCATTAACAATTTCAGACACTTTGTGATTACATTCATCAAATGAATCATCATCTGCCATACGAAGGTTTTCCCAATCATAATTTAGGTATTGAAGACTAGCTTCTTTTTCACAGGTATTCCCTTCAAATACGGTTTCTAAGATATCCCATGCTTCTTTGTACTTTGTGCAAGTAGTCACATGATGCTGAAAATCTGGGGTAATGGAATGTAAGATAGCATTTAAGCAGTCAGATTTTTTTTTTGCAGCAAGGATTTCTTCTGGACTATATCTACCAATATCCTTAGGTATAGATATATCGCCTTGTGTATAACCGGAGGATCATAGCCATTAACAACACATACCCATGTTTGAAAATCACGAGCTTGAATAAAAGCACGCATAGCCATTTTCCACCACAAGTAGTTTGAGCCATCGAAGACTGGTGGTACGTTTAACTTAAATTCATCAAATAAATCTTCATCTGCCATACGAAGGTTTTCCCAATCATAATTTAGGTTTTGAAGCCTAGCTTCCTTTTCAAAGGTATTTCCTTTAAATACGGTTTCTAAGATATCCCATGCTTATTTGGACTTTGTGCAAGTAGTCACATGATGCTGAAGATCTGGGGTAATGGCATGTATGATAGCATTTAATTAAGCAGACAGAGTTTTTCTTTGAAGCAAGGATTTATTCTGGACTATATATACCAATATCCTTAGGTATAGATACATCTCCTTCTGTATTAACCGGAGGATCATAGCCATTACAAACACATACCCATGTTTGAAAATCATGATCTTGAAGAAAAGCACGCATAGCGATTTTCCACCACAAGTAGTTTGAGCCTTCGAAGACTGGTGGTATATTTATGGAGATAAAATTTCTGTCCGTAGAGTCAGATCGCTACAAAAACAAACTTATGAGGTCTTAAACGTGTTTGCCTGCTTTGACACCAATTGAAAAAGCGGGGGTCTAACAACCTCACCCAATATTTCGATTAGAAATTTGTATGGACTAACTCCAATATACTTACAAGAGAATCAACTAGACAGTTAGACTCAATCTTATAAAAAGTATATGAAAGAGTTATATCTCAATCTCTCAATTCAATCTGCAATCAAACAAATAATAATTTGCGAGCCCGATTGAATATAAGAGATATTACTTGAACGGTATCAAAGACCAATGTTCAAGGATCAATCAATTTCAATCAACAACCAAAGGTTAGATTTACCAATTGATCGATTCGACGCACAACCTGTGATATTTCAATTATATAACAAAATATAATGCGGAAAAGAAATAACACAGACAACAAAAATTTTGTTAACGAGGAAACCTCAAATGCAGAAAAACCTCGGGACCTAGTCCAGATTTGAAAACCACATTGTATTAAGCCTCCACAGACACTAACCTACTACAAACTAACTTTTGTCTGGATTGAAGTTGAACCCAAATCAATCTCACACTGATTCAAGGTATAGTTGCGCTCCTTACATCTCTGATCCCAACAGGATACTACGCACTTGATTCCCTTAGCTGATCTCACCCACAACTAAGACTTTCTATGACCCAAAGTCGAAGAATTTAATAAACAAATATGTCTGACACAGAAAAGTCTACAGGAATAGATAAATCTGTCTCCCACATAAATACCTACGAGTTTTGTTCTGTCTTTTGATAAATCAAGGTGAACATGAACTAATTGATATACCAGACTTATATTCCCGAAGAACAAGCTAGAAATATCAATCACCTCACAATAATCTTAATCGACTAGCGAAACAAGATATTGTGGAATTACAAACGATGAGACGAAGATGTTTGTGACTACTTTTCTATCTTGCCTATCGGAGATATAAATCTAAATCCAATCTTACGATAGCACTTAATCACGATAAAAACAATAATATCAGATCACGCAACTAAAAATAAAATAGTTGGTTCTGACTTCACAATCCCAATGAAGTGTTCAAGTCGTTAACCTACATGGTTTCATGAAAAAACTAAGGTTAAAGGAGAATCGACTCTGAGCTTATGCAACTAGTATCACAAAGAAGGTGTGGGTATTTGGTTTCCCAGTTTCTAGAGTTCTCCTTTATATAGTCTCCAAATCAAGGTTTGCAATCTAAATTACCTTGGTAACAAAGCTTTCCATATTCACGGTTTGATGAAAACCTTATTAGATTCAAGCTAATATCTTTCAACCGTTAGATCGAACTTAGCTTATTATACACAAATGAAATGCACCTTCATTTAGGTTTGGGTAACCATACCTAAACGTGTATACTTAGTTGGTTCAACAATAGTTAACCAATGGTTATCCATATGAGCACTTTCATGTTAACCTTATTCATCGTCACGATATATAACTAGTTCAAATGACTCAAATGAACAAGTTAGAAAGTTGTTAAATTCCTTATATCTCATAGAAGTATACAAGACACAATCAAATCAAAATCGGTTTTGATTCACTCAAATCGATTCATCAACTATATAGCCACGATTTGCAAAGATTGCATTCCTTATTATATAAATGTTTTAGTTCATGAACAAATCGATTTTAGAAAGTAACCTACCTAAGTATGCGAACAGGTATGCGTACTTAAGTAACCAGGTTGAGTTTGTTTTTCACTTTCAAACTCCAATAAGAAGAAAAAAAATTCACTAGAGATAATGTTGACGTATCATCAATTTCTTTCTTGAACTTTACTTGATGGAATCACTCACTACGGACCTGCAAAATATGAATGCCTTAAGCGAAAGTATGATGTATCGGGTGTTTTAACGTGCGAACATGCTGATCTCTTTGTTTGCGATAAATGTGAATACAAGTGATATACACAAATGAAATGCACTCTTCATTTAGGTTTGGGTAACCATACCTAAACGTATACTTAGCTCAGCAGACTACGGATTGGTTCAACAATAGTTAACCAATGGTTATCCATATGAGCACTTTCATGTTAACCTTATTCATCGTCAGGTGAACGTTGAATAAAAAGATATATAACTAGTTCAAATGACTCACTAATGAACAAGTTAGAAAGTTGTTAAATTCATTATATCTTATATCTCATAGAAGTATACAAGACACAATCAAATCTTGTTTAAATTTAAATCGTCTTGTTTTGATTCACTCAAATCGATTCATCAACTATATAGCCAACTTGATAATAAGATAAATTTGGTTTGAATCTTATTCATTTGCAAAGATTGCATTCCTTATTATATAAATGTTTTAGTTCATGAACAAATCGATTTTAGAAAGTAACCTACCTAAGTATGCGAACAGGTATGCGTACTTAAGTAACCAGGTTGAGTTTGTTTTTCACTTTCAAACTCCAGCAAAAAATTGCTAATCTTAAAAATGGTGTAGGACGTGAACTTTGTTAAATTTCTTATATCTCATAGAAGTATACAATCAAAATGATTCGCTCAATCGATTCATCAACTATATAGCCACGATTTGCAAAGATTGCACTTATTATATAAATGCATGGATTTAACGGAGTTGAGTTTGATTTTTCACTTTTCAAACATGAAAAATTCACGGACGTGAACTTTTTAAGATGTAAGACACGCATACTTAGATTTCCAACAACAAACACGTACGGGTACGCATACTTTGGGTTCCAAGTTTTGGACTTTTACACAAATGTGAGAACACACTATGTTTATATCCAAACATGGTTACATGTTCTAAACTCTCATTTTAATCATTGAAACATTCTTAGAGGATGTTATATAGTTGTTATTCACAAACAACTTTTCATCAAAGCGATTTTCAAGTTATTGAAATAATCAACATGACTTTCGTCACGAGTAAAGATGAACTTGGCCAAAGCGAAAGCTTACCGACCCATATTTAGAGAAATAGATAAGCGAGATAAACTCGGCTCAAAATAGAAAATATGTATAATCAAAGTCTATATAGCAATACAACTTTTGTCTCAAAATATGAGATAAAATAGATATACTTTTGAATGATAGATAAGTTCAAGTCTCCACATACCTTTTTGTCGATGAAGTTCCACAAGTTTCTTAAGTAGTTCTTCGTCTTCGCATGATGAACGCCGTGGAGTATAGAGCTCAAGTACACTTACTATCCTAGTTCGAGACTTAGCTATAAGTATGCTAGAAACCAAGACTTATAGTTTTGGCAACTAAACTTGAAAAACAAGCTTGAGATAGCAACGCTTGCGAGTTCGACTGAGCAGTGCTCTAACACTTCTTGGGTGGATGAAATTAATCTTACACGGTATGGCTTGATAATTCGTTCTGCAATAGGTGAAGCTTTCCAAGATGGATCTGGGACCATCTATGCCTCCAGCTCTGAAGAGGCAGAAGTCTGACTTTTCTTGAAGCATCAAGACGGGAGACAAACATGAACTGTCCGCACTTTTGGATAGAAGGAGATTGAAAGGGAGTCATTGATTTTGTGCAAGGTCAGGTAAACTCAATTCAGTATAGAAATCAGTAAATAGTCTCTTAAGCTAAAAGGGTTCTGAAATCAAGCAAGTTTTTTTGGGTTTTCTTTCAATCATAGAAGTAGTAATAAGGTTGCAGATGCCTTGGAAAAAAAGTCAAGAAACCCAGGTCATCACACACAATAATGAAGACAAATGGCAACTTTTACTCAATCTAATTTAGATTATGATTCCAGTTTTTTAATTTCAAATGATTTGTATTTACAATCTGAGGATAATAGTCTGTTGGAAGTTTCCCATATCTCAAATTCTACTCCTGAGATAAGGGCGGCCAACAGAGTGAATAGCCTTCTGTAACTTTTTGGGTTTGCATCAACACATTAACTTTCAAAAATAAAAATAAAATATATGAACAAAAATATTCTTCTCAAATCACACTAAAATCCACATTTTTTGACTCAAACAATGAAATTTCCGTCAACCCATTATCCAAAAAATATTTTAAATCCTATCAAATACACTAGATGCAACCTATTTACAACTTAATATTTTTTGATTTCACTTTCCTCACCTGCATACATACCCAGAAATATTTCCAGGCACTAAACACGATGATTTTGGTGATGATGATCAAAATAGGGTTAATAGTAGGAAATAATCAAGAATGACAGACACACGAATTTAATGTGGTTCGGCATGATGTGCATATGTCCACGGATGAATCCCCTTGGGGTGTGATATTTTATTGATATCAGAATTACAATGGATTTACGATAGACATTTTCTGTCTCCGCCAGACCCCCCCTGATTTCGAGATAAACTTAAATGGCATTAACTTATTTCCCTGCATGCCTCCTGGAATTAATTATGCATGAAACTACCCTACATGCCTCCCTGTATTAATTCTGCATGAAACTACCCTGCATGCCTCTCTGTATTAATTCTGCATGAAACTGGCAGACTTGATTGACTGGTTGACATGCATAATGGGTTGGCAATATGGATGGAGGATTCCGCCTATGGACAGTGCTGAGCAACCTTCCCGGGGGACATGCCCGAGAACTGGTTGGCAGCATCGCTGAAAATATGGATGAAAACTGGCTAGAAGTGTGACTGGCAATTTGACTTCGATAGTTGACCGATGGTTGACTTTTACTAGTGACTTTGACCGTCGTTGACATTGACCATTGACCGGTCATTGAATTTATGTAATACTGGGCAAGATGGTGGGCTGCGTCGGTCGGATGGTTAGGAGGCTTGGATGACATCTGAACAGTGGCCCAGGTAACATCCTGGCCCAATATGTGACAATTTTACTTATGGTACAAACACCATTGTCCCTAGGGGTGTGCAACGGACGGACGGATGCGGATTAGGAGTCACCCGCGTCCAATCCGTCAAAGTTGCGGATTTGGAAAATCCAACTGTGTCCGGCCCAATCAACCGCGAATCAACGGATGATACGGTCCGAATGCGGATCAACCGCGGATTTAGTCCAAAAAAAAAAAGAAGGTAAAACAAACAATCTCTCCCTGCATCATCATCATCAGTGAATTGTGTTACAACCTACAACATGAAACTAATTACTAAACGGCTCCAGTTTAGTCGATAGATTACACTTAAGAAAGTGATATAGTTGGGGGATACAACTGATGACACGAGTCCGATGCCCCATAACTCAAAAACCGTTTGTTCTTCTTTATCTCGATTTGATGCTCATCATTTTACTGCTCACTCAATGTTCTACCTATAAAATTGCCATTTGATATTTATTTTCGGAAACTACATTAGGAAGTTCTCAATTACGTTAAATGAGCAACACTTACTGGAAGACTTCTATCGCACTTGATGTGGGTTCTCTGTATCCCCTTTACAGAGATCCCTTACATGTTTACGACTAACTAGAAAACACAAAATGATTAGTGATGGTAATGTCTGTGTAAATTGTCTGACTTTCTAATGATGAAAATGCCTGAGGTCATTGCTCGCCTTACCTATTACAAGTTCTGTAGTTTTCACTATCCCATATTATCCTTAATACTTCTGTTTTCCTTACTACACTACGGTGCGGGTGAATCTGCGGATTTTAAAGTCCAACTGCAACCAAACCGCTAAAAGTGCAGATTTGAGAATTCCACCCGTGTCCGGCCCATATATCTTGCGGATTGGGTTTCAGCCGCGATTTTGCGGATGGATACGGGTGAAATCCGCGGTTCCGGACTTTTTGCTCACCCCTAATTGTCCCCCAATTTCCATTTTTGATATTTTCTTCATGCCTAAAAAATCAATTTCTTTAAATACAAAATCCAATTCAATTTTCGGACTGTCATAGTCCTCGTCATATGTTCAATTAGTAACTAGTCGATAGCGTAACCTCGTATTATAAGTATTGAAAATGATTATAAAATATCCCAATCAATCTAGCAGTTTTCATTAAACACGCATGTTTTTGAGTTTCCATTTCCATAGATATCTTTCATTCGGTGGAACAGTATGCCTGCTGGTTTTGTCACTAGTTTTGTCATTCGAGTTATAACCCCAAAGGTGTTATTATCCATATACAAAAACTCCAACAAAATAAATTGTTCATACAAACCCCAATTAACATAAACTGTCTATATTAGCCTTCTAGTTTAAATCACCCCAACAAAAATAAAAACAACCCCACCTTTAATTTTAAATCACCCCAACAAAAATAAAAATCAACCCCACCATTAATTTCTATTATATTATCATCACCAGCAGAACCACCATCGCGCCCCCATCGCCGCCGCCAACCACCACGTCACCGTCGTCGACAACTTCCACCACGTCACCGCCGACGACAACTACCACCTCGCCACCACCGCCAACCAACACAGCGCCACCACCACCATCCCCGAAAACCAACACAGCGCCACCGCCGACCACCACCGTCGCCAACCACCAGCAACACCACCATTATCGCCAACCACCAACAACAACCAGTCGCCACCGCCACAAAAAATGAATTTCATTGATCAATATTCAACAAAATAAGAAAAAAATGATAAAACCAAACAGGAAAAAAATGATGAAACCAAAAACAAAAAAAATGATGAAACCAAAATTGGTTTCACCAAAACTAGATGAAACCTAATTAGGTTTCATCATTTATCCACATATTGTCATTTCACCAACACAACTTCAATGATGAAACCAAACCAATTCCAGCAACACCACCATTATCGCCGACCACCACCACCAACCAGTCGCCACCGCCACAAAAAATGAATTTCATTGATCAATATTCAACAAAATAAGAAAAAAATGATAAAGCGAAACAGAAAAAAATGATGAAACCAAACAGAAAAAATGATGAAACCAAAATTGGTTTTACCAAAACTAGATGAAACCTAATTAGGTTTCATCATTTTTCCACGTAATTGTCATTTCACCAACACAGCTTCAATGATGAAACCAAACCAAAATAAACTAGGAAAAAATCATTTCACCAAAATTGGTTTAAATGAAAATAGGATTTACCTGTTGGTATGCATGGAATCAGAGGCCGGAAAAAGAGATCTCTCGTAAATACCTCCTTAACATTCAAGCCCTATCGTTCAGGGAAAGGCGAGAACCAATATCCGTTTAACATATGTATTTATGAGTAAGAAAGAAAAGTGGATAATGAACTTCTAAGAAACAAATGCAGCCCAAGATTCTTATACTCACAACTGATGTTAAGTGCGCAGGAGTAAACTTAACGCCTTCCATTACAAGAGCCACAAGAGCCATGAGGAACAGTGATATGATTGTTATTATTGAGAACGAGGTTATGTTATCAAGAGATGACTGTATATTAGAAGAAAAAAGAGAGGTTACATGCCAATTTAAGATATAATGTGTTTAGTTTCACGAAAAAACATTCTAACATGAAGTTACACAACAAGTAAGTGAAAAGGTTATCAGGGTGTGACAACAGTGCTTCTGTGAATAGTGACAAAAAGTAACAGAAAGTTGCATCTTTTCAGGCATTACCTCTTTCTTAACCATGAACTTTTTGCTAAGTACATTACATGATTGGAATGTCACGTTGGATTCCATTGCACTCCAAAACCCTTCCCTGTTTTCAAAAGAAGCATTGAGAAATGGTCGTACATCGACTACAAGGTTCAAAATCTAAACCAATTGATGAAATTGTGACAACTGAATGAATATATTGACATCATACAGAGAGATCAAGTGATCAACCACCAAATCTGTGTCCATTACCAATTGAAAGATGCTTCGGTCATTGACACCAAACCCACTCCACCAACAATGGGTATAAGTGAAGATATCACCCAAAGGGTAGGAACCTGTTCATAATTATTTACCAAAATTTGGTTTCATCTTAAAAGAAACACAATAAGATGAAACCTACCACCACCGTCAACTTCACCACTGATGTGAATCAATAATGTTGTAGTAAGAAGGTTCGTGAGACTTGTGAAAGCAATGGATTTTAGATTTAATAAAACTTAAAATTAAAGAAAACTTACATCAAAATTGATTTCAAGATATGAGAAAATAACCAAGACACTGATTCCACTACTACACATGAATGAATAATGATAAATAACCCAAAACTCTAATTATCTTTTAAATCCCTTGTTTCTTAATTCACAAATAATCAGGCAAATTCTCAAAATTAATTGTATCCCCTAAGCATAGATTATCTTAATACAAAGCATAACCTATCTAATTCAATCAAAACTAATGAAGAAAATTATGCAAACAATTAATAACACTGCAAAAGCAGTGATTGAGTGAATTATAAATTATAAATTAGAGAAAATAAATAATTACCAATTATTCATGCGTAAATAGCTTCCTCATTGCCTAGGTTACGAGAGAATTCGTGTTCTTCCTTCACAGCAGCAGCAGCAGAATTCTCTAACTTGATTTATATTGCTTTGTTCTTCTCCCAAACGCTCTCTCCTCTTCTCATAACCCTAAGCAGCCTTTATATACTCGACAGGGGAAAAAAATATCGACAATAACTCCTCCTAATTCTATCATTACTCGGCATTGAGAGAAAATATTCTCGGGATATTTTCTTCATATTTTCTTCCCTGATTTTATTTCTACATGCATCTGCAGCTGTATTTCTTTCCTTTTATGCGTTCTTCACGCTCCATAATATTGATTAAGTCTTCCAAGAACATGCAGTCCACATTTAAATTCCTCACAACTCGTGCAAACCCGTGTACGTGTACATGTTGCTCTGATTTCTTGTCTCGGTTTTTCCAGCCAAATTCAGTCGAAACCATCGACCATACCATTCATGTGATGATGAATCAATTCGAACCATGAAGTTTTAGCCATTGAATCGCCCTGAAACGCCTTCAAAATCTGAACCCTAATTCTGCCAGTTTCAAGCACATTTTTCCCGCCAAATTCTGTAATTCAAATGAAGGAGAGGAGGTTGCCCCTTATCCAGCTTCTTGTGTGCGAATATCCTGTGGGTGTCCCTTAGTAATTGGGTTACCCCTTATCCAAAGTGGGAGTCCGAATAGAAAATGTCCTCCGGGGGTGTTCCGAGCAACTTTTCGAGCCGAATTTTCCAGCAATCTTCATTTCCAAAAAATACCTACAAACACACAAAACACCATAATAAGGACAAAAACGAGTACTAACAATACGAAACATTGAGGACAAAATAGACACATAAATGCGTCTGTCAAATACCCCCAAACTTATTATTCGCTAGTCCCGAACAAATCTAATCTAGAAAATAAAATGACTACAATTTGCACGTGTATCAAGCCGTTAAACTGCTAGGTGGCCCTAGTGGCGGAGTGTTTTCTCCGGAGGGTTTACCAGAGGTGTACCCAAAAAACCTGTACTTCTAATTGGTCACAAGTATCCAAAGAGCTATGAGGACATACAAATTCTCAACCTATCTCCAAGTGACTAGAATGCCAGAGAAATTAAAGGTGCCAGCTCTGAAGCTGACTGAAGAAAAGGGGAGACACATCCGCAACACTGCTAGATAAAGAGATATCCGCTACATAGCTAGATAAACATTGTAAGATGCGTCCGCTGATTTACAGCTAGATAATATTAGGAGAGAGATAAAAATGAGAGGGACATCTGCTACACAGCTGGACTAATTACGTGTGATGAGTTGAACAAGTGCTGGAAAGATCTTGTGTCAGATTGAAAGAGGACTAACAAAGCAACCAAATGTATCTTTCTTCGAATCTCTCACAGTGCTCAGTAGAAACAACGTCTTCTTCGGTCTTCAACTGTGGATGATAAACTATCGAACCTCATAGAACCTTGACAATTAACTCTTCTCTTCGATTTCTTGCTTGACATAAAAAAACTTCTACTTCCCTATGATTTTTTTTTTTTTTGGAAACACAAAAATTACAAGACAAAAATTTACATGGCCATGAGAGAAGGACTTCAGAAACTTGGATCTTCGCAACTCGTGATGTCTTGGTATCATGAATTCCAACAACTTATATAATTTTCTCTTATAAATTCTTGTAACTCTTCAACTTTGATTTTTGAATTATTCTTTTCTATTGTTGCTTCTAAACCTTAAACGTCTTCAACTTTCTTCGTAGATTTTGATGTCGCTCCATTTGTTGATAATGATAAGTTTCTACTGAGAGAGAGTTGTAATCCAGTAACTAAGACTACATTGTGAGGCTGCTCTGTCTTTATGGCATTTCCTGACCTACTTGCCTTTCCATCATGGATGGTTAGGTCCATCACGGTTACCCTATAAAAGGAACAAGTTCTCTCCTGAATTTCAAGGATCTCAATGTCTTTTTCTCTAATGTCTCAATAGGTTGTTATCCCTAGCATTCCAATTTCTATCTTTTCGGTGAGAAACAATATGTAAACTTAGCTAACCGGATACCATGTGATGCTAGAAGTTTCAAAAGTGCAACTAAAAAGTTCTTCCCCACCCCCAAACTTAAATCTAACATTGTCCTCAATGTTTCTAATGAAATATCAAAACCAAAAGTAAAATAACACGAGGAGAAGTTGGAAAGATAGTACCTGGGTGAAGAGAGAGAAAAACAAAACTAGTATACAACATACAACTGCCTCGATGGTCAATCAATGGTAAACATGGTCCTCCAGAGGGACCTCCTCAACTTCACTTATAGGAAATGACTCTAAAAAGGGTTTCAATCTCTGGCCGTTAACCTTCGAAGAACTACTACCATCTGGTTTCTCGATCTCAACAGATCCATGAGGAAAAACAGTGCGAACAATAAAAGGACCCGTCCACCGAGAACGTAACTTCCTAGGGAAAAGATGCAAGCGGGTATCATACAGAAGAACTTTTTGACCTGGAGAAAATGACTTCCGTAAAATATTTCTATAATGCAAAAGTTTCATTTTGTTCTTATACTCCTTCGCACTATCGTAAGCATCTATACGAATCTCGTCCAACTCATTGAGATGAAGTTTCCTATGGTCTCCCTCCTTGTCAAGTGAAAAATTCAGCTGCTTAATAGCCCAATAAGCTCTATGTTCTAACTCAATAGGTAAATGACATTCCTTGCCATACACAAGCCGATAAGGCGACATTCCAATGGGGGTCTTAAATGCATTACGGTAAGCCCATAAGGCATCAGTGAGCCTAGTCGACCAGTCTTTCCGATTAGGATTAACTATTTTCTCTAATATACGTTTTATCTCCCTATTGGAAACCTCTACCTGACCACTAGTCTGTGGATGATACGGGGTGGCTACCTTATGTGTAATACCATATTTCTTCATCAAGAGCTTAAAAGGTGCATTACAAAAGTGCGACCCTCCATCACTAATTATAGCTCGCGGTGTACCAAAACGTGTAAGTATATTATTTTTCAAGAACTCAATCACAACCCTATGGTCATTGTTTTTACACGCAACCGCCTCAATCCACTTAGAGACATAGTCTACAGCGACAAGGATGTAAAGATTACCAAAAGAATTAGGAAACGGACCCATAAAGTCAATACCCCACACATCAAAGACCTCAACAACTAAAATAGGGTTCAAGGGCATCATGTTCCTACGGGAAATGGTTCCTAATTTCTGGCAACGCTCATAAGTAACATAGTAACTGTGGGGGTCTTTAAACAACGAAGACCAATAGAATCCACATTGCAATATCTTAGCAGCAGTCTTCTTAGCACTAAAGTGACCCCCACAAGCATGATCATGACAAAAGGAAATAATACTGGACTGGTCACTCTCAGGTATACATCTCCTAATAATCTGGTCTGGACAATACTTAAACAAATAAGGATCATCCCAAAAGAAGTGCTTAACCTCGGCTAAAAACCTAGAACGATCTTGTTTACCCCAATGTTGAGGCATTCGATCAGTAACAAGATAATTCACAATATTTGCATACCAAGGTGATTTGGAAACAGAGAACAATTGTTCATCAGGGAAGCTATCCCTTATAGAAAGGGAATCATTAGGGGAACTAACAATGAGCCTAGACAAGTGGTCTGCTACTATATTTTCTGCACCCTTTTTGTCTTTAATGTCTGGACAGAATTCTTGTAATATAAGGATCTATCTAATCAATCTAGGTTTGGTATCCTTCTTAGATAAAAGGTATTTCAAAGCATCATGATCAGTATAGATTATGATCTTAGAACCTAAGAGGTAGGATCTAAACTTGTCTAAGGAAAACAAAATAGATAACAGTTCCTTCTCTGTAGTGGTATAGTTCAACTGGGCATCATTCAGAGTTTTGCTAGCATAATAAATCACATGAAGTAATTTATTTTCTCGCTGACCTAGCACAACACCGATAGCATAATATGAAGCATCGCACATGATCTCAAAGGGTAGGTTCCAGTTGGGCGGTAGTGAGTAAAGTCTTAAGCTTCTCAAAAGCCTCTAAACAAGCATCATCAAAGACAAACTTAGCATCTTTTGCAAGCAAATTGCAAAGAGGTCTAGAAATCAAGCTAAAATCCTTAATAAATCGACGATAAAAGCCAGCATGCCCTAAGAATGACCTAATATCTCTTACGGTTTTTGGGACCGACAAAGTTTTAATAAGGTCAACTTTGGCTCTATCCACCTGTATACCCTTCGAAGACACGATATTCCCTAGAACGATTTCTGAACGAACCATGAAATGACATTTCTCCCAATTAAACACTAATTTTTTTTCCTTACACCTAGTCAAAACTAATGACAAATGATGCAAGCACTCATCGAAAGACGAACCAAACACTAAAAAATCATCCATAAAGACCTCTAAGAACCGTTCTACCATGTCAGAAAATATGCTCAACATACAACGATGAAAGGTCGCAGGGGCATTACATAGCCCGAAAGGCATGCGTCTATACGCAAAGGTACCAAAGGGACAGGTAAAAGTGGTTTTCTCTTGGTCTTCTGGGGTAATACGAACCTGATTATAGCCGCAGAATCCATCTAAAAAGCAAAAATGGCTACAACCAGCTAATATTTCTAGCATTTGATCGATGAAGGGAAGGGGAAAGTGGTCCTTCCTAGTGACCTTGTTCAATTTTCTATAGTCAATACAGACACACCAACCCGTGGTCATTCGGGTTGGGATTAACTCATTGTTATCATTCTGGACTACAGTAATACCGGATTTCTTGGGAACAACCTGAACGGGGATGACCCACTTACTGTTTGAAATAGGGTAGATAATGCCTGCATCTAACAGCTTCAGAACCTCGGTTCGAACTACTTCTTTCATATTAGGGTTTAGTCGATGTTGCATATTCCTAGAAGGTTTGGTATCTTCCTCTAAATAAATCTGATGCATACAAACAGTTGGACTTATACCCTTAATGTCTGCTATGGTCCACCCTAAAGCTTCCTTGTTGTTTTGAAGGACGGTTACTAGCCTACTTTCCTGATCACTATCCAAGTCGGATGCTATAATCACAGGTAAAGTTTCAGATGGGCCTAAAAACACATACTTCAAGGTATCTGGTAATGGTTTAAGGTCTAATTTAGGAGGCTTTTCCAACAAAGGAACTAGGGTAGACTCAGAAACGGGTAGAGGTTCGAACTTAGGTTTCCATCCATTACTAGTGTCTATCAAAGGGGTTGAATATAACAAAGCATTCACCTCATTAATCACATCATCAAAATCAATCCTAAAGTGAGCTAGGCATTTCTCTAATGGATCTTCCATCAAAGTGTTTAGTAATGACTCCTCGACTAATGTTCCTATCATGTTCACCTCTTCTATGCTCGAGTTATCTAGTTCAGAGGGTAGCTTACTAATATGAAAGACGTTCAGCTCAATAGTCATATTACCAAAAGACAAATTCATAATACCAGTTCGACAGTTAATGATCGCATTGGATGTAGCTAAAAATGGGCAACCTAAAATTACCGGTATCTGGTTTTATGGGCCAGGGACAGGTTGGGTATCTAGGATAACAAAATCCACTGGATAAATAAAATTGTCTACCTCTATGAGAACATCCTCGATCACACCCCGAAGAATTTTAACGGACCTATCAGCTAACTGAAGAGTCATCTGGGTAGGTTTCATCTCACCAAGTCCTAGATTAAGGTACACATGGTATGGGAGTAAGTTCACACTGGCTCCTAAGTCAAGCAACTCTTTCTCAACACGATATTTACCTATTGTGCAAGCAATGGTAGGGGACCCTGGGTCTTTGTACTTAGGAGTAGTGGTATTCTGAATAATAGAACTCACATGACTAGCTAGGAAGGATTTATTTTGAACACTAAGCTTACGCTTTCGTGTACACAAGTCCTTAAGGAAATTGGCATAAGCTGGAATCTGCTTAATCACATCTAACAATGGGAGGTTGATAGTAACCTGCTTAAAAACCTCCAATATATCATTAAAGTTGGACTCCCTCTTAGTTGGAACTAACATCTTGGGGAACATGTCTCTGGGAACAAATCCTGGCTCAATATGACCCTCATTGGTCTCTTTAGAGACTCTATCAGCCTCATCGGTTTCTGATTCAAAAGGGTGAACTACAGCATGTTCACTTTCAGGCATGGCGACCTTATTGTCAACTTTCTTTCCACTCCTAAGGATTGTAACAGAATTCACATGATTGTACGATTTCTCTCCTTTGGGATTAGGATCAGTCTGACTAGGGAACCTTCCTTCTTCTCTCTCACTAATAAACTTAGCTATTTGGCCGACTTGAAGTTCTAATTTAGCAAGAGTCTGGGAATTATTCTTCAAATTCTGCCTGGTTTCTTGTTGAAAGATAAGGTGGTTAGCTGATAACAAATCATGGTTCTTTGCTAACATAGTAAGAGTTTCTTCTAAGGTAGAGATCTTTTTCTCAGAAGTGTTCTGAAACTGGGTTTAACTTGAAGGGTTATTTGCATAACCAAAACCTGGGGGAGGATGAGAATTACTAGATTGACCTTGATTCTGGCCCTTAGACCAAGAAAAATTAGGATGGTTTCTCCAACCAGGATTATAGGTCTCTGAGTATGGGTCAAACTTCTGACGGTTCTCAAACCTAGCGTTGTTATAGACAACATGGGATTGTTCTTCACTAACATGACCTTCCCAAAATGAGTTATCGGGCTCTATTCCACAACTAGAGACTGAGAGGCTCTATTAGGTTCAACAAGGGACCTATTTTTTGACTGACCCATTTCCAAAGCTTCTAACCTTCTAGACAAAGCATCAAACTTAGCATCTGACTCGAAGCTTGTATCTACCATATTGGTGCTACTTCTATTGACCAAGAGTCTTTTAGGGGGTTCAACACAAGGCTCCCACTGTTGGGATTTTTCAGCGATAGCTCCTAAGGAGGTAAAATCATCATCATCAGTTTTATTAGTGAACTCACCAGCGCACATAGACTCAACCATGGATTTGGTCGAATAGTCTAAATCATTATAAATAATCTCTACAAGTTTCATCTTATCAAATCCATGGTGAGGACACTGGGATAGGACATCATTGAATCTCTCTAAAAACCTATAAAGAGACTGTCCCTCTTGTTGCACACTAGCACTAATTTTCTGCCAAACAACTGCATTTTTATGCTTAGGGTAGAATTTCATATAGAAGGCTGCAATCAATTCCTGCCATGTTTCAATGGATTCAGATGGTAGTTTGATCAGCCAGGTCTTGGCTTTATCTCTCAAGGAAAAGGGAAACATCGTAAGTTTCAAGACTTCATCAGTAAGGTATTTTATTCTAACTGTCCCATAAATTTCCTCAAAGTCCCTAATATAAAAATAAGGGTTCTCATCATCTTTTCCTAAGAATATAGGGATCTTCTGAAGAATACTAGGTTTTATCTCGAAATTAGCCGTATTTGCTGGCAATTTAATGCACGAAGCTCGGTTGGCCCTAGTTGGGAACATGTAATCTTTCAAAGTAGTCATTGTTGGCACAGCTGACGTACTAGGGGTACTTTCCTCACAAAGAGACAGATTCTCAAAACTGAAGTTTCCAAAAACGGGGCTCTCAAAAGAAGAGTCTTCGAGCTCCCCGCCTTCACATGAAGAAATACTAGGTTTGTCACTAATCAAACGACCTAGAGTGTTTTTTTTTCAAGCCCGTTCTCTAATGACCTCGGGCATACACTAGAAAAACAAAAGAAAAATAAAAATAAAAATCCTAAATGGAAGGGAAGTACTATGCAAACACAAACAAGGCTGACTCCACCAAAGAAAACCTAGAGATTTCTAGCAAACAAAAAGCATGATGGCTCAACTTAGATTGTTTTCTAGACCAGCTTCTAATCCTTCGAAAGGGAATTCGTTACAATCTGAGCAAACCCCTCTGGAATCAATCCGAGTTTAATCAAGTTGAATAGAGGCGAGGGAAGCTGCATGGAGCTTTGATACACAAGGCCTCACCGCATTACAAGGCGGCGCAGTCATGCATTCAACTTACAGAAACCATTATGAACTTCAAAGCATGATCAAAAGAGTAACCAATAGTTTTCGAACGACTTTACTATTAAGCTCGTTACCCTATCGGTCTTGTTCTATTCCAAATTTTAAAGCTTAGGTTCGCGTTAAGTATTGTTTTCCTAAGGCGGGCAAGAAGAGAACGATGATGAAATCCGAACCCTTATCTTATATGGCCAGTCCTTTCCCTTTACTAGGAATTTAAAACAGTCGTATTCAGTTCCTCAACATATATGCAAACGAAGGAATACAGTAACTCGCTGACAGGGGATTCACAAGTGTTTCGACAAACTTACCTCCCGTTCCAGACGGGGGATGAACCGTTGTATTCGACTCGGGACACGACTCCTATGTCATGTACGAACCCGAGGGGCCGAGGTGATATCGTAATCACCGTCCTTCTCTGCAAACAGTTTAATATTTAAACTACCCTTCCGTAGGGTTTAAAAATAAAAGAATGTCCAAGTCCAAAGTCCAAAAAAGTAAAGTAAAGTGCTAAAAAAAGAAAATTACAAGAATAGAGAAATCCTAATACAACCTAAAAAAATAAACTCTTTTTTTTTTTCTCTTTTTCATATATAAAAAAAAAAATTCTCCTTTCGCTCTTTTCGCTTTGTCTTTAACTCCAAACTCTAAGTATTCACCAAAAGATTTGGCAAAAAAACAAATTCGCTCCAAATTCCAAAATTTGTAGTAAAAAGACAAAAACAAAAACGTAAAGAAGAACAAATAAAATAAAAACAAAAAAAAACCTAAAAAAAATAAAATAATAAAAATCTAAAAACTCTAACCTAAATACAAGCTCCGTGTCGACGGCGCCAAATATTGATGTGAATCAATAATGTTGTAGTAAGAAGGTTCGTGAGACTTGTGAAAGCAATGGATTTTAGATTTAATAAAACTTAAAAGTAAAGAAAACTTACATCAAAATTGATTTCAAGATATGAGAGAATAACCAAGACACTGATTCCACTACTACACATGAATGAATAACGGTAAATAACCCAAAACTCTAATTATCTTTTAAATCCCTTGTTTCTTAATTCACAAATGATCAGGAAAATTCTCAAAAATTAATTGTATCCCCTAAGCATAGTTTATCTTAATACAAAGCATAACCTATCTAATTCAATCACAACTAATGAAGAAAATTATGCAAACAATTAAAAACACTGCAAAAGCAGTGATTGAGTGAATTATAAATTATAAATTAGAGAAAATAAATAATTACCAATTATTCATGCGTAAATAGGTTCCTCATTGCCTTGGTTACGAGAGAATTATCCGTTCATCATATTGGAAACACGCTCAAAAATCATTATTATTGCTCAAAGGGTTTACAAATGATGAAAATGGGAAAAATGATTAAAACCGGGCGTTTGCAACGCTTATAATTGTTGCAAACACTGTTACAAAAGAACGATAACTGATTTGCGTCACTGATACTGTAACTGTACGATTCATAAACGATGGTCTTCAGAAGTGTAATGTTCTTCGTGTTCTTCCTTCACAGCAGCAGCAGCAGAATTCTCTAACTTGATTTCTATTGCTTTGTTCTTCTCCCAAACGCTCTCTCCTCTTCTCATAACCCTAAGCAGACTTTATATACTCGACAGGGCAAAAAATATCGACAATAACTCCTCCTAATTCTCTCATTACTCGGCATTGAGAGAAAATATTCTCGGGATATTTTCTTCATATTTTATTCCCTGATTTATTTCTACACGCATCTGCAGCTGTATTTCTTTCCTTCTATACGTTCTTCACGCTCCAGAATATTGATTAAGTCTTCCAAGAACATGCAGTCCACATTTAAATTCCTCACAACTCGTGCAAACCCGTGTACGTGTACATGTTGCTCTGATTTCTTGTCTCGGTTTTTCCAGCCAAATTCAGTCGAAGCCATCGACCATACCATTCCTGTGATGATGAATCAATTCGAACCATGAAGTTTCAGCCATTGAATCGCCCTGAAACGCCTTCAAAATCTGAACCCTAATTCTGTCAGTTTCAAACACATTTTTCCCGCCAAATTATGTAATTCAAATGAAGGAGATGAGGAAGCCCCTTATCCAGCTGCTTGTGTGCGAATATCCTGTGGGTGCCCCTTAGTAATTGGGTTACCCCTTATCCAAAGTGGGAGTCTGAATAGCAAATGTCCTCCGGGGGTGTTCCGAGCAACTTTTCGAGCCGAATTTTCCAACAATATTTATTTCCAAAAAATACCTACAAACACACAAAACACCATAATAAGGACAAAAACGAGTACTAACAATACGAAACATTGAGGACAAAATTGACACATAAATGCGTCTATCAACCACCTCCATCGTCGCCACAACCACGAGCACCACAACTTCCACTACCATTAACTCCTCAACTAAAACCAGTTTCAACAAAAAATGAATTTCATTGATCAATATTCAACAAAATAAGAAAAAAATGATGAAACCAAAAAGGGTTTCACCAAAACTAGATGAAACTTAATTAGGTTTCATCATTTTTCCACGTATTGTCATTTCACCAACACAGCTTCAATGATGAAACCAAATCAAAATAAACTAGGAAAAAACCATTGCAACTAATCCATAAGCTGTTTCACAATTACCCTAGTTCAACACCACCAATTGCATCTCTAACTATAGGATTACAATCTGATTTTGAGTATGGATTTTTGTTTGTATGTTTTTGAAGGTGTTCAAGAGACAGTGGCAGCAAACCAAAGTTGATTTAAACCTAGTGGAACTCATGTGGGATAAAATATGCAACAAATAAACACTACATGACTCATGAATTGAATTTGGCAGCATGCCATACTGGCCATTAGAAAATGGAGTGCAGAACGCCAGAATGGTGAAATCTGCATATGGTAATTTTTTAAGGGTGATAGCTAATAGTCTTATGTGCGAAAACTTGATTACCCCCTTACATGTAGACCGTAAATGGAAAAAGATACATGGACCATGTAAAACGAGAAAACGAGGAATCCAGTCGTCAACCTCAGCATCATCTAGGGGAGGTGGATCTCCTGGTAATGCTGTCCAACTCTACCAAAGCAACAAAATAATCAGTGCATCTCACATTTTGCATACAGTGGTGAAATTTTATAGTAGCACAACATTAGTATGAAGAGGGACGTAGTCATTACGGTTCGTATGTACAAATATCCAGCCAGGCGTAATTTCATCTAATTTCACTCCCAACTCTAATTTGGAATTATACTTCACTCCCAACTCTAATTTCATCTCCCTTTTATTCTTATTACCATAACCAACATGATTCTCTTTTTCAATTATCCACAAATCAAATACAACCCTCTGTATAACAACAATTTTAATTTTTAATATCTTAACCCATGAACTCAACATGAGAACAACAAAACATCATTAACTGAACTAAAAGAGAAATTACCTCAAGTTGACCTTGTTTAACCAAGTAGAAATCAAACTGCTCTTCACCTTGATTCAATTCAGCAACATGTCCTCAACCCAATCAATCTTCATACACTCCTTCATGTTCATCATCTGTGGCTCCAATTCCAGACAACGCCAACACACAAAACAACCATTTAACATCTTCACTACAATTTTGAAATTCAACATATCAAACACAGATCAACAAACAATCCAATTAAAATCCACGAACCCTACTTTCTATTTTGAGGAAACAAAACTGAACTCAAATAATTAATTCTACTTCATTCTTAATCAGAACCCATCTCTAATTACTCGTTTAATCAATCAAATCCGAACAATAAGCCTTCAAATAAAAGAAACCCTAATTTACCTTTTTCTTCATCTTCCTGTGTCTGCATACCACTGAAATTGAAGTAGTAATCAAATTAGGGCACTGAATTTCACTTGAAAGAGGATTTAGATCTGGTTGCGACGGTGGTGATGGTGGTAGTGGTGCGATGAGGAGTTGGGGGTGGTGATGTTTACGGTGGTGGAAATGGTGTTGGTGGTGAAGCAATTGAAGGAGGCGGGGGAGGGTGATGGTAGTGGTGAGATTCCGCCTTTGCAGTAGGGGAGAATAAAATTCGTGGAGATCCATTGTTGCTGCTAGTGATGATGGTGGTGGGAGAAGGAGACGAAGAAAGAAGAAATGAAATCAGAGAAGAAGAAGAAGAAGAAAAGGTCAAAAGGGCATGTTTGACATTTTTTAAAGTAAAGAAAAGTAAATTTACTCATTATTATTTGACTTGGGGTTTTTGTCCCAGTTTTATTTGAAACAGTTTTTATTTGTTAGAAATAATATGACTGGTTTTTTCTTATCACTAGTTTGTTCACCTAGGTGTTTTGTCACTAGTTTTGAGAATTCAACCAAACCGCTAAAAGTGCGGATTTGAGAATTCCACCCGTGTCCGGCCCATAGGTCTTGCGAATGGGTATATTAATTATATGTCCCTACTTTTAACTCCCTACAAATATATCCTTATGCAACAATAAATATGTCCCTCCTTTTTTATAACCTTATCCATTTAATATTAGATTACCTTAATACCCTCACCCATATAATATTTTTCTTTATTTCAAAATACAACAAATTTATTCCTCTACCACTTCACCACCACCACTAGCACCACCACCACCACCGTTCAACTACCATTCCACCACTACCGTTCAACAACCACCACCTACCAACCGCCACCACCACTAATATTTCACCACCACTCCTTCGGCACCACCAGTCATCCACCACCACTAGTCTATTGCCGCCACCACCACTAGTTCGCCGCCACAGCCGCCACCTCCACCTCCGCCGCCGCCACCACCACTGCCGCTGGTTCAGATATTTTTGTATCAACAAAAGTAGTTGATCCATTTCAGTTGGATCAAACAGTGAATGTTTATCCATTTCAGGTGGATCAACAATGGATGTTTATCCTTGCTGATGGAAAATTGCTACCACTTCATCAGCTGCAGTTTCAGATCCACCAACAAAACCATCAACAATAGAAGTTTATCTAGTTTATCCAAGAAAAAAGGATCAACATCAGAAGTTGATCCAATTTTAGTGGATCAACAATGGAAGTTTATCCATGTAAAATTGGATCAATAATGATAGTTGATCCATGTAAAATCGAGTGAACTTGGCGTGAGTCGAACACGCATCATCTGACATGGAGTCAGTCATGCTACCATTGCACCACAAGTTCAACATTGGAACAAATTTACATGATTTAAACTACAAAACATGAGTTCAAAGGATCAACAACAATAGTTGATTCCATATAGATGGATCAACAACCATAGTTGATCCAAAATATATGGATCAACAACCATAGTTGATCCAATATCACTGCCTGCTTCAACCCAGATAACCACCATATTTCATTACATGTAGCTTCATAAACACCAACAACTCCAAGACAATGGATGTTTATCCACTGCAGTTGGTTCAACAATGGATGTTTATCCACTGCAGTTGGTTCAACAGTAGAAGTTTATCCATTGCAGTTGGATCAACAACCATAGTTTATCCAATATCACTGCCTGCTTCAACCCAGATAACCACCATATTTCATTCAGCAACAATCTTCAATCTCTGTAACAACAACTCATACCAACACTGCTACCAACAAAATCACACATATCCACCACCACCAAACAACCAAACCCAAAATCAAGGGAGATACAAAAACCTTCTTCTCATATTTGAACAACATCAGCTCTCCCTTGTACCTTCTGTCAATAGTAGCACCACCATCTTCATTCTCCATTTTGAATCAACCCACTGAAAACCCTTGATGTTTCTTCCATTAATCACCAGAACTCATATCAAACCAGCACAGGCAACTCCCATCTCAGTTCACCACCATTTTCATTCTTAAAACTCATAGCAGCGACACCTTCTTCATAGTCTCGGATTCATCAGTTCTTCAAAAGCTCTCGATTCCCAAATATCTTTCCTGATCTGATTCAAACCCTCTTCAATTTCAGATCTCGAATTTCATTATCCCTCTAAAACTTACAAATCAATATTGATCCAAATCTAAACCAAATTCTTACCCGAATTCACATATAACTAAATCTCCTAACCTTAACAGAATTCATCTATACCCATTAATTCAACCACAATTCTTAATCTCTTTGATTATATTAATACATCACCACGTTTTTTTTTTCTTACTTGTAATTGATCAGAGAAGAAGAAGAAATTGCAGTAAGCTAGGGTTATAAACGAAGACGAAGTACAAGATGAGGGAGCTGATTTTTCAATTGATCTTTTGGTTCAGGGTTATACAGAGTCGTGGAGTTTGTGGAGGCGGAAGAAGACGAAGTAGAAGATGAATTAGGGGTTGAAAAGACTCTTTTCGGTAAAGTGAAAAGATATAACAGTAAATTAGATGGTGACGATGGAGATGCTGCTGGTGTTGGTTGCGTTCGTTATGGTGGCGACGGAGATGAAGATGATGGTGGCAACGGAGATGAAAATGGTGGTGAGATCGATAGTTTTTCTCCGGATGAGAAATAAAGGAGATAAGAAGAAGTCCCTATTTTCAATAAGGTATAAATGTTGGGGTATATTTGGAAGTCCATAAATTGTTGATGGGCCCTAATGGGCTTATAGATAAAGAGAGACAAAATTATTATGTGATAAGGATATTTGTATAAACCATCAAAAGTAGGGACAAAAATTTAATTACCACCTTGGGGATTGGGTTTCACCCCGATTTTGCGGACGGATACGGGTGAAATCCGCGGTTCCGGACTTTTTGCTCACCCTTGTCCCCCAATTTCCATTTTTGATATTTTCTTCATGCCTAAAACATCATTTTCTTAAATACAAAATCCAATTATCGGATTGTCATAGTCCTCGTCGTATGTTCAATTAGTAACTAGTCGATAGCGTAACCTCGTATTATTAGTATTGAAAATGATTATAAAATATCCCAATCAATCTAGCAGTTTTCATTAAACACGCAAATTAATTGGCGGTGACACGCATGTTTTTAAGTTTCCATTTCCATAGATATCTTTCATTCGGTGGAACAGTATGCCTGCTGGTTTAATTAATATGGTTTTATAAAATCACTAGGATTATGACAAGGTTCATGTTGAATATTCAACACCAACTTAGTCAAGTGTTCACATCTATCTAAATTAACCTAGAAATATCTAGGATGTCTAGAATCAATGTTAGACAATTAACATGTGTAAAATGAGTGTTCTAGAGTTAGACAAATCAAATAAGAATACTAGATTGTCTAGTAGTTGGTTTGGTGGAAGCCTCCATAGACATAGTTGTTAGCCTCCATATGCATAGTTGTTAGCCTCCATAGGCATAGTTGTTAGCCTCCATAGACATAGTTCTCTTCTTCTTTTGTAGCCTATAAATAGGCATGTTGTATTCATTTGTAAGTAAGTAAGAAAGAAAGAATCAAACAATCAAAAATATCAAATAGATTGTATTCCACCAAGATTAATATCAATGTAGTCTTTTACGCTTCCGCGTTTATGTTCTCCTCTCTCTTGTTCGATCTTTAAGATGGTATCGGAGCAAGGTGAGAGGAAGAGAGAGGAGAGAAAGAGAGCTAGAGAACTCAAAAAAAAAAAAAAAAAAAAAAATCTGGTTGTTATTGTTTAAGTTCTCATTATGGTGTTGAGTATAGAAGGTTTAACAAAAACCTTAGATACACGTGTGGAACTAGGTTTAAGTTCTCGTTATGATGGTGCTGGCTATGGGGTTGCGGCTATGTGTGTTGCGGCTATGTGTGTTGGATTTCACCACCCAAGTAAGTGTACGTGTGGAACTAGTTTTTTTTAGATACACAAAAACGTGGTATCAAAAAAACATGTTGATTGTCCAAAAAAAAAAAAAAAAAAAAAAAAAAAAACATGATATGAGGACGGTATGAAAGTTGCCGTGAAAAAAAAAAAAAGAAAAAAAAAAGGTTAACAACGAAGAAAGTAGGAAGCTGTGTGTCTTGGAAGTGACGAGTTGCTGAGCTGTGAAAAGAGCCATGGAAGCAACCCAGTAATGTGCATGAGGAGCCGTGTCTCGCCGTCCCCAAATATGGAATCGCATGAGTGCACTGTGATACGTGACAGTATACCTCAATGGAATACCCATGACTGAAATTTCACATCAGTCCTTTGAGCACAAGAGGTTGTACTCCCTCAAAAGCCGGCACCTTCCCACTTAAATTTGGAGGCTCGCCTCCAACTCTCGACTTCGTCCTTTGATGTTCGCCCGTATGGCAGGTGTCGATCTCATCCCGGGGCATGCTTGAAATCAAGACGTTCTCTTTGGTACTGTCTCTGAAAGATAACCTGTCTATAACACGCCCAAATAGCTCAATGACCTGGCAGGAAACATGGACAAAATCCGTGTGCGGCAAGATCGCAACACAACCCAGAAAAGTTGGGGGTAAAGTATCACTTTTTCTCTGCTCCATGATCTCCACCATTACTTGCAACTCGAGTAGATGAGAAGGCCGAGAAGATACAATGAATATCGAGTGGTTGCTGCTCGAGAAAACAAATCACTAAGTTGTGGATGATGATCATCATCGGTGGAAATGATGCTGCGGTTCATATTGCAATTAATGTGGCGGAGCTTCGGATAAAGATGATGGTCATGATGCTCGACTGGATGTTATGAGAGACAGTGGAGCCGAACTGTGGCTGAGCTTTGGATAAATCATGGCTCGGTGATGGTGTTGCTGTTCGGGACTGTTGGCTGAGATGAATGGTGAACTTCTGCTCGGTTTTTTTGGCTTGCTGTTGATGACGATAATGGAGATACATGAGCTGGTAGTTTCTGATGGAAGAAGGAAGTGATGTTCGGTAATGAGCTCGAGCAAGGTACTTCTGCTTTAGAGCTCCAGAAGGAAGAAGAATAACGATGGTGTTGTTGAGAGAATGACGAGCTCGAGAATGGATGTCGATATGATAACAGCAGCAGCAGAGAAGAGATGAAAGATTGCTGCCATTGAACAAAAGATGCTTTGGTTCGATGAGTATGGAGTATTGTTTGCTACCTGAACATGGTTTGGTAGTTTTACTGTGATGAGTTTAATGAGGACGAGATTGGTTTCATGGCAGTTGATGAACTCGAGTTTGCCAACGAAGCCGATAAAGGGACTGATGAGAGCTCGGGTAGAGAACGTGATGGCATGCTAGAACTCGTGAGAACTCTGAAATGAAGGAAATGATGATGAGTTGCTGCCATGATTGATGTTTACTAAAGAACGTGAAGGTGGCAGTGGAGACAGGGTGCTCCTCAAGAAAGCAAGAAAAAAAAAACAAAAACAAAAAAAGCATGATGCCCATGGGAACTTTCTTCGCATGTGATGGAAGAGCTCTAGAAGAAGAAAAAAAAAAAGCGGATGATGTTCACGGTGATGATGGTCATGACAGGAAAGAAGAAGTTGAAGGTGATTTGAAGATGGGCTGAAAGCCTCAAAGAAAATAGAGAAGATGCAGACAAGATGTTTGTTTTAATGCAAGGATGATCAGGGAAACATAAGTGTGACAATAATTTCACAGCGTTGCAAATCTGTTACGAATTCAGAAATGTGGCACATCTGGATAGCGTGGCAAAATTGTAACAGCAATATAGCAAGAAGAAGAATAATTAGAGCTTGTGGCAGAAGCTTGACGAAATGAAAGATTGTGAGAGAATCTTAAAAAAAAATCAAAGAAGTGTGAAGGTTTTCGCAACAAAAGCATGACCGGAACAAAAGAAGAAGAGAAGAAGAAACAACAAAAAGATTGTGAAGAAATGGAAGCAATCACCAAGTGGTGATGAGATAGAGAACAACAAAAGTGGGTGAAAATCCTATGAGTTGTCCAAAGAGTACAAGAAGTATTTTACTGAAACGAAGAGGACCGCAATGTCCCTAAACTACGATGGAACCCGTATGTTCTAAAACTACGAAGAGGACCAATGTCCCTAAATGTCCCTAAACTACGAAGAGGATGGAACTCGATGGAATGTGTTCTAAAACTACGAAGAGGACCGAAATGTCCCTAAACTTCCGAAGAGGACCGAAATGTCCCTAAACTTCCGAAGAGGACTGAAACGTCCTTAAACTATGAAGAGGACCGAAACATCCTTAAACTATGAAGGGGACCGAAACGTCTACGATAAAGAGAAGTTGGAAAGTAGGTGTTGAGGGGGAGTGTTGAATATTCAACACCAACTTAGTCAAGTGTTCACATCTATCTAAATTAACCTAGAAATATCTAGGATGTCTAGAGTCAATGTTAGACAATTAACATGTGTAAAATGAGTGTTCTAGAGTTAGACAAATCAAATAAGAATACTAGATTGTCTAGTAGTTGGTTTGGTGGAAGCCTCCATAGGCATAGTTGTTAGCCTCCATATGCATAGTTGTTAGCCTCCATAGGCATAGTTGTTAGCCTCCATAGACATAGTTCTCTTCTTCTTTTGTAGCCTATAAATAGGCATGTTGTATTCATTTGTAAGTAAGTAAGAAAGAAAGAATCAAACAATCAAAAATATCAAATAGATTGTATTCCACCAAGATTAATATCAATGTAGTCTTTTACGCTTCCGCGTTTATGTTCTCCTCTCTCTTGTTCGATCTTTAAGAGTTCAGACAAATCAAACAATTAGGTTAGCTACTTTTCCAAAGTTCAAATAACTAGTAGGTAGCGAATTTATTTTTCCAGTTGATATCCCGTTTGCTCGATGTTTAAGACCATATTCTTTATCTTGAGTACCAATAAAATTATCAAGAATGTTATTTCGAAAACGATCATCTCTAGAGGTTTAACTTTGTCCCTCTCCATCTCCACCTCTATTTTCCTTTCCAATTCCATCATTATTATATACTTCGGATGTATGTTTGCTCTGAGCTTGGGTATTTAAGTTGGTTGGTTCAAGTGTGTGAGAACTGATCCATACCGACGAATCGACACCATCTATAACTGGCGCTTCGACATTCTTAGCTAAGGATCTAAGACATCATTTTCTTCGAAATCAAAATCTAAATCAATTGGATAGTCATAATTCTCATCATCTTTTCAATTAGTAATATGCCGAACACATAACCTCGTATTGTTACTATTGGAAATGACGGTAATTTTTTTACTTCAAATTGGTATAAAAATTTAAGCATGCGACTATATTTGGGTCGCATTTGTATATATCGACGGACACGGAACGATACAACGGCACAAATACGAAGCGTATCAACGGATACAGTATATATCGTCAAATACGAATTTATATTGTCAGGTACGGCAAACCTTTCTTTTTTCGAAAAAAAAAAGGACAGGCGGAGCCTGCAAACACAAGAGTTACAAGAAAGTCTCCAAAAGCAAAGCAGAGAAAAGACTACAAGCACAGACTAGACATAGCCACAAGAACTAGACTACATGTGCAGAAACACTTCCCAGTTGTGTAACACAGTGTTAACATCAACAAATTTGAAAATGTCAGTTTCGCAATTCCAAAGGATAAGTGTCTGTTTCACCAGGTTGATAATCTCTTCTACAGATATGTGTCTCTTTCCGAAAACTCTATTGTTCCTTTCGTTCCAAACTATAGCGAAATGAGTTGATGTCCATAAAGTGTTACAACGGCCATTTAGAACGTTCCAATCCCACGCCTTGAACAACTGAAGAATAGTGGAAGGAAGAGGCCATGATATACGAAAGGATTTGATAAAGAAATCCCATACCTTAAAAGAAAAGTCGCAATGGATTAGCATGTGATCGCCGGTCTCACGTTCTCCGTTACAGAAAACACATAAATCAGACTCCAACTGAACTCCTCTATGCCTTAGCATAGTTCTTGTAGGTATGGATTCATTAAAAGCCGCCCATAATACAAAGCTTACTTTATTAGGAATCCCGTGTCTCCAAAGTAAGTTCTGATAACTACAGTCTTCCACTATGTCCTCAAGAGCTGCATAGCAAGTTTTAGGACTAAAGTTCTCTACAAACTGAACCTCATCTTCGCCATCTGCAAGCACAGGAACGTTGCCTAAATCCCGTTTAAGTAAGTCCCACTCCATTTTTTCATTCTGGTTTAGAGCAGTTTTAAAGTTTCCTTCCCATCTTCCATTATTTATCATATCGGCAATAGTTGCTTGTTTATTTTTGCAGGCCTTGAAGATTACCGGAAACAAGTCTTTTATGCAGCCCCTGTCAACCCAATGATCGAGCCAGAACCTAATGTTTCTTCCACTTTTGACTTTGAAGGTTACGAACCTCTGCATTTCAGGCACTATCTTAGTAACATTCCTCCACAAACTTCTTCCCTGGACAGTCGAGTCTTCCGTTGGTAGAGCAATTTCCTCTTTCGCCTTACTTTTTTGCTGGGCTATTTTCCTCCACAGTGCACCTAGTTGAGTCGAGTACCTCCAAACCCATTTGGCTAAAAGAGACTTATTAGTTAATCTTAGATTTTTAACCCCTAATCCTCCATTCTGTTTAGAAGTGCTAACCTTCATCCAGTTCACCCAAGACATCTTTTTCTTTCCTTCGACAGCACCCCAAAGAAAGTTGCGCATCAACTTAATCATTTTCTTCTCAATACTTACCGGAAGATGAAAGAGAGATAAAAAATATATTGGCAAACTTGAAAGGCAACTTTTAATTAGAGCTAAACGTCCAGCTTTGTTGAGGATTTTTTTCTTCCAAGAAGCAAGCCTCAATTCCATTCTTTCCAACACAACCTCCCAAATAGAAGTACTTCGAAAACAAGCACCGATGGGAAGACCTAGGTACCTGATGGGAAGAGTATCGGTTTTGCAGCCTAGCTCCTTGGCTAAAAGGGAGACAACATGATCAGCCCCTACACTAACCATAGTGCTTTTTTCCAAATTCAGCCTCATACCTATTAATTGCTCAAAAATGGTGAGAATGATAAAAAGTCTAGTTACCTCCTCCTCTTTTGCGTCGATGATGAAAATTAGGATGTCATCCGCAAACTGAAGATGAGATATTACCGCTCCAGTATCAGCTACTTGAAAACCATGAAGTTGACCTCTTTGAATGGCATCATTCATTAATTTTGATAACACCTCCACCACTAGCAAGAAAAGATACGGAGAAAGAGAGTCCCCTTGTCTTAAGCCTTTAGATGGCTTGAATCTTTCCGTAGAAGATCCATTAACCAAGACTGAAAGATGAGCAGAAGAGATGCACCATTTCATCCAAGAGATCCATTTATCTCCAAATCCATTCCTATTAAGAATGTTGAAAAGAGCACTCCAATTAACATTATCAAAAGCTTTCTCCATGTCAATTTTGCAAATAACCCCCGGCTTTTTAGATTTAATCCTGCTATGTTGAAAAGGTAAGTATGTTGGAAATTCAGCATCATAATCTTTAAACTTTAGCATTTAAGCATGATTATACAACACACTAGCTGAAAGATTCTTAGACCTAGTATTTGCAAATTCTTATAACAAAAACATCATATACATAGCTATTTGTTCAAGCCGAATAGTGATACTATACTACGTATTTAAGCAACAAAACAACGCAAGTAATGCTTCTATTCTGAATTAAAACATCAGTAACAAGAGCACCACAACATGATTAAACAACACTATAATGATAACAAGAAGGAAAAAAAAAACATTAAATTAGCTTCTATTTCTATTTGCTCTTGCTTAAGGAACCGATAAAAAGAAGAAAAAAAAGGTATAATATATACAAGATAGGGGTGTCAATGGGTCCGGGTTCTCCCGGGTATCACTAGGCCCGGACCCGGACCCTACTTATAAAAGTCGGGTCCGGTTCCGGGTCCGGTTCTTAAATTTGTGGACCCAGAACCGGACCCGTTAAAAATTGCGGGTACCCGTCGGTTCCGGGTACCCGTTGGGTATTAACAAAACTATAAAAAATACTTCAAAAACTTGATATTTTTCCCTTTTTGGCTTTAATCTAAGTTATTTTTATAAAATTTTATTTTTATATATTTATTTATGTACTAAATAAAGCTTAAATTTGAAGAAAAATGAAAAATCCAAAAAATCAAAGCCCAAACTAGAAAAATAGTTATATTTGTAATAAAAAGATAAATAAAATGATGCATAACCGGGTACCCATTACCCGCGGGTACCCAGCGGGTATTACCCGTTTGGACCCGTTTAGATTAGGGTCCAATCGGGTAATTACCCGCCGGGTCCAAAGTTATTAATGGGTCCAACTATAGGACCCAGAACCGGACCCATTTCTTTCGGATCCGGTTCCAGTTCCGGGTAATGGGTACCCATTGACAGCCCTAATACAAGAGGCTAAAAGAAGATTTAGTCGTTAGCTATGTGTCATCCGACATATCCATCATTAATCGGATAACACCTAAATAAGTGAAAGATGCATATACTGTTTGGGCATCCATTTTATGGTTGGGATAGGCAATGGACTAAAATGGGTCCCGGAGTTTTCCTTGACCAGGCGAATTAATTGCTGATCACATGGCGTGTTTGTGACTTCTCATTTCCACATCGAAAATTCTTAACAAACCGAGAAAATGAACTACATCAAACCTACACACTCACAACATCAACCAAAAATAGAACCCATATTTTTCTTTTGAGGTGGGGCCCACCACTTGTGTCTAAGTGGTTTTCACGTAGTTCGTTTTCTCTGTTCGTAAAGAACTATTGTTTCCGCATATACTTCTATATTCGGTTGAATGAATTTCCTGCCAGTGGCTTGGGTCCAGTCGATATCTCTTTTTAGAAGATAACTAGAATTATGACAAGGTGCGAACTATATCCTGGTTTAAGGGATCATCATATATTTTAGAAATCAAACAATTAGGACCTAGGATGGTCAAACAAACAAACATGACAAACTTGTTCAATGAAAACATGACAAGTTACACAGGTGGGCTCAATACTTCAATCAAGATTAGACTGCCTTGTGATCAAAATTATTATCACTAATAATTGTCACGTCGATCCTCGTTGAATTTGTGTGTAGTAGACTATTTCATGAAAACTGAGCATTCCTAGTTTGTCGACGCGAAGTTCAAGTTTTAGATCGAGAAGCAATGTATGTCATCTAGGAGTTTAAGCATTGTTAGTTATACTCCTTAATTCGGCATTATTTGGATCCGGCCATAAATAATGATTAGAAACTGTTTTACCGACCACTAACAGAGCCGATCCTATGCCTAAAAAGGTTCTGTGCGAAAAATTTTGTAGGACCATTTATAAAGTCAAACATATTTTATTGATAATTTTACAACCACAATAAACAAAAAATGCCAACAATTTGTAAAATTATTATCAATGGTATCGTCCGACTTATCCATCATTAGTTGGATGACACCTCAGTAGGTACTCACAGGACACATAAGCTGCTGATTGTAATCCAACTTAACACTAATCCATCTTGACTAAGCCCATGATTACCTTAAGCTAAACTGATTTGTTGCTAAACCAACGATCTAACAAAATAACCCAAATTTCCCCATAACTAGGTACATACATAAAATTCAATCCAAATATTCCCCATATAACTAGTTACATGCATAAAATTCGAGATCGGCATTAAACATCAACAATTAATTCTAGTTCGACTTCGGATCGTCTGTGACCTCCTTGAGTGTCCCTTCATGTCCCCCCACTAAAAACTAGCCATGTGTCGATGGTAGTTAATTTTAAATAAAAATAATCGTGAACAGTTGGAGGCAACTCTTATGACACAATAGGTCATGAGTTCGAACCTTCCCGTTATAATTTTCCTGATATTGGTAGACCCTCGAATGGGGTTAAACTTTTGGGTGGTCCGGTGAGTTTAGACTTGAACTTTATTAGTGACATGATGTTGACCAGGGTGAATAAAACTGTTCAACTAATGGAAGCAATCAAAAAACTCAAGGACCCACAAAGCGAGATGCTTTTACTTCGTAACTGTACTGGTGTTTCTCGTTTATATTTTGCAATGCGTACTACCAACCTAGATGCCTTGCCACCAGCCATGGATCTCTTTGATGATCATTTACTTAATTATTTACAATTACTCATCGCTGGAGATGGTGCTGGTTTTGGTCCTCTGCAGTAGAGATTGGCCACCTTGATTATCAAGGATGGTGTCCTTGGCATTTACACCATGGATGACACTCGTGCTTACTGCTACCTTGCTTCTCAAATTCAGACTGCTTCAGTACAGAAGAATATTCTTGGTGATTTATTATCAGCAAACGAAGGTTCTACCTTTCAGTTGGCTCTTCAGAACTTTATCCAACTATGTGGATTGTCTCCTTCTTATTTTGTCGATGATACTTCCCCCCCTTCCATGCACTCCCTGGAAGTCACTTATTTTGATGCGGTCAAAAAGCGCATCCCAGACCAATTTCACATGTCTGCAAGAGACTCCATGTATGGCAGTGTAACCGCGTCAAGCATGCTCATGCTTATTTATTAACGGTGCATTTTAGTGGGCTTAATCAGTGTATTGGACCTAGGCAGTTTCGGACTGTGCTCTGTTATAGACTTGGTATTCCTTTGTTTGTTGAGAATGGCTTATGCTCAAGTTGCAACCGATCTATGGACATTTTTGGAGACCATGCACTTCATTGTGCTAAAGATATTGGGAACAAGTTTCACCATGACCTTGTTCGTGATGTTGCATTTGACATTTGCTACAAGGATAACGTACAGGCTCGTAAGGAAGTATCTCTTGGCATCCATTCAGATGACGATAAGGATTTGAGGCCTGCAGATATTCTTGTTCTCAATTGGGAAAATGGTCAAGATGTTTGTATGGATGTCACTGTTGTTTCTCCCTTCACTGGTGATGATGTTCGATCTTTTGTCCCAAGGAAGGCTATCTCTAACGCAGTTTCAAGGAAGCGCACTAAATATTTGGACAAGTGTTTTGTTTTGGGGTTTGGTTTGGGCGTTTTGGCCTTCTCTACTTTAGGGGAGCTTGGCGATGACATTTTTCGTTTCTTTAAGCGTCTGAAGAATTGCCTAGTTAATAATGATGCTAGTAGTGGTTTTGGTAGTTTCATTTTTCATAGATTGGGAATTACTATTCAGAGAGGGGTTGGAGCTCAGCTTGTTGCTCGGCTACCATCCAAAAGCTGTGTTTAAACAATCGTTTGCTTACTTTTTTTCTTGAACTTTGGTTGGAGATTGAGCAAATTAAGGAAAAAAAATTAAAACCATTAAAGACTTGCCATTTCGGTTAATATCTCCACCCGAACCTATTTACAAACCAGAAAAAACAATTTGGTCCTCATGTATCACAAAGAAAAACATTCGTTAAGATTGAAAAAGCACACATTAAGACTAAAAAGCATTGGCGTACTTGTGACCAAGTTAGAACCAATGGATTGAGAGAAAAAGCTCAGGTTTTCAAGGTGCTAGGGTTTGAAGGGAATTTTTTTTGATTTCATCGTGGTTTATCCTCTTTTGAGGATTAGAGATGGTGAATCCATGAACAGATCCACCAAATAAGCTAAACTCGTGTTATGAGTTTGCTGGTTATCAATTTTCTTTGATTATCATCATCCAGACTCGTATCCTAAAGAAGTTAAGTGTTGGTAGTTCGTTAATACAAATATACAATTGTATAACTTCTAAATTTTTTTTGGAGATAATGGAGATGATTCCATAAATATAGATAATGGCAGGATTAGTAAGTTGTATTAGGCTGGTTCATGTGAACATGTTCTAAAGGTTTAGGCTTAGTTTGGTATTACTGCGGCTTTTATAAAAGCACTTTTCTGCTGTGCGTTGCTGTGAGAAAAAAACGGTTAGACGTTTGGTAAAATATTAATTAAAGTTAAAGCTGATTAAAAAGACAATCAAAGTGTGTTTGGTAAAATATTATATTCAACTATTGTTGTTGTGGTAAATGACAAAAGCAGACATATCTGTAAAAACGGTTTTATTTAATTTTATTGAGTTTAAAATAATTAACTTTTTTACTATTAAATATAAATTTATTAATTGTTACTGCTATTTATGATTGTTAAAAAAATATTAAATATTTTAATATATATATATAATTTTCAAACAAAAAATCAAACTAAAATTAAGTAATTATTTAATATATATTTTTACGAATTAAATTAAATGGTATTATAAAATAGTTTGAAATAAAAATATAATTATATTTAAAGAATAAAATATAGTAAATAAAAAATTAATTGTATATATATATACATATATATAAGGGTAACTTTTGTCATTTACAAAATAAAATAGGGATAAAAAGGATAAATTAAACATTGAATTTTAGTGGGACCAAAGCTTATGCTTTTGTAGTTTTTAAAAGCTCCTCCTCCTCAGCTTTTAAAAGTTGAGGAATTTGGGAAGTGCTTTGGCTACAAAGCACTTTGATTTTTTTTTTTACCAAACACCAATTTCAAAAATTATTAACATATATAGGTTTTGAAAGTGCTTTTGGAAAAATAAAAGCAATATCAAACGCAGCCTTAACCAGTGCATTGTATTAACCGGTGTACCACACAAAGATTTAAAACCGGCTTGTAGATCAGCTGGTTTCATGCCCTCCACAGAGTTTTCATGCGCTCCAGGAGGTCTCAGGTTCGAGTCCCAGATGGCGCAATATTACAGAGTTTAACATGGACGGTAGAGTTAGTTTTCCCCCCTTGCGAAGACATTAGTCACACTATCCGCTTCGGCTCCCCGATTTTGATCCTCATGAGGCTCGCTGGTAGGATAGCACGACAACCTGTTCAACTTATGTAATCGTACGTTGCTTGGAGCTTAGCTTGTTAGGCTTCTAATTATTCGTTAATTATGTAATAATATTAATTAAAAAAATTAAAAAAATTGAAATCAAGATGGAATTGAACAGCTCTTTATGGTTGGGATTAGGTCACGTAGAAAAATGCCTTATTAATATGGTAATTATTAATTGTTTTAAATTTTCTTCCTTAATTGTCTCAAACTTCATGAGAGAGTGAAGCTCTTTATGGTTGGGATTAGGTCCCGTAGAAAAATGCCTTATTTTATGGTAATTATTAAGGGTCTTGTTAACTTGTATACCCGTATACATGTTAAGGTTCATGAAAACAACAATATCTTGCATTGGAAACAAGATTTGTTTGTTTTATTGTATTGAAAACTGCAATTCTTTGCATTGGGAACATAAATTGTTGTTTTTAGTGTAAGAAAAACCAATTTCTAGTAGAATAAGACAAAAAAATACAATTTCCAAAGAAATAAAATAATTATTTATTAAACCTTAACATATATACGGGTATACAAGTTAACAAAAGCCAATTATTAATTGTTTTAAATTTTCTTCCTTAATTGTCTCAAACTTCATGAGAGAGTGAAATGAAGCAGATGAAGAACAAGAGAGAAAAACGAAGGACAAAAGCAGCTTCGAAATTTGCGTTTATTTTTTTCCAAACAAAATTGAGAGAGAAAATAAAATTCAAAAATAGTAGAACGTCCGTTAAACCCAACAAATGAGGAGGGGAGGAATGTACACCCGCGGGTGTACAAAGTTGCACTCCAACTACATGGTCTAATTATATTAATGGTAGACTAGATTTATGCCCGTGCTACGCAGCGGGCATCTTTTTTCTTTTAAGTGGGTGTGTGTGGGGTTTCGTCTCGGCCCATGGCGATGAATTTTTGTCCAAGTGTGCGGGGTTTCGCCCCGCCCCGTGGTGATGGATTTTTGATTAAGTGTGCGCGGGGCTTTGCCCCACACTTTGGCGATGTATTTTTTATTTTGTATGCACGGGACTTCGCACCCCCTCATGGCAACGCATTATTTATTTGGTGTGGCAAGGCAAATACATTAAATAGGTGGAAAATATGTGTAGATTTTATTTATTTTTATTCGCTGTCAAATATGTGTATTTTTTCCCCTTTATATGTTAATTTGGAAAAAATAGTCCTAATATGATGGGTACTTGATTTCCAAATTGAATGCGGACTTTCGTAAAAATTCCAATAAGTTAGGTTTTCCTTTTTGAGTTTGTAATTTTTAAACCAATTATATGTTGCCAAGTGTCCTCACCTGAAGAATACCAAATTGAATTTGTTTTTTTTTTCTTATCTTTTTCCTATTCTTTTTAACCAACCATATGTTGGCAAGTGTGATCAACAAAACGCTAATTTTTTAAAACTCAGAAAAGGTCTACTTCAACCGATAGGAAGCAAAAATTTCCTCACCGTTCAACGGGGAGCTTCATTTATCTAGGCGTTTAAATCTTTAGATAGGTGCACATCTTGCTTCTGAAACTGAGTTGCAAAAGCTTCAAAGCTAGCTTCACCACTGATAAAATCATATACCAACAGTCAAATGAACAGGGCTACGTATTTTTTCTACAGTTGGACCCGATTACTTGCCACGTTGTTTCAAAATATTACTATTCGAATGTCAGATCAACCTCGAAAGTCAAGAAATTCCAAATGTTACCCATCTGTGTCTTGTTTTCTCCCTTTCTACAAACCTCAATGGTCTTTGTCATTGAGCTCGTTTGACCCCTACACGAACAACATTTAACTCTAGTCCATTTAAACATTGTACGGTTTAACCTTTGACTTGTTCAACAACTCAGAAGCGGTGTGAATAGGGAATGATACACTGACTGCAGGTTGAATCACGCAGCCCATCCCTCCAGACACAAAAATTGGGGTCCCCTGACCCGGAGATTTAGCAGGAGGACTCACCCACATTGTCTCAGTCTGGATGAACCCGTGGGATTCAACCCGCGAGACATCAGTCATTTCCGGTGTGAATAACCAATTTATAGAACTCTCACAGTCGAGAGCGGCACAAACCGTAGAACATGTGTTATGTCCCACTTCACCAGGTTAACAAATGTGGATAGGTACTGACATACTCTGACTATGTAACATATTATGGTAGGACTTAACCTTTGGATGGGAATGTTCAATTTAGTCCTGCACACCAAGAGAGAAAAAACTGTCAACCTTGGAAATGGATTTAACCTCTGATTAAACCATTCAAGAAGATCACACTTGGTAACACCTCACATGTTTGAAATCATGTGATAATTCAAGCAATAAATCAAGCTACTGGGTAGCCAAAAACCTTCTAGAAACCTTTACATGAACATAGTCTCGTAGATAAGGAAAATCAGTATATATAAGACATAGTAACTAATGAAGCTAATGCAATATGGTTCCAATTTGTAGATTAATTATTGTTCAAAATAAGAATTAGTAATTCATGATGCACCCAAAAATAGATTGAAATAGAGATATAATTATATAACACATAATCAAATCAAAAAACACATATGTTTTGGTGAGGTATAAGCAAAATCAGTCCAAGACTGGCCATTCTAGAAAAGTCCATATGGTCCACGACCAAGTGGATCAAAAGAAATAGTTTCTCCTACTCGAAAAAAGATCGATCAATATTCATTTTGATCATTGTGTACACTTAAAGACATAAAAAAGGAAACTTAAGATGCTTAACCATGGGGTCTTAATCATTGTGTACACTGTTAGTTGCTTAGCTTCATCAAGTGATAACTTTGCAACATACATGAAAAACAAAATTCATTTGTCATGCATCAACTGATTAGTTCGGACCATATGTGCTAATCTATATGACCATGTGTTACCCAATTTGTCTAAATAATTACATTAATGTTTATTTTGGGATTTTCTTTAAATTGTTGAATACAATTAAGGTATGTGGTTATTAATATCATCATCTATATGCTCATGGAAAAATAAAGACATGCTGTTGTAAGTTCTCAATTGGTCAATTATCTATTTCAAACATTGCTTTAATGTTTTCACATAATTAGCTAGGTTGAAAATCTATGTACCATTGAGATGATGTAAAGAATTGCAAAGTCCTGATCTTATAGGTGCCTGCATGTAACAAAAATAATAGCTATATCCTAATGAGTAATCAACACCATTCTCTGTACTCTTATCTGTTTTTGATGATTGTCACCCTTAATTTTCTTCGATGCTTCTCTTTTTCTAAGATTTTCTTAGAATTGAGACTGGTTTATTAGTCTTTCTTTTATTCTTTATTGTCATCAAGTGATAGTGATGTTGATATGTTGTACCAGCTGGCTGTTCTGGCGGTGGTTTGTTGAATCTTGGTGGCGATTTGATTAATTTTATACATTAGGGTTTTAACTCAATTCTCTTGTTAATCAAAACGACCCTGCATTAAAATCCCTAACCAAACCTAAACCCCATTAATTAATTTAAAAAAAAAAAAAACTCGACTAAAAACTAAACCAAAAATAGATTAAGATTTTAGTGTGGGACTGTAAAGTAATATATGTATGTAGATTGCTAAAGAATAGAACAGGTACAGTGGTCTGGGTGATGGTGCCTCTTAGCGAGTTGAGAAGAGTGAGAAGCTGCTTATCTTTGAAAACCCAACCTGATTTTTTTTAAAGAGAAACCCAAACTGATTTAAGAATACTGAAAACATCAACAACGTCTTTCCTTGTTAAACTGATCGAGTTTAGGAATCGTTTTTAAATCGATCGAGTTTAGGAATCTTTGTATTACACGGTTTCTATATGTATAGAAGTTTAGAATAGCCGTTAAATGGTGAAAGTATGATTTCCTTATTGGCCGAATATTAAAATTTGAAACGGAAAAAGTTTCCGTCACGCCAATTTTTTTTAGGGATATTCTTTTTTTTAGGTCATAGCTGTTTGAAGGAGGTATTGTCCACCTTAAACAGTGTTTTTGGTGTAAATACGGTGTAAGAAAATTAATTAGACTAAAACTCTCACATAAGTGTTCTCTACCTTCTTTTTTATCGACGGTGTTACTAACGGACGATTAAATACTTGATGTAAACAAAGTGTAACCTAATTTTTAATATGTAGATTAATAAAGCTACGCCAAGTGTCCTCACCGTAGCTTCTACATTAGAAAAGGTCTATTTCAGCCAATAGAAAGCGATGGTTTCATCACCGTTCAATGTGAGAGCTTATTTTGTCAAGGCTTTTAAGGAGGAAGATTACCATTGACACATGGCTACTTTTTAGTGGAGTGACAAGAAGGGACACTCAAGAGTTCACAAAAGATCCGGAGCCGGTTCCGCCATTATTTCTCCAGATTAAAAAAAAATAAAAAAAATTTAATTGGGCATCGATTTTATGGTTGGGATAGGCAATGGACTAAAATGGGTCCCGGAATTTTCCTTAACCAGGCGAATTAATTGCTGATCACCTGGCGTGTTTGTGACTTTTCATTTCCCCATATACTTCTATATTCGGTTGAATGAATTTCCTGGCGGTGGCTTGGGTCCAGTCGATATCTCTTTTTAGAAAATAACTAGGATTATGACAAGGTGCGAACTATATCCTGGTTGAAGGGATCATCATATATTTTAGAAATCAAACAATTAAGACCTAGGATGGTCAAACAAACAAACATGACAAACTTGTTCAATGCAAACATGACAAGTTACAGGTGGGCTCCCAATACTTCAATCAAGATTAGACCGCCTTGTGATCAAAATTATTATCACTAATAATTGTCACGTGATCCTCGTTGAATTTGTGTGTAATAGACTATTTCATGAAAACTGAGCATTCCATTCCTAGTTTGTCGGCGTGAAGTTCAAGTTTTAGATCGAGAAGCCATGTATGTCATCCAGGGGCGGAGCCAATATTCATGATAAGGGGTACAAAAATTTGATATGGGTGCAACCAAAATTTCTAGGGGCGCAAAAGTATAAAAATGAACTTGTTTCTTAAAAGGCCTAAAATGGACTTTGGAGCCAGCTGGGCAGGGGTGCAAGTGCAACCCCTTGCAATGGGCTGGCTCCGCCCCTACATCCAGGAGTTTAAGCATTGTTAGTCATACTCATTAATTTGGCATTATTCGGATCCGGCCATAAATAATGATTATAAACTGTTTTACCGACGATTAAAACATTTTTAAAGTGATTTCTAAAAGCCAAAATAGTATTTTTCCAGAAACCAAAATAACATATGGGTTCTGGAAACTATTTCTGTTTTCGGTTGCCAAACAAGCTCTAGCCCTTTAGTCACCCTTTTTAGACAAAAGGGTAGCGTGGGGTAAAGGAAGACATGGGCGTAAAGGATTGAAAACTTTGAAATATCGTTGGCATCAACCAACAAATCAAATCCAAATATTTAATTGAAATTTTCATCATATTTGATAGTTCAATGATTTCTAAGTCAATGTCATGGAATATTGCCGATAAAGAAAAACTTAATCATTTTTTAGATAATGATTGTTCAACTTCAACTATATAACAAGAATAGTTTGTTGTTCAATAATCACATTGCAAAACTAAATTACACCGGTGAAATTATTCCGGTCATCAACAAATTATTCAGGGAAACGTAAGAGAGAAATCTAGCAATGGATACGGATGGAATTGAGCATAAGATGGTGGTTGTTAATGGCATAAACATGCACGTAGCAGAGAAAGGAGAAGGGCCAGTTATTTTGTTTCTTCATGGTTTCCCTGAGCTTTGGTACACATGGAAGAAACAGATAATTGGTCTAGCTTCATGCGGATACAGAGCGGTGGCTCCTGACCTTCGCGGCTACGGAGACACAGATGCACCATCATCTTTCACCAAGTACACAACTCTCCACATTGTTGGTGATGTCATTGCTCTCATTGATTCCCTTGGCCTAGACCAGGTTGGTAAATTTTTAGATAAATTCATAAGATGGCTGCTCGTTCGATTGGTTAATCTAATTGTGATTTCTGTACATAGGTGTTCGTCGTTGGACACAACTGGGGTGCAAATATTGCCTGGGCACTTTGTTTGTATCGTCCTGATCGAGTAAAGGCTTTGGTGAACATGAGTATCCCCTTTATTCCACGAAACCCTTCAACTAAACCCACCGACAGATTGCGAGCTGCCTTTGGCAATGATTACTACATGATCCGTTTCCAGGTTAATTTACTAATGATTGCTCTCCCGTTTTTTCTTTGCTGAAATTTTTTGTTACGGTTCTTGCTCTAAACAGAGTTTTCTGTATGAATTCCCGGTAAACTTCTGTAGGAACCTGGAGTAATGGAAGCAGACTTTGCTACTGTTGGTGCCGAAACAGCTTTTAGAAAACTTTTAAAAGCTGATAGTCCATTGATACCTACAGATATAGGGACATGGGTTCCACCCAACAGCATAATAACCTTGCCGTCTTGGTTATCTCAAGAAGACGTTGATTATTACGTAAGCAAATTCGGAGAGAAAGGCTTTACCGGAGGATTCAACTACTACCGGGCTCTTGATCTGTATGTGAACTCAACCATTCACCATAGCCATTCTTGTGTTTACAAAATTAAGATATATACCGTCTTGCACACGCTAAAATGTGTATTTTTGTCAATGAATGCAGGAACTGGGAATTGACTGCAGCATGGTCAGGAGCAAAAGTGCAAGTACCTGTTAAATTCATCGTCGGGGAAAATGATTTGAGTTATAATAACGCACCTACAAAAGCATACGTACACGGAGGTGGCTTCAAGAAAGATGTTCCACACCTTGAGGTAGTTGTAATGGAAGGAATTGGACATTTCATTAACTTGGAGAAACCAGATGAAATTAACGAACATATTTCTGATTTTTTCGGCAAGTTTTGATTTCTTTTTGGATTTGATTGTGACTTGTGAATGTGTGATATTGACATTTTCTTATATTTGAATAAAGAGTTCGATTTGGAACTATACTTTCATGTCATGAAGGGGCGTATAATTTTGTTTGTTGCTTTTATCGCTCCTTATGAAATCAATCCTGGAAATATCCCAGGAGCACAAATTTGATTCTTCATTTTTTTTCCATAAATCCATTAATAAGCGGTAATGCTTTATACACCGTGGGAAGAAACCGGGTACAATCCCGAGTGAGACAGTGGTGGGACCCACATCAGTCATTCCTCATCCCAATGTTTAGAGGCTTTTCCTCTCAGCCACACGATTCTCTAGTGATATCTTCCCCGGGTTTTTTTTTGTGTCAACGTAGCATTACTCATTAATAAGATGGTTTATACGTGTGACCCAAATTGTAAGATTTACGTAAAAAATAGTAGTTTTAGATTATATGTATATTTTCACATTTTTAGATGGACAAAATTAATTTTAATTTGTTAACAAAAAAGGTTTAAGAAAAAAATATTAAAAATTGGCAAATTCAATAAAAAAAAAATTATTGGATAAAAAGTATTATTACAACAAACTAGTTGTAATCCTAACAAGCTAAGCACCAACAGTGTACTATTATATTAATTAAACAGGTTGTCGTGCTAGCCTACCAGCGAGCCTCATGAGGAACCAACCAAGGGAATTGAAGCGGATAGGAGGTTGATTATGTCGCAAGGGGGGCAAGTTAACTCTACCTTCCATGTTAAATTCTACAATATTGCGTCATCGGGGACTCAAACCTGGGACCTCCAGGAGCGCATCAAACCTTTTACAAAACGGGGATAACCAGCTGAACTAGCTACCCGTTGTAATTACAAGAATTAGAATGACAACACTAATCCTATGGAAGAGAAAATCTCCCACTATAACATTCGCATCATGACTAGCCATATAATTGAGCAATATTTTCAGAAACTCCATTATGTCGCTCCCCAACTCCCCTAAAGTGGTAAAAGCCAGCACGCCAAAACCAAAACCGTGAGTTGTACACCTCTAAATATTTGGTTATTTTCCAACCGACAGCACTATCAAATGCTTAACCAGGAACAAAAGTTTGCACCCCCACTTCCTGCGAGAGGAAAAACACCCGTGATATCCATATATACACGCATCTTGCCCATTATCCAAGTTATACACCAAAATATCACCAGGTCTCAAAGATTAGCCAGTGTCTGAGAGGAATCCCAAATCCACCTCTTTTCTAGTTGGGGCACCCGCGATAATATATATCGGAAAATCTATCACGAACCAGGTCGTGTCTATACTTGAGACCAATCCCATGAGAGCAATGCAAAACATGGTCACCAAAAATATCCATCTCTCTATCACAACTGGAACATGTTTCCCCTTCTTCGAAAAGAGGGATCCCAAGCCTATAACACAAGATAGCTCTAAAATGTCGAGGCCCAAGTTTTTGATTAAGCCTATCAATCGGGATGACCAGCAAATAGTTTTGTGCATGCTTCATCCTGTTACCCTTCCACAAGGCTTTAACACGCATCGTCATAAGAAACCATTTGGGTAAATATTTCTTCACCGCATCAAATCATTTGATTGCCAAAGAACTCATGGAATTTGGGGCAATGTCATCAATGAAAAATGAAGAATTTTCAATACCACATACCTATTTGTATAAGATAAGTGCACAACCAAAACTGGAACTCATACCAAACACTCCAAAGAGCCTCAAAATGTTCTCTTGTTGGGCCTTTGTCTGGAAACAAGATGCCAAGTGCCATATCGCATTGTATCCTCCATAGTATACACCCCTAGTACACCATACTTGATGGGAAGTGTAGAAATCCTTTGTTGCAGGTGAGCGAAGCCCGACCGATCTCCTGTACAAGATGTCTAAGAAACTGTTTAAGATGATTATCAAAAACCACATGTACCTCTTCCAGATATTCAGGTTTAGTTGTTCGCATAACAAAGTATAATCTGCAGACACCAGAGCAATTCCTCAACAATAAAAGCTCACCCTGAGGATCCTTGAGCTTCTGTATAATATCAATCAATAGACTGTGGTCTTATGTATTATGTTACCCACCATATTCTTACAAAACCGAGGGTTCAGGATAACAGGTCCACTCAATAGCTTAACTCCCTCCAAAAGCCGACATATGTGAGATGGGAAAACACCCTCCACCAAACATCTGCTGTCAAAACAAAAAGGTAGCACTTTAAAAAGCATCAAAACAAAAAGATCTAGGCATATGAGCTTGAAACGAAGAGAATATATCCCACCTAGTAATTTGTCTATATTTTCTTTCAACAAGATCATTCTGAGGCGAGGTATGGGGATAAGAAAATCTCAAAGAAATGTTACCCGAATCAAGAAAAAATTTGAAAGAACATTTACATAGTTCATAAGTATTATTACATTGAAAATAAACTAGATGACCGTTGCCACGGTGGGGAGGGTCGACCGAAGAAAAAAGGAAACACTGATGCAATGGACTGTAAAAGAAAATTTATACCTAAAGTGAAAGTACCACTTTTCTTGAAACAGAGAGAGTACTTCATTTTATTAGTTGCAAAGGAAAATTATTTGATGCATAAACCAAAATATGGTTACATAAAGTATTATGTATCATTTGTGGTAGTTTGCATAATGGATATACATTTATTTTCAAAATTGTGCCTAAAAAGATAAATACCTCCGATTTTTTCGTAAAAACCCTAACTTTGATATTGTTGTTTGTACTCATTGCGTAGATTTTTTAACAACTTTTCCAACGAGATAAAATTTGTAAAATTTTAAGGTACAGATTTTTAGATATGTTATATAAAAGTTTGGTTGCCAATTATACCCCTAAAGAAATAGGATACATAAGGAATTATAATAAAATTTGGCTCTTATATCTAGTTGCCCTTCTTTTTTCGTTTATTTACGAAAATGTCTAATGACTAATTGCCATTCCTTTTTTGTTTATTTACAAAAATATCTAATACATATTTTCCCTTCCTCTTCGGTTTATTTACGAAAATGTCTAAAGGAAAAAAAGAAAAATTTGATTTAGAGGGATAGTGTAGTCCTTTCATCGTTGAACCAAATCCAATCTTTTTGTCTCTAATTGGAAAAAAATGTCACGCTTCACATTGACACAAAGTCACCATATATAAGGTCCTCTCTCGCTTCGCTCGGTCGGCCCAATAATTATCTTGGAGGCCAACAAATCTTCATTTAATTTTCCTAAAATGTTGAAAAGATACAAGACAATTAGGTATTGATTTCATTGGGTAAATCCAGTGAAATCTGGTGAGATTATTCCATTAAAATAATATAGTATCTAAAACCAATGAAAGACAACTCCATACATCATATATAGAATCAACAACTTTTGATGTGAGCTATATTGAATCAACAAACTGAAGTTTGTGAATAACAAGAACAATGTGATAGCCAAGCTTGTTTTGCCAGATTATAGATGAAGCATCAATTGTTGTATGATAACAAGTATGTCGCATGAGGAGATGCGTAAGGTGACTTGATTATAATCAACAACTTTTGATGTGAGCTATATTGAATCAACAAAATGAAGTTTGTGAATAACAAGAACAATGTGATAGCCAAGCATGTATTGCCAGATTATAGATGAAGAATCAATTGTTGTATGATAACAAGTATGTAGCATGAGGAGATGCATAAGGTGACTTGATAGGATAAAATTTACGTGAGATAAAACCTCTAACAAGAATATGTTTTGTGTAACATCCTTAATTAAGAATCCCCAATCATGCAGTTCAAAAAGGCATATGCTCTAGTGAATTTTGGAAATAACAACAAGTTTGTTTCTAAGCACTTGTGGTGCCATATACAATTCCCTAGCGAGTCCATGACTGCTAATGGGGGGACCGAAATTTCCAGGGGGTACCATTTCATATAAGACAAAAGAGTTGTATCCGATCCTGACCGTCGGATCACTCAAACGGCACCCCCCCCCTGCTAATTCCGGTCCCCCCATTAGAAACCTTAAGCGAGTCTACATTTGCTATCATTATTTTGAATAATATACTCACCAGTATGGGAAACAGATAAAAGCTTACCCCTATCATGAGATTGACAAACTATTATAATATTTTTTAGTATTTTCTTGGAGATAATGATCATTGGTCATGTGGTTTGTAGTACCAGGGTCTGGAATCCATTGTGCAACAGTAGGCACAGAAGTATTATCCTTAGTAGAAGTTGAATTCAAATCAATTCATGCAGAAGATTTTTGCATCGAGCATATAGAATTTTTATCAGGAGTATATCAGTGGTAACACCTACTAGCATAATTTCCCATTTCATCCGTGAATATGACATTCAACCTGTGATCAATATATCAAACCACCACCATCAGAAGAACTATTTCCATACTTATGTTATTTCTTATAGAACCACCATTACTGCTAGATCCATGAGAATATGTGTTATTCTTGAAATTCCCTGAGTTAAAGTGATTCTTTTTCTTCTTGAAATTTCTATTACCACTAGAGTTAGTATCGTGTTATACATAGCAAGAGAATGTCGTACTGTCAAATAAGCTAGTTGTTTCAGCATCTTGATCTCTAAGACACTGCTGGTGAATAATCAGTATTGCTTTGATTTCAGCAATGGTGATGGTAGTTCACGAGTTTTGGAAAAAATCACAAAGTTATTATATCACAACCTAAGTCATTTAAAATATGTATAACAATATGAATTACTTACTCTTTCATTAATAATAACAAGACTATCAATAATTATCTTGATCATTTGAAGATATATTCATCCACAGACTGATTTCCCAATTTGATGTTCTACAACTAGTTCTCAAATATAGATAGAAAAGTGACAAACTGAGTTGTGAAGGCATCATGAAATCAAGAAATGTAACAATCTTTATTACTAGAGGAAGACAGAAATTGTCAAGTGTTGTAGTTTTTGAAGGCATCCTATAATCAAGAAATTTAACAATCATAAAATATAGAATATGAACTCAAATAAGATGCAAACAAAGATGATAAAGCTTCTAACAGATCAAAATTCGAAAAATAATCTCAAGAAAGAATCATTTCTTGAATTAATAAAACATATCCAAGTAGATGAAATATTTAGAAATTCTACAAAAAAACATAGATATTTCTGCAATAATTTGATCTATAGACCAAATTTGAAGTAATTAAGAGTAATGAATTTGACGAAGTTTCAAATAATTTTTTGAGAAAGAATCCAACACAATCTGATACCATGATATGAGAGTGAATGAAAATGATATTAATATTATTAGAAATTGAATCAATTGATTCTCACAGAATCATTACAAGGTATATTTATGATACCTGACACATGTTACAATAAGCTAACGAATATACAGTAGAACCTCTATATAAGAATATTGTGGGGACTACAAAAAAAATATTCTTATATAGAGGTCATTCTTATATGGAGGTCTACCTTGGAAAGATCAAAAAAAATTGTTATACATAGATCAAAACAAAATACATACGGAAGCACATGAAGCACCAAAATGTAGTACAAATATTGTTTAATTTACAAATAAGGATATATGAAGTTTAGTATGCACTACAAATCACACAAAACTCAACCAGGACATGGAAAATATGCATAACGAAGCATCAAACTCAGTTAGAAGTAAAAGAATCTTCCAAAATGGTTACAAAAATCTATTTGTCTTAAACTGTGATGTGTGCCAAGACCTATATTATTTATATTTTAATGCCAATTATTCTTATACGGAGGTATGTTCCTTAAGACGGGACCGCAAAAAAATATGACTTATTCCAATATGGAGTTTATTCTTAAATACAACTAGCCCAAGTCGGGACCAGAATTTTTTATTCTTATATGGAGGTTATTCCTGTATGGAGTATTCTTATATGGAAGTTCTACTGTACTATACATGGAAAAACACGCGATAAGGAAATCCCTTCGCCATAACAAACAAAAAATCATAAAAATATACTTCTTTACATCACTGACATCTTATATGCATGATGTAGTTATTTTGACCGTTGCATTCTCTTGATATCTGAAGTTTGTTTAGCTTTCACAATCTCATTTTTTCAACTTTCCAAATCAACCAATGCCATTGATAGTACATTAATAGGTCAGAATCAATCATGCCCTTTAATATTTTATCCATCTTTCTATAATATAAGTGGGTGGTTATTGATTGGTCCGAAATTGGATGCTTATTATTGTGGTTCCTTATAGCGCGTTTGGAAACAGTTTTGCTTCTGACTTCTGCTTCTCCAGAAGTAGAAGTCAGAAGTCAGAAGTTCAGATATTTTGCTTCACAAAAAGTCGACTTTTCTGCTTCTAAAAGTCGTTCTGAAATTCTATACCCAAACTGACTTATTGTTTTTTGACTTCTAGAAGTCAAAAAGTTACTTCCGGATGTGTATCCAAACGCGCTATCCACCCTACTCATTTGACGCTCATTGAGGGATGCTTGATAGACATATTTTCAAGTAATCATCCCTGAAAGCCTTTCCGCTGCACCATAGGCTCATGAAGTTTTCAGCCTAATTCGTGATTAGTAATGAAATACGATTAATAGGATTTCAGAAGACCGAAATCATAAATTTGGTTAATTACTAATTTTTCCATAAGTGAGTACTGAGTTTGACAATATCACAACAAATACGGTGAATACCACAATTTCTACCTCTTTATGTGATAATTCTTCCAATGCGGCTATATTTTTATTTGCAGCAAGATTTCTGGCGTCCCATAGAAGCGATTTGTACTTATTGTAGTATTGTTGGTTGTACCTGAGCTTCTATAAAGCATCAACAATAGAAACATTCACGTTGGGGAAAAATAATCAAATGTGATCGATACAGTTACCACATACAAATGATATTGAGTACTTTAATTACATGATACTGTAAACGTTAAATAGTTAAAAAAAATGGGTAAAGAATTTTGTGCTGGTGAATTTTGAAATCAAATTATAGGTATTAGAGCAACTGCAGTGGTGCGGTCATAACTAAAGAGCAAAGAGCAAAAAAAAAAAAAACCAAAATTTGAGTTTAGTCCGTGTTGCAACACAGTGGAGGGAAACTAAAATTTGGTCAGGAGTAAGAGGGAGGTTTCGCCCCATTTTCATTTAAAATTTTTATTTTTTGTAGGGTGTAACTTTGAGTTACGCTCCATTCTCATTTTAATTTTTTTTAATCGGGCGTAACTTTGAGTTACGCCTGATTCAGGCGCAACTTTAAGTTGTGCCCCATTTTTATTTTTTTTGTTTTTTAGCGTCAGGCGGAGTTCTAAATTACACATGTTCGGGAGTAACTTTAATTTCGACTAAAGAGTTAAATAAGTTATAGCCCTTTGATCACTCCTTTTATCTGTTTTTTTTCGATTTTTTTACGGATGCTCTTAGCAACCTATTATAATACTAAAGAATTAAATAAATAAAAATTGTAGAGGATATAAACTTGTATACCTCTTCGTTCCACTGGTTTTTCAGTTGCACCAATAGTTTCTCCTTTGCTGTTTGTTTTTTAATCGTCTCTGTCAATTTAAATTCCAAGGGAGGAATCACGTAGTACATAGCTTTCCATGCTTCCTCGGCATTCTTAACTCTAGCGCTAAAAACTTGTTTTTCCCTTTTCAGTTTATCCAAATCCATATCTTTAAGCTACAAATTAGAAATAAGTCATTTAGTATTGTTGGTTTCGACAAAAAAAATGATTAAAAAAAGAATCAGATTCATGAACAAAATTTACAAGCAATTAACTTACATTTTTCCGTTTACGGGAAGAACGGTAACTATAACGATCAGGTTTAATCGGGCGGTCAACCCATTCCATTGACTCATTGAAACGTTTCTGTTTCGAGGCATCATTGGCTACAATTTCCTGTCTGGTCTCCTCAAGCTGTTTAATATCTCTAAGGAGATGTTTCTCCTCAAGGAGTGTGGTTTTTCCACATCGTGCCCGAAAATGCATGCTACAAACCTATTTTAAAAAGAATTCTTTACCTATTAGCAACAATATTATTCGTTCAAGGGGACGATACCTCATAATATAAAGCATTTTATCTAGTATTTTCTGATTAAGCTTACACGATTATTAAGCTCCTTCTCTGATGAGCATCTATCATCATCACCCTCCTTCCTAGTTGTATCAAATATAGCCCGAAGTTCCCTAATGCGAGCCTGACCTCTGTAGTCTATTTTATACTTTTTCTCATTTATCGCTTTCTTGTATCTCTCATTCTCCCGGGCCGCAGAGTGCCACAACAGCGACTCCAATCGTGTTTTATAGCCATCCTTGAGCTGGGGTTTCTTTAGAAAATCTCAGAAAATTATGTGTTTGTCTTGCCACAGAATGAAACTAACAATTATTACTCTAGTGTACGTACCTTCTTTTGTAATATTGTTTCGCGAATCAGTTTGCAGGTTTGGTCGATGTTTTTTATCTCCTCTTCCGCATGATGAATTTTTGTTTCTAGCTCATGGTTTTGATATACCCTATATTTCACGAAATAAAAAGAACGAGTAGAATTGATCTTAGGCAGTTTATCAACAGGTTCATCATCAAGTGCCGGATTCTGATCACACTTTATAGCACTGTCATGTCCTCCATCCTGTTCCTTTATCGTCATTGAGGTAAATTCGGCTCCCAGAGCTCTTTAGTTAGCCTGATGCAATAAACAAGAACGGATTAAAACCAGTCTAAATGCATCGTTTTTACAACATGGAAAAAACGTATACTGTTTGAGACTGTAATTATGCAAAAATCTTACACTGGAAAAAGAAAATGAAAAGGAATGATTTATTAAAAGGGAACGGGAATTAGGCAAAATATATAGAAGAATTTTCCAGCAAACGAAAAAACCTTGATTATTAAATAACACAAACCATGTGCATGTATTCTTTCTTTTTGGATTTTAGAGAGAGAATTAAAGGGATTTCCAGGAATTGGACCGCAAGAAATGGAAGAAGGCGAATATGATTATTAAAAGAAAAAGAATAATCAGAAAGTCGATATAGCTGTTGGTAGTTTGTTCGGAGCGAAAATGCTTCTCTTCCCCCACAAAAATCCCCCGAATATTTCCCTCACCTCACATACACTAAATAATGGGACCCCCTGTATTTCCCCCACACCATCAATCTGATGAAATCAACGGACAGAAGCAACGCCACCTAATGGGGGACAAATGTGGGGGATTTTTATGGGGGATAGGTAGCACTTTCCTATTCGGAGAAAACGGAAATGCGCTTTTGTAGGTCCCACATAGGATGGGGCAAACCTATTAGGAGAAGGAAAATGATTAGACCACCGAGAGCTTCTCCCGCATAATCTCCTGCAAGACACATAAGGTGGGAACCAAAACCCACCCCTTATAAATCTCCAGTGGGTCCCAAGGGCGGTGTGAGTGAGTCGGGATTTTGTGGGAGAAACAAATTGGTGAGTCTATCATTCCCCTTAGGAGAATTAAAAGTCAAAAATAACTTGGAGAAGTGGAACGGAAGAAGTTATGGGAAGGTTTCACCTATTTGTCACCCATATTTTTCCTATTTACCACCTCTTTTATAATAAATTTTTTTTTTTTCCTATTTATCACTTATTAAAATTAAATTTTGGCCACTCTTGACCACTTTTTTTTCATCATTAATATTCATTTTCATTAAAACACCATTATTCTTCTTTTTCATTGATCACCACTTTCATTGCACAACCATTAATTTTTTTTTTTTTTTGTTTGACACCAATTTTATTATTCAATTTATTGAAAATTCATCTACAGGATTTACATCAGACAGGAAACTTGTCGGGAGCCTAGCCACAAGCTGGGCTCCAACTCCTTTTTGTACTACCACACTTAACCTATGGAAAAGAAAACAACAAAGAAAGAAAAAAAAACGAACAGAACTAGTCTAACTGGAGGAAGAAGACTCCACTAGACTAGACAAGAAAGAAGGGGGGGTTTGGGAAGAAGTCCAACTTCCTTGGACATTATGCTTCACAGCATATGAGGCGAGATTGTGAGCCAAGGAATTAGCTTCTCTCTTCACGAAATTAAAACTGATTGAGCTGAAAGATTGAGATAAACTCTTGATTTCGTCTACCAATCTAAGAATTCTCCACGGAACTGAAGAAGCTTCACCTTTCAGTACGTTTACCACTGTCAAGTAGTCCCCCTCAATGATTACATTATGAAAATGCATTTGCTTTGCCATAGAATTAGCTAGGAGAAAAGCATGTGCTTCTGCAACTTGAGGTTTAGTTTGTTGTTGTATTGAGGTGGCGACT